>CM059791.1:71575547-71607148 GCA_030435695.1 Brachymystax lenok tsinlingensis
TAGCCTGCTTGGTGATGTTCCCTTACCCTCTCCATGACAAACCCCTATACTGTTCACACTGGTAGACTCTAGTGTCCCCTATACTGTTCACACGGACATATTCTAGTGTCCCCTATACTGTTCACACTGGTAGACTCTAGTGTCCCCTATACTGTTCACACGGACATATTCTAGTGTCCCCTATACTGTTCACACTGTCAGCCTCTAGTGACCCCTATACCCTCTGAAGTACACACTCTCTAGTGACCCCTACATAGGTGTTGAAGGCCTGATATGATGGGAGCTAGCTATTATTAGTATTATTATTATTTCCAGTCAGTAACTACAGCAACACAACAGACCCAGATACTATGTAGTAGGTTGGAGCAACACAACAGACCCAGATACTATGTAGTAGGTTGGAGCAACACAACAGACCCAGATACTATGTAGTAGGTTGGAGCAACACAACAGACCCAGATACTATGTAGTAGGTTGGAGCAACACAACAGACCCATATACTATGTAGTAGGTTGGAGCAACACAACAGATCCAGATACTATGTAGTAGGTTGGAGCAACACAACAGACCCAGATACTATGTAGTAGGTTGGAGCAACACAACAGACCCATATACTATGTAGTAGGTTGGAGCAACACAACAGATCCAGATACTATGTAGTAGGTTGGAGCAACACAACAGACCCAGATACTATGTAGTAGGTTGGAGCAACACAACAGATCCAGATACTATGTAGTAGGTTGGAGCAACACAACAGACCCAGATACTATGTAGTAGGTTGGAGACCACTGACATTGATTAAGGTTATATGATGATGATATGATGATGATGACAATTAAGAAGGGCTACCTTGTAAAAGAGACCTTATTCTCAGTGGTCCCTGTTAAAATAATAGTCAAATAAATGAAGGACATTTCTGTAGCGATGACATTGCGATGTAGTTTATAAGTGGACAGTGACAGCAGACTAACATCCTCTCTCCTTCACCAGTACACTGAGGAGTAAGGAGAGCTCTCCAGTGATTGGTCACAAGGGGGTGCAGGTGGCAGGTCCGACGGTGCCCCCTGGTGTTGGCCAGCAGAGCTGCAGCCAGTCGCCCCACTCCACAGAACACAGCCCACACAACATGCGCAAAGGTCAGCGGTTCAACAGTCGGATCAATATCTTTTGATTCTTGTTGTTTTACCTATAAAACAAATGTATGACTTTGGGCGGTTTTGGAAGGATTCATAGTAAGCCTTTTGCTGGATTAAACCCTAAACACGTTCCATGGACATTCTCCATTCAACATGATTCAGAAAACAGACACTGAATGTATTGTACATGTCTAATCTAATTTGTTGGTTATCAAAATGTTTATATTAATTTGTTTTACTGTATAAAACTGGGGTTGGAACCAAACATTTTTTTCACCGTTCTGACCAGCAAAATAAAGTTCCGAACAGGTTCGAACCAGACAAAAGTACTGGTTTATATCATTCCTTTCTGTTCCTTTATACATTTATCTCAACATTAAATTACTTCACCAATCAGTGCGGATAGAGAAGCTTGCTGTGGTAAGCAATTTAATCTGAATAGGAAAATCGTTAAGAGCAAATTGTATTTTGCCGTAACAGCATGGTTTAATCATAATGAAAGACAAACACACCCACTGTGCCAGTCACAGTGTAGGGCACAAGATGCAACTGAAGTGTTGAGGGTGAGGAGAGAGCGAGAGATGATGGAGGAAGCTTGCTTTGAGCGCTGGTCATCTTGTTATGACATGCCATTATCTGAATTAGGCTCACAGAATTATGCCTACAGAGGAGAGGCTTCTATGCTAGCTAACAAGCTTGTGTGTGCAGAGCAGCACTAGAATTAAGAACAGACGCTAGAATACGTTTCTGAGTGACAGAGTGAGGGCTTTGCATAGGTGCTTTTGGGGGTGACTGTAAAAAAATGCCTGGAACGTAAAATAACTTTATTAACTGTTTTTAGAATAACGGTTCTGGTCCAGAACAGTATAGATCACTTTCGCTTTTGGTTGGGTTCTGTTCCTTAAAAAAATCTATTTTCCGGTTTTCGGTTCTGAACCGGTTCCAACCCCTGGTATAAAAGTAGGTTTAGTTTTAGATGTGTTCATTTACTTTAGATATTCATGTTCATGCTAACTATCTTATTCTCTGTCTCCAGGCTCTAAGAAGCTGGCCCTGTCCCTCCAAAGGTTCCAGCTGGCTATGGTCAGTCAGGTGGTTCTGGTGGGATTTCGACCAATCCACAGGTCAGCCGTCGCCGGTCAGCCTGTCCCCCACCCTCCCAGCACCCCCTCCCTTATGGACTGGCCGGTCACCCACAGGCCCCTGGAGGACTAGGGGCCTCCTCCCTGGTCAGACCCCTCTCTGTGGGTCCCTGGGGTCCCTGTCCTCCCCCTTCTCTGACCGGCACGTTGGGCAAGTGTCGGCCGACCCCTAAGCCCCGGCAGAGGCCCAGCCTGCCCCTCCTCAGCCACCCACCATCCCTCAGCCGGGGCCACCCTTGTTGGCCCTGGGCCACTGGAGCAGGGCATCCTGGACGGACTGTCCCCGGGGAGAGCATGTCCACAGGTAAACAACATGATGATCACGTAACCACGGCAACGACACCACCACTTCCACTGACCCAACCACCACAGGTGTGGTCAGGGAGCGATGCAGCCGGCTCCGCTCTCAGACTGGCTGTGGCACTGTCCAATGGAGACGGTGGACAGGTGTAGCTAGTAGAACTAGGAAATCAGCATCCTATCGCTACTGATTCACCCGTTCTATAAAATAATGTTTTTATTGAATAACGGTGGCCTTTATTTAGACAGACAAACGCATGATCGTCCGAGAAGAACAATATGTTGTAAATATTAAGATTTTTTGTTGCACATTGTAGAGAGAAATCTACACTATGTATCCATTGCTTGTGTTATGTGCTGATGTTTCTAAGTATTGTGAGGAAACATCAGGGAAGCATAGCGATGTCCTGCTTGTATGGAAGTTTTCATTAGATTCATCATGCGCTTCCTCTCTGTTTATTCCTCATACAGTACGCCAGAGCTAGGTAGGTCCCAGGCTTACACGCATAGAAATAGAATGACTAGAACAGACAAACCCCCTCATACCATGGCAATTTGACAGTGTATTCACCGTCATTTGGTCGCATCATGCGTCGTTGTGAACGCCTCAGCCATTGTGGTGCCTGAAAGTCGAGTGATGCCCAGTCATTCAGCTAATGACTGTTTAGTCTAAATTACACTATAGATTACACTATAGTGGCCTGGAAGTATGACGATATTGCTAAAGTCAGCAAGTAATTAGTAGGAAACAAGTTTGCCATCATTATGTCATCATCAAATTCACTTTAGAGAGATTAGCTATCAAAGTTAGTTAAATGTCTAGCAATGCTAACGTTAGCTAGCAAATACCCAGGACTGTCCCTCAGTCTTAGATGTTATACTGCATCTAAGGTCAATCTGACTACGTCACAATGATGAGAAAAGGTTTTCCTACTAATAGCTTGTCTCCTTTTGTAATATCATTAGGTTTCCAAGCCAGTATAATGCACTTTAGGCTAGATCTTCATTAGTGCCCATTGACAATGCATTGACCTTCAGTCGGGCACCGGGGCTCAAGAGAATCTTCATAGCCATGTTGTGACGCAACATGCAATCCATGAATATAGCCGACATTGTTCCACTCATCATGGAATGTTGACTTGAAAGGGGAATGTCTATTCTAGTCATTCTAATTCTATACTTACTCTCTCAGGACAAACATGGCTCATTCTAGGCTGGTCCCAGACCTGTTTGTGCTCGTTCCAACCCCATTGCACATTTGCAAGCAATTCCACAAGGAGTTGGCAAGAGAGCACAAACAGACTGGCAACCAGGCTTATTGAAGAAGTGGTCACTCAGATAGGCCTACTTCTTGTCTGATGTCATAATTATGATCTGAGGTGTTCCATAGAAATCTAATTCTAATATTCTATGAGGTTCTCTGTTCTACCTGTCAGTATCAGTACCAGTCATTATCTCTGTGTCCCTGTGTTCTATTCATGATTCTCTTGTTCCCCTGCTCTGCTCTACCTGCTACTATGTTGTGTACCAGCCGTGTGAGGCCAGGGTGTCAGTGTGGTGTGGGCTAAGTGTGAGGGGACTTTAGGGTAAGCCAGAATTGACCTCGCCCGCCAGTAACGTTACCGTACTACGCTCCATCTCTCACCGCTCCGCCCGCCTCGCCCTCCTGGCCTGGTGCTGTGGCTGCCTCTGGGTTCTCCTGCAGCCTGCTTCAAACATGCATACATCTTGTATCTGTTAGCTAAACAGCTAGCTATCAGCCAGCCATGCTAATGCTAGCTAGCTGCCCCATTCTGTTGGTGTTACAGTATCACCCATGCTAACAGTAGCTAGCTGCCCCATTCTGTGGGTTTACAATATCAGTCATGCTAACGCTAGCTAAGCTGCCCCATTCTGTTGATGTTACAGTATTAGCCATGCTAACGCTCGCTAGCTGTCCCATTCTGTTGGTGTTACTTAAATCGGCATGCTGTTCTTCAGACCGTACGCACTGTATGCATGGCTTATGGACTTCCTAGAGCGCATCACGTACACTACAGCGCTCACCATTGCAGACGCGTCGCTTCCTCCGAAGGTCCATCTTTAACGCTTCGCCCCTTTTCACCATCCCCATGCCAACAAACCTCGCCCCTGCTACAGGACAGGTGTGTGGGCTCACAGGTAACCCCTAGGTGACCCCCATCCCAGACCCATGGCTTCAGGACAGACCCATCTGTTTTACTGCCCTCCTCAGACAGCATCGCTTCCTGCTCCATCTCATTCTGACACAGTGGAAGACGGTCATCATTCTCTGGTTATTATTGCTGTCCAGCAGCTGCAGCAATACCTCTGCGAATTACCAAACAAGTAGACTAATTCCTCCCTCATAATAATGTGTGTCCCAAATGGCCCCCTATTCCCTATATAGGGCTCTGGTCAAAAGTAGTGTACTACATAGGGAATAAGGTGCAATTTAGGAGCACAAAAATAGAGATGATTCCTGTTGTTCATTCAAGCTTCGATGTCTTGGTGCCCAATCCACACACATCTTGTTGCCTCTGTGGTCAATACAGTAATCTGGTCGTTGTTTTTAATGTTTTGTGTCATTGTGAAATAATTTTGAAAACGTGTTATTTTATTTCACTGAACAAAATTGAATTAACTTTTTCGTTATTATTTTGGACAGCAGCACAAAGGACCTGTGTACTGTTATAGACATAGCTTCTCCAGATGTCTCTGGTGTTATTCCAACTAGCCCAGTAACACAGTATGACTACCTCCTGTTATAGACATAGCTTCTCCAGAGATCTCTGGTGTTATTCCAACTAGCCCAGTAACACAGTATGACTAATTCCCTGTGTAGAATGTGTCAGAGACCTACATATCATACTTACCTGCTGCTGCTTTCTTCAAACAACAACAACAGAAGGCAGTTTTTTCTGACTCAAAAAACTAAATTTCCTTTCTGCTTTATTCCTTTTTTACACACCATCATCACCATACGCCCTCCTCCTCCTCACCATACGCCCTCCTCCTCTTCCTCATGCTTCTCTTCACCACCACCACACCATAATAATCACATCCCACCTCTGTCACCATGCCAACCCACTAACCATCATTAGATTACTTCAATTATGAAATCCCCTCCATCAATGTGAACCTGGACAGCCTCATCGACGAGTTCAGCGGTGCTGCCCTGCAGGCGCTACGGAGCGGTGACGCATTCTCCTCCCCGGGAGAGACGATAACCCAGGCCACGACCCTCACGCCGTGCCTGAGGACGGCGAACCCCAGGACACCACCTTATGACATCATTACACTGAGACAGCCCTATGATGTGACATCATCAGTGCTCGCCCGAGGCTGGCACCGTGGCAGTCCTACATCCAGCTAGCTGTACCTACTGTTAGATCTGTATTGCTCGCCGCCACACCGCACTGCCACGACGCTCCCAGACAAAACAAACAAACAAGGCTTCTTCTTATACTCCACAATGCTCACCTGACCTTTGACATGAAACTCCAGGACTGAACCTGACCTCTGACCTGGATCTCCAGGACTGAATACCACCCCCTACATTGTGCTATATCTGCAAGCTGCAAGCAAAACTCATCTCTTAGAAATACTACGCAAATAGTCATGTAAACTCAATGTGAAGAAACAATAACACACCACATGCCATATAGAGGAGGACCAGTTGCCTTTGGAAGGAAGAAGACATATGGATTATATGGAGGAGTATTAATGCCATGTTCAGTATTATATTTTATTTTTGCTTTGTGGATACTAGTTTTTTCCTCTCTTTGAAACAGTGATCAGTATTTTTGTGACTTAAGTATTTTTTTGCCTTATATGAAAATCCTGCACTGAAATTGCAATACATGCATCGTGCATACTCACAAATAGTTTGGCCTGACCCTAAAGGAAGGAAACTCGTAACCTGACTGGTTGGGTAGATGTGTGGGTAAAAGTGCATCTGACTGTGGGTAAAGTGGGTCCTGACTGGTTGTGTAGATGTGTGGGATAGTGGGTCTGACTGGTTGGGTAGATGTTTGGGTAAAGTGGGTCTGACTGGTTGGGTAGATGTTTGGGTAAAGTGGGTCTGACTGGTTGTGTAGATGTGTGGGTAAAATTGGGTCTGACTGGTTGTGTAGATGTGTGGGTAAAGTGGGTCCTGACTGGTTGTGTAGATGTGTGGGTAAAAAGTGGGTCTGACTGGTTGTGTAGATGTGTGGGTAAAGTGGGTCCTGACTGGTTGTGTGGGTAAAGTGGGTCCTGACTGGTTGTGTAGATGTGTGGGTAAAGTGGGTCTGACTGGTTTGTGTAGATGTGTGGGTAAAGTGGGTCCTGACTGGTTGGGTAGATGTGTGTGGGTAAAGTGGGTCTGACTGTGGGTAAAGTGGGTCTGACTGGTTGTGTAGATGTGTGGGTAAAGTGGGTCTGACTGGTTGTGTAGATGTGTGGGTAAAGTGGGTGTGACTGGTTGTGTAGATGTGTGGGTAAAGTGGGTCTTCAGGGTCATTGTGTGTAGTGCTCTGTATTCCTAACAGGGTAATACGATGAGAGAGTTATTAGTACTAGTTTTCTGCACACTATAGAGATGATGATGAACAGAGTCTATTGAATAATGCAGTATGAAATGCATAACTAACCCTACTCTGGGGAGGGTTTGGGTCCATTCCATTTCAATTCAGTCAATTTAGTTTACTTTCTGAATGACTGACTTGAAATGGAATGGACCCCAACCCTGATGTCTGTGCCACTCCTGGCCCCAGTCCCTATTCTTACCACATCTACCCCATGTACACATATCTGCATTGATACACAGTTAGGAGACATCTGTAGGATTGCTTTGTAAGTAGCAATAATTTATTTGTGCAGGGTTAAAGATGAATTCATGCACATATTTTCACCAGCACAGTATTAGAATGTCTTTGGAATAGAACTCAGTGCATTGTTGCTATTCTCAGAAGGGGTTTTAAACTATCAAACTGTATCGTTAGACAATAATGATGCACATGAAATATGTTTTCGAGTTGGGTCCAGAATACTAACTAGCCATTTGATTTATGTCCCCAAAATGAAGGCCCCTTATTGCTCAAAACCTTTCTGAATGCAATAGCAGAGCTGTGCTCACAGAGACTGAAGAGTGACATTATACCTTTCAGACTGGGGAGTGACATCACACCTTTCACACTGGGGGTGACATCACACCTTTCAGACTGGGGAGTGACATCACACCTTTCAGACTGGGAGTGACATCACACCTTTCAGACTGGGGAGTGACATCATACCTTTCAGACTGGGGAGTGACATTAGAGGACTGAGGACTGAGGACTGACATACCTTTCAGACTGGGGAGAGACAGAGACATCACACCTTTCAGACTGGGGAGAGGCATCACACCTTTCAGACTGGGGAGAGGCATCACACCTTTCAGACTGGGGAGAGGCATCAGACCTTTCAGACTGGGGAGAGGCATCACACCTTTCAGACTGGGAGAGGCATCACAGCTTTCAGACTGGGGAGAGACATCACACCTTTCAGACTGGAGAATGAGACATCACACCTTTCCAGACTTGAAAGGCATCACACCTTTCAGACTGGGAGAGGCATCACACCTTTCAGACTGGGGAGAGACATCACGCCTTTCAGACTGGGGAGAGACATCAGCGCCTTTCAGACTGGGGAGAGACATCACGCCTTTCAGACTGGGGAGAGACATCACGCCTTTCAGACTGGGGAGAGACATCACGCCTTTCAGACTGGGGAGAGACATCACACCTTTCAGACTGGGGAGAGGCATCACACCTTTCAGACTGAGGAGAGACATCACACCTTTCAGACTGGGGAGAGACTTTTACCTTTTTCACACTTCTGAGCTGAGCAGAACCAAGCTGCTGGATCCATGCTGGAATGAACCTCTTAAAAGGAAAATATCCAAGCCAGCACAGTACTGTTTGTGTTTGCAAGATAGTGTGAAAAGGGTATTAGAGCTGATACAGAAGGGTCAGTCTCAGAGGACCAATTATGTTCCTCCTCAAAACTGCTAATCAAATCAAATGTTATTTGTCAATGCTTGTGCTTCTAGTTCCAACCATGCAGTAGTATCTAACAAGTAATCTAACAAATTCACAACTATCTTATACATAAAGGAATGAATACGGTATGTACAGGCTAGAGATTTGAGTCGAAGCTCTGTCATTAAACAACCAATCAGATCCAAAGGTTCCAAAGACTGCTTAAGGTTCTAAATATGTTTCTTTCTTAACTCCAGGCTCTGTAGTCCAGGCTCTGTAGTCCAGGCTCTGTAGTCCAGGCTCTGTAGTTCAGGCTCTGTAGTCCAGGCTCTGTAGTCCAGGCTCTGTAGTCCAGGCTCTGTATTTCAGGCTCTGTAGTCCAGGCTCTGTAGTCCAGGCTCTGTAGTCCAGGCTCTGTAGTCCAGGCTCTGTATTTCAGGCTCTGTAGTCCAGGCTCTGTAGTCCAGGCTCTGTATTTCAGGCTCTGTAGTCCAGGTTCTGTAGTCCAGGCTCTGTAGTCCAGGCTCTGTATTTCAGGCTCTGTGATATTCGACCCTATAGTGTAAATGCAAGGAACTGTACATAAATATGTGTATAAACCTAAGAGGTGAAGCGTAATGTAAAGGCACATTTTCATATATATTAATATATGTGATGATATATTTATGACGTGTAGAGAAATTATATTATAAATAATGTGGTGTTTATTTTTTTGTCCCCTGCACACGATTATTACCAGATTCCCACACAACAACACAACACAACAGACATGTGACACTGCAGAAACATGAGTGAAGAAAGAGTATTACTGTTCTGGGAGGGCCCTGAGTAAAACCCAAGAAATGCTCAGTCAAAAAAAAACATCTTTATAAAAGTCAGTAATTCAGTTATATACTTAACCTGTTTACTCAAAACAAACACGATATGAACAGAAAAATACCCTGCGTTAGTACACTATACTCATATAGAGGAAGAAGTTGCGGTTTACTGGTTTGTTTTTTTTGGAAGATATGTTGCCAAGGATAGTCCAGGTAATATGAGGAATCAATCAGAGATGGTGATGGGAGGAGGGTCGTTCCACCAATTTGGTGCCTTTTGAGAAGTGTATCTTGGTCAGAGGAAACGTTTGATTTGACCTAATTTTCACATTCTGTCATGAAAAACACATTTTCCCATCTCAAGAGGTTAAATAGAAAAACATTACTATAGTAAGTGCCTATTACGTGCCAAATAAAGTAACAGGGTTGGCGATTTCTTCTTAAATCAGCCACACATCCCCTTATGACATGGAAATAGAAGTTTGTTGTGTGTAACAGGGAGGGAAGGGCAATTGAATGCAGCTTAAACAATTTGAAATTAAAACATTTCAAGCTTGTCTATCTATGGGTAACAGGGTGTTCTGCTCGACCGGCTCAGGTTCCCACCACAAAACACAGAAGATGGCCAGAAAGAGTCCAGCCTGCTTTTTATTCTATGATTTGACTATTAGATTTTCAATGTTTCTTTTCCCAAAAAATATTTAAAAATGAACAGTTTCACCATTATTAAAACAGAGAGTTCAGTTCACGTGACAGTCTTGAACTTAAATTAGGGACATAGGTAAATGAATCACTAATCCACGTAATAATAATTTTCTGACTTTGTCAAAGTAACAAATTAAACTAAGGCTTTACCATGATGTTGAAACTTTGAGAAATCTGGGGATTAAACTGTTTAAACATTTTCTAAAAGTGACACAGGGTTGATGGAGGGACATGTCAAAGTTGTGATTTTATTAAATTACCAATGTGGTCTATATTAAAGGGCACTTCATTTAATATGAAAGGCTTTTAAAATTCAATATTGGTCCACAATTTCTCTACTTCATATATCCAAGGGGCCAAAAGGCACTCTTTCCGTGGAACGACCCAGTTGTATTTGACACAGTGCACGATTCCTCTGGGTCATTTAAAGGACCACCACGGCTGCTTGGAGAGACCAGTCACAGACAGCTGGTCTGACATCATCACAGGACATACATTTCCTCAATCAAAGTGCAATTATGTTGTTTACTTTAATAACCTCAGAGTCAAAAACAGTGGCCAGACCAACCTATGTTAAATACACACCTACCCTACAGTAAAGACCCCACGTACAGTAAAGATCCACCCTACCCTATAGTGTGAGCCCACCCTACCTAAAGTAAAGACCTGACCTTACCCTACAGTGAAGACCCCAACCTACCCTACAAGTATGGACCCCAACCTACCCTACAGTATAGACCCCACACAGTAAAGACCCACCCTACCACTATAGTAAATACCCCACACTACAGTAAATACCCCACCCTACCCTATAAGTAAAGACCCCACCCTACAGTAAATACCCCACCCTACCCTATAGTAAAGACCCCACCCTACCCTATAGTAAATACCCCCACCCTACCCTACAGTAAAGACCCCACCCTACCCTACAGTGAGACCCCACCTAACCTACAGTAAAAGCCCACCCTACCCTACGTTATAGACCCCAAACTACCCTACAGTATAGACCCCAACCCTACCCTACGGTATAGACCCGTACCCTACAGTAAAGACCCCACCCTTCAGTAAAGAGCCTCCACCCCACCCTTCAGTAAAGACCCCACCCTACCCTACAGTAAAGATCCCACCCTACCCTACAGTAAAGACTCCACCCTACCCTTCAGTGAAGCCCCCCACCCTTCAGTGAGGACCCCAGCCTATCCTGCAGTAAATACCCCACCCCGCCCTACAGTAAAGACCCCAGCCTATCCTTGCAGTAAATACCCCACCCCGCCCTACAGTAAAGACCCCACCCCGCCCTACAGTAAAGATCCCACCCTACCCTACAGTAAAGATCTACCCTACAGTAAGATCCCACCCTACCCTACAGTAAAGACCCCACCCTACCCTACAGCGAAGACCCACCCTACCCTACAGCGAAGACCCCACCCTACCCTACAGCGAATACCCCACCCTACCCTACAGCAAAGATCCCACCCTACCCTATAGCGAAGACCCCACCCTACCCTACAGTAAAGATCCCAACCCCTACCCTACAGCAGAAGAGCCCACCCTACCCTACAGTAAAGACCCCAACCTACCCTACAGTGAAAGACCCCAACTCTACTCTCCACCCTATTAACAGCAGCACTTAGCTCTGCGTGACTTGTACTCGCAGGTGCTTTTTCCAAAGCCTATGTCAGATGCTCCAGTGAATGTAATTAGCTCCAATAAGTGTAATGAGCTCAATATTAGGAGTTGAGGAATACATTTGCCATCATTAGAAAGAAAACATTCTACTATTTTCTACTGCAGTACCTTCCATGAGACCCCTAGGGGGGATGAACCCCTGATTGAATACCCCTGCAGTGTTGTATGCAGTGATGCCTCAGTCAGTATGTGTTGCTTCTCAATGAACTATGATGTTTATGAAGATCTTGGTGATAAACACTGAGTTATATTGGATAGTGGTGGTGATTATGCAGTACCATGACAATTTGCAAGTGCCCTCACAATGGTTATTTATGTTTTGAATTTTTAAGCGGATAATTGAATTGTGTGTTCTATAGGGTTTACTGTACTGTGCTGGCTTCTATGCCTATTTTCTGTGAGGGGGGATGCAGGGCAGGGAGTGTCTTTACTAAGTATATATTCTTGTTTTAACTACCAACCCCAAACCTCATGCCCAGTTCACCCAGTCTGTTTTAACTACCAACCCCAAACCTCATGTCAGTTCACCCAGTCTGTTTTAACTACCCAACCCCAAACCTCATGTCAGTTCACCCAGTCTGTTTTAACTACCAACCCCAAACCTCATGTCAGTTCTACCCCAGTCTGTTTTAACTACCAACCTCCAAACCTCATGTCCAATTCACCCAGTCTGTTTTAACTTTATGACCCCAAACCTCATGCCAGTTCACCCAGTCTATTTTAACTACCAACCCCAAACCTCATGTCAGTTCACCCAGTCTATTTTAACTACCCAACTAGTACTCATGTCCAGTTCCCCAGTCTATTTTAACTACCTTTAAACCTCATGCCAGTTCACCCAGTCTGTTTTAACTACCCAACCCCAAACTCTCATGTCAGTTCACCCAGTCTATTTTAACTACCCAACCTTCAAACCTCATGCTGGGTTCACTCCAGTTTTAATGTCTACCCAACCCCAAACCTCATGTCAGTTCACCCCAGTCTATTTTAACTACCCAACCCCAAACCTCATGTCAGTTCACCCAGTCTATTTTAACTACTGGCAACCCCAAACCTCATGCGTCAGTTCACCCAGTCTATTTTAACTACCAACCCCAAAACCTCAAGTGTCCAGTTCACCCAGTCTGTTTTAACTACTCCCAAACCTCATGTCAGTTCACCCAGTCTGTTTTAACTACCAACCCCAAACCTCAAGTGTCAGTTCACCCAGTCTATTTTAACTACTCAACCCCCAAACCTCATGCCAGTTCACCCAGTCTGTTTTAACTACCCCAAACCTCATGTCAGTTCACCCAGTCTGTTTTAAGTACCAACCCCAAAACCTCATGTCAGTTTATCCAGTCTGTTTTGCTGTTACAGATCAACTTGTTTACATGTCGTTTTTTTGAGGTTTATTCTGATTGATGATGAAAGAGGGGAAAAGGTAGTCTTTTGATAATCCATGACACGTCAATCACTGTCTTTTTAGGGATTATAAGTTATGATCAACTATTTAAGTGGCACCTACAAAACGCATAATGCAGTGATATTATAGATCAAATGTGAAATTGATTGATGTGCTTTTGGTCAAGATGATGATGCGTTCATGGCGATGATGAGGGTGTCATGGGTTAAGAAAGAAGGAATGACTGTTGCCCTGGAGATGGAGGAGACTGAAGTTGCCATTAGACAGCTGAAGCCCTGGGTCAGTTTAACATTTTCCCCCACTTATGGTTAATGTTAGGAATTGGGGAGGGGAAGCTGATCCTACATCAGTATCTTGTACCTAGGGAATCTTCCACCTTCATGGAAGCTGTTGCCCATTGGATGTACTGCCTCCTCCCTTACTGCCTCCCTCCCTGCTTTTCACAACTAGTGTAGAAACAAACCTGCTGTCGCTCCCGCTGGCAAGACCACCACCACGCCTCCTGCCTCCACAACGCTAAGCCCCGCCCACCACTTTTCCTCTGCTTAGCATATGAAGTGGAACGCAGTCCAGTGTGTACTCTGAAGCCTACCGCAATCCTTACTCAGAATGTCGTAAGAATAAATATATATATATTAAACTCTACATTTTAATAACCCCACCTGGTCCGTGTGGTTCTATGTGACTGTGTGTGTATGTGTGTGTGGGACTTGTTTAACTATTCTTGTGGGGACCAGATTGGATTTTGAATGGTACTGGAATTGTGTGTCCCCAACAAGGTTAGCTGTACAAGACTGTGTGTGTGTGTCTTGTGTGTCTGTCTGTGTGAGTGTGTGTCTGTGTGTGTCTGGTGTGTGCGTGTGTGTCACGTGTGTCACGGTGTCTGTGTGTGTGCGTGTCTAGTGTCTGTGCCAGCTGTGTCCTGTGGCCAAGTGTGCGTGGGTCTAGTGTGTGTGTGTCATGTGTGTGCGTGTCTGGTGTCTGTGTGTGTGTATGTGTGTCTGAGTGTTTGTGTGTCTGGTGTTTGTGTGTCTGGTGTCTGTGTGTACGTGTCTGGTGTCTGGTGTCTAGTGTCTGTGTCTGTGTCTGTGTCTGTGTCTGTGTGTGTGTGTGTGTGTGTGTGTGTGTGTGTGTGTGTGTGTGTGTGTGCTGTGTGTGTGTGTGTGTGTGTGTGTGTGTGTGTGTGTGTGTGTGTGTGTTTATATACCATGGATGCTGTTGTATGTTTATTCTCCAGTAGAGAGACAGCCTTGCTTCAGATACCAATTACTGAACATCCCAAGGACCTCCACTTCCTATTAAACATGTGTCATCTCTGAGCTTCCCCAGTCATTCAGCTAATTGGTCAGTATATCCCTGTAGCTGTCTCTATCAGAGCCTCAGTCAGCTACCCAGGCCCACCGCATCAGGTTCAACCCAGAGCCATCTTCTTTTCTACATGTCAATGGAAGAGAGAGAACAGGGAGTCTATCTAGCCTGTTCCCAGTCTATTGGGGTCCAATGACACACAAGCATAGGAGTGCATTAGTGTCCTGCGTTAGTCTCGTAGTTTAATGCATGTCTGTAGCTATTCTTAACCTTGGTGTGTTAACACTGTCTGTATCTAGCCTCAATCGTTTTCATCTATTACTTTTCCAGAACAAGAGGCATTACAGTACCTGAGGAGGCAGACATAGTGGTGCTGCTCTAGTCATGGATGGTAGTAGCTTTCCTTAACCTTGGTGTTGACTGTCTCTATCCGTAGCCCTCCTGCCTCCAGTCAGGTCGACGTGTCCCCAGGTCCCAGGCCTCTCTACATTTACCAGGTCCATTAAGACCTAATGGGCCCAACAGGTGGTCTGCAGGGCAGAGGCAGGAGCCAACACACCACTAGCTGATAGCCAGACCTGGGTTCAAATACTATTCCTAAATCATATAAATACTTCCTCTCTGTGCCAGAGCTAGCCTGTTGCAATGGACCCTATAGAAATGTCCCAACTGTTGTGAAATCCTGCCCGCCTGGCCATCCCACGCTGGCAAAGTTGTAAACGCAGTAAACGGTCACAGTATATGAAAGCGTTTTTGAATAGTATTTGAAACCCAGGTTTGCTCCTAGCAGCTACAGTTAGCTGTCCTCAGAGGTTCTCAGAAGGCCTCTGTTCGGTAAGTGATACTGAGAAATGGCTTCTCTCTGGGCCTGTATCACTGAGAGATTCATCAATCTTACAAGGGGTGGGGGGCAGGCAGTGTGTGTGTGTGTGTGTGTAAGGTGGGGGATCCTTGAGCCTTGATCTCAACCCCCTGACCCTTGACCTTGTTCTGCTCATTTGTTTTTATTAGTCCCCCCCACTAAGACGACCGGCCCCAGTGACCCCTAAGCACCCCTCGCCTCCTTACCCTTTTAGCCCAAGCCTTTCTGAAAGCATCTAGCTCCAACCTCAGCCCCAGCCAACCCACCCCCTTTTTAGTCCAAGCCTTTCTGAAAGCATCTAGCTCCAACCTCAGCCCCAGCCAACCCACTCCCCTTTAGTCCAAGCCTTTCTGAAAGCATCTAGCTCCAACCTCAGCCCCCAGCCAACCCACCCCCTTTTAGTCCAAGCCTTTCTGAAAGCATCTACCTCCCAACCTCAGCCCCCCAGCCAAACCCACCCCCTTTTAGTCTAAGCCTTTCTGAAAGCATCTAGCTCCAACCTCAGCCCCAGCCAACCCACTCCCTTTAGTCCAAGCCTTTCTGAAAGCATCTACCTCCAACCTCAGCCCCAGCCAACCCACCCCCTTTTTAGTCTAAGCTGCTTTTCTGAGAGAAGCATCTAGCTCCAATCTCAGCCCCAGCCAACCCACCCCCTTTTAGTCCAAGCCTTTCCTGAAAGCATCTACCTCCAACCTCAGCCCCAGCCAACCCACTCCCCTTGCTAGTCCAAGCCTTTCTGAAAGCATCTACCTCCAACCTCAGCCCCAGCCAACCCACTCCCTTTTAGTCCAAGCCTTTCCTGAAAGTATCTCTGAAGGACCTTGTTCCTAACTCCTCTAAAAACATTTTGAGTCCTAGCCTTTCTGAAACAATCTCTGAGGTATTTCTCAACTCTCCTCATCCCCCCTCTTTCTAGAACCTGCAGCAGGCACTACAGAAGCAGTGAAGAGTCTCTTGGACACTTCTAAATCACCCTGGAAGAATCCTCACATCTGCAGTCTTCTCTCTCTTAATCCCTCCACAATGTAGAAGGTATGCCCTCTCACAGAGAAGCAGAGGAAGGCCACATCAGTTCAAGTGTATCTAGCTGGATAGCATGTGAAACATATACCAGGAGGATGAGGGAATCAGAGTTGAATACTCAACTTCTTCTTCGCTGAGTTCACTCCAAGGTGAAGTCTGTTTGTGCTGTGTGTGTTTTTATAACAAAGGTGATGTGTTGTGTCGTTATGTGTGTAACTGGTCAGCATCCCAGCAACCCCACCATTTACATGTAACAGCATAGCTGTTATGTTGTGTGCTTTATGAAAACAACAACAGCAACATTATAAGATGACATTGTCCTGCATTTGTCTGGTGTCCTGCTGCTTGATGTCCCACAGTAGTGACAGTGGTGTTACCTCTTTCCTCTCTCCCCATTGGTCCTCCCTGCAGAGTAGTGACAGTGGTGTTACCTCCTTCCTCTCTCCCCATTGGCCCTTCCTACAGAGTAGTGACAGTGGGTGTTACCTCCTTCCTCTCTCCCCCATTGGCCCTCCTACAGAGTAGTGACAGTGGTGTTACCTCCTTCCTCTCTCCCCATTGGTCCTCCTACAGAGAGTAGTGACAGTGGTGGGCATACCTCCTTCCCTCTCTCTCCCCATTGGTCCTCCTACAGAGTAGTGACAGTGGTGTTTACTCTCCTTCCTCTCTCCCCATTGGCCCTCCTACAGAGTAGTGACAGTGGTGATACCTCTTTCCTCTCTCTCCCTATTGGTCCTCAGACAGAGTAGTGACAGTGGTGATACCTCCTTCCTCTCTCTCCCTAGCTATCCTCACAGAGAAAGTGACAGTGGTGTTATCGCCAACCCTCTCTGTGTACAGCTGTGTTTGTCTCAGCTGCAGACCTTCAGGGAGGCTAACAAAGACATTTCTGCCCAGGGCTGTGACCTGTGAAGCCCAATGACGTCTAACAACCCCTAATGACCTCTAATGACCTCTAATGACACTGATATGAGGTTTGAACTTTGGATAGTGACCAGCTTGGACACACAACAATTACATCAATGGGTAATTTACCCACAGAGACTTCGGATGGTAGTTGTGGCTCTCAGACCAAAGTTAGACATATACCACTATATAACTTTATCTGACTATGGTTAGACACAGACCACTATATAACTTTATCTGACTATGGTTAGACACAGACCGCTATATAACTTTATCTGACTATGGTTAGACATAGACCACTATAGAACGTTATCTGACTATGGTTAGACACAGACCACTATATAATTTTATCTGATCTGGGCAGAGAATCATGGTCCTAGAGCAGGATGCAAGGCCAGGTGACAGGCCACATCCCAAGTGCGTTTGTGTTATAGGAATAATCATAGTCAACGACAGAGGGTTAATGTCAGGAAAGGTCTGTCACTATAGAGTGAAGTTAGAATAGAGAGAATCATGGTAAATAAAGAGGGTTAAGGTTAATGTTAGGGGAAGGTCTGTCACTACAGAGTGGATTGATTAGAAACGTTGTTTGACTTGATTGGACAAATTTTATTGGTAACTTTTTGGATTCTTTTCTCTGTGTGTTGAACGAAAGGAATGGGTGGATTACTGAACAAAACGCCGCCAACCAAAATGAGTTTTCTTTGGCATATAAAGAGGACTTTATTGAACAAAACGTGTCCATTTATTGTGTAGCTGGGACCCTTGGGATTGCAAACAGAGGAAGATCTTTCAAAGTGATTTATTTTATCGCTATTTTAGATTTCTGTGACGCCTGTGCTGGTTTGAAATATATTTATATGCAGGAAGTATGCAGGGCACTGTCCTCAGATAATCAAATGTTATGCTATTGTAAATCGGACAAAGCGGTCCGATTACCAAGATTCTAAGCTAAAGAATGGTGTACAACACGTGTATTTTCACGAATGCTGAATATGACTATTTTTGTAATTTGAATTTGGCACTCTGCAATTTACTCGGATGTTGTCAATTCCATCCCGTTAACCTGCTAGGGATCGGATCCCCATAAGGTTAATGTTAGGGAAGGTCCGCTTACTACAGAGGGAAGTTAGTATATAGAGAATCATGGTAACAACAGAGGGTTAAGGTTAATGTTAGGGAAGGTATGTCACTACAGAGGAAGTTAGTATATTGAGAATCATGGTAACAACAGAGTGGTTAAGGTTAATGTTAGGGGAAGAATCCGTCACTACAGAGGGAAGTTAGTATATAGAGAATCATGGTAACAACAGAGGGTTAAGGTTAATATTAGGGGAAGGTCCGTCACTACAGAGGGAAGTTAGTATATAGAGAATCATGGTAACAACAGAGGGTTAAGGTTAATGTTAGGGAAGGTCCGTCACTACAGAGGGAAGTTAGTATATAGAGAATCGTGGTAACAACAGAGGGTTACAAGTTAACGTTAGGGAAGGTCCACACTACAGAGGGAAGTTAGTATATAGAGAATCATGGTAACAACAGAGGGTTAAGGTTAATGTTAGGGGTAGGTTCAGTCTCCCCAGAGTGTTGAGAAGGTCGGGGCAAGCCCTTTAGTCTGTCATTAAGAAACAGCAACATCTTCATTATATCCTGAGTGCAGGGCAGGCGTCAGACAGTAAAGAGCTTTTTCTGTTTCACAGTAAATACATTCTACAGGTTGCTGTATAGGGCTATCTGAACAATCCAACAATGTTCAAATCAAATTTGTCACACTCGCTGAATACAACAGGTGTAGACCTTTACACTGAAATGCTGACTTACAAGCCCTTAACCAACAATGTAGTTAGAAAAATAATAATATACATAATTTATAATATGTGTCCAATGGTGTTACATGTACAGTGAGGGAAAAAAGTGTTTGATCCCCTGCTGATTTTGTACGTTTGCCCACTGACAAAGAAATGATCAGTCTATAACTTTAATGGTAGGTTTATTTGAACAGTGAGAGACAAAATAACAACTAATAAATCCAGAAAAACGCATGTGAAAAATGTTATAAATTGATTTGCATTTTAATGAGGGAAATAAGTATTTGACCCCTCTGCAAAACATGACTTAGTACTTGGTGGCAAAACCCTTAAAATTATAGACTGATCATTTCTTTGTCAGTGGGCAAATGTACAAAATCAGCAGGGGATCAAATACTTTTAACAGCTAACTAGTTCCTGGTCAAATACAGTCCATAACCATCAAACTGGGTATGGAGTGGACTACTGGCTTTAACTCCTTTAAGGCAGGTCTTTAAGGCAGGTCTTTAAGGCAGGTCTTTAAGGCAGGTCTTTAAGGCAGGTCTTTAAGGCAGGTCTTTAAGGCAAGTCTTTATGACAGGTCTTTTAGGCAGGTCTTTGAGGCAGGTCTTTAAGGAGGGTTTTTAAGGCAGGTATTTAAGGCAAGTATTTAATAAGGCAGGTCTTTTAGGTAGGTCTTTTAGGTAGGTCTTTAAGGCAGGTATTTTAGTCAGGTTTTTAAGGCAGGTCTTTGAGTCAGATCTTTAAGGCAGGTTTTTAAGGCAGGTATTTAAGGCAGGTTTTAATAACGCAGGTCTTTTAGGTAGGTTTTTAAGTCAGGTATTTTAGGTAGGCCCTGAGCTACAGAAGTGTACAGAGTCCAGACTAATGTTGTTGTGTCTTTGAAGGGATAGCTGAGACCATAATGATCCCTACAGTGCCAGTCCTTACAGACCTAATGAAAACGTTGATCTGACATCTGAAGCAGGCAGAGGGTGTGTCCAAAATGGCACCCTATTCCCTATTTAGTGCACTACTTTTGACCAGGGCTCATAGGGCTCTATGTAGGGAGTAGGGTGCCATTTGGGAGCCTGGCAGAGTGAGGCATATTATAGGTCTAAGCTGAACTAGCGGGGTTGTTTCAACAGAGATCCAGTGGCAGCAAGTGATGGTTATCACAACACCTGACTACACCGCCCAGACACTAAATGCAGGGCAGGAAGATGGACTTGATTTGATACTAACTCTTGAGTTGAGAGGAGTAGCTA
The DNA here is from genome assembly GCA_030435695.1 of Brachymystax lenok tsinlingensis. Classification (NCBI taxonomy): domain Eukaryota; kingdom Metazoa; phylum Chordata; class Actinopteri; order Salmoniformes; family Salmonidae; genus Brachymystax; species Brachymystax lenok. Next base: position 71,595,896 of record CM059791.1, read on the forward strand.
ACTACTTTTATCCTAGAGTAGTCCTTCCATGGCACATCTTTTACCTGAAACAGTAACTTTTCTGAAAGTCATCAGATTGGGGTGGCTGCTCCGTCTGAGGAGAATTCATCTTAACAGCCAGAGCCCCACACACACACACACACAAACAAATACAAACACAACAGACACACACAAATACAAACACAACAGACACACACTCTTACAGCAAAGAAAGGACTGTCCAGACAGCGATCCCATTTGATTGGTGTTGATTCTGATGATAGACACAAGGACGTTAGCTGTACAGGACAACAGTATGTTGATGGCTCTGGATTCCTGATTAGTCTGTTAGCATGGAAATAACTGTGAATTAGCAGGGAGCTAATGCAGCCATTACAATAAGAGCATGCAAGCTAACTCACTCTTACAGCAATAACATACAAAAGCACATCCCAGGATGCCCCCAATATCTAACAGGTAACATACAGTATATGTACATCAGGACATGTAGTGAACTCCTACACATTGTAAATATGACAATAGAATACAGTATTTCAGAACGTGACCTACCACTTGCATGTCCATAACATTTTTTTATTTAACCTTTATTTAACTAAGCAAGTCAGTTAAGAACAAATTCTTATTTACAATGATGGCCTACCTACCCCAGGCCAAACCCGGACAACGCTGGGCCAATTGTCCACCACCCCCTATGGGACTCCCAATCCTGGCCGGATGTGATACAGCCTGGAATATCAGACTGTAATATCCGACTGGGATGAATTGACTTTAGCGATCTCCCAATCTGCAAGTGTAACCAATGGCGTAACACCTTATTGATATGTAAATTCAACCAACCACTGGCAATACATAAACATAAAATACATATTTCTGCAGTGGCAAGTGGAAACACAACTAACCCTGCAACACACAGAGATGTATCTCTCTCTTTCAGATGAAATGGTGCTTGAAGAGAACAAGCTGAGATACTGCCTTTACACTGAGAGGTGCTTGAAGAGAACAAGCTGAGATACTGCCTTTACACTGAGAGGTGCTTGAAGAGAACAAGCTGAGATACTGTCCTTTACACTGAGCGGTGGTTGAAGAGAACAAGCTGAGATACTGCCTTTACACTGAGAGGTGGTTGAAGAGAACAAGCTGAGATACTGCCTTTACACTAAGAGGTGCTTGAAGAGAACAAGCTGAGATACTGCCTTTACACTGAGAGATGGTTGAAGAGAACAAGCTGAGATACTGCCTTTACACTGAGAGATGGTTGAAGAGAACAAGCTGAGATACTGCCTTTACACTGAGAGATGGTTGAAGAGAACAAGCTGAGATACTGCCTTTACACTGAGAGATGGTTGAAGAGAACAAGCTGAGATACTGCCTTTACACTGAGAGATGGTTGAAGAGAACAAGCTGAGATACTGCCTTTACACTGAGAGATGGTTGAAGAGAACAAGCTGAGATACTGCCTTTACACTGAGAGGTGGTTGAAGAGAACAAGCTGAGATACTGCCTTTACACTGAGAGATGGTTGTATAACATGTTCAGTGGGAGACTGGAAGACTGGAAGAAGGCACGGTTCACTGCTAAGAGGGGAATTATAATGTTACGTGACCATATTCTTCCTAGGGGCTGCGGAGGCCTTGAGATAGCCTTGGTATCCCTGTACTCTGAAAGCCAGAATTTACAACATGGCAGTGTGGTTGAGTGACAAGCCAACTCCTCATCGCGCCAAGATCCACAAACACACACACGCACACCCACACGCAGTGCTGAAAGTGAGATTTACCATCCAGGATATCACAGTAGATTGCATCCTGACCATGGGAAACATGGTATGTAGGAAGAACAGGAGAAATCATATGGAGAGAGAACTTGTAAGGCACATTCTCCTTTACCTATGGGACTGAATGGTTCTCCTTTACCTATGGGACTGAATGGTTCCCCTAACTCTAGTTCCACCCTCTAATGCATCAAGACCCTGACTCCATGTATGGTTTGGCTACATTGAACAAGCTAAATGTATATGAATCATAATGTGAGTACAGTGCTTGGAATCCCTGGGTAAAGAAAAAATATTAACTATGCATAGCCTGCTGTCACAACCCATGGTAACTATGCATAGCCTGCTGTCACAGCCCATGGTAACTATGCATAGTCACGTTCACAACCCATGGTAACTTTGTCAAGGGTTGATGGTACTGTGTACGGTGGTGTGGTCTGATTGGTGTGTTGGTCTAGGGTTGATGGTAGACTGTGTACAGTGGTTTGGTCTGGCTGGTGTGTTGGTCTAGGGTTGATGGTTGCCGGTGTATGGTGGTGTGGTCTGGCTGGTGTGTTGGTCTAGGGTTGATGGTAGCCAGTGTACGGTGGTGTGGTCTGGCTGGTGTGTTGGCCTAGGGTTGATGGTTGCCGGTGTATGGTGGTGTGGTCTGGCTGGTGTGTTGGTCTAGGGTTGATGGTAGCCGGTGTATGGTGGTGTGGTCTGGCTGGTGTGTTGGTCTAGGGTTGATGGTAGGCTGTGTACAGTGGTGTGGTCTGGCTGGTGTGTTGGTCTAGGGTTGATGGTAGCTGGTGTACAGTGGTGTGGTCTGGCTGGTGTGTTGGTCTAGGGTTGATGGTAGCCGGTGTATGGTGGTGTGGTCTGGCTGGTGTGTTGGTCTAGGGTTGATGGTAGCTGGTGTATGGTGGTGTGGTCTGGCTGGTGTGTTGGTCTAGGGTTGATGGTAGCCGGTGTATGGTGGTGTGGTCTGGTTGGTGTGTTGGTCTAGGGTTGATGGTAGCCAGTGTCGGTGGTGTGGTCTGGCTGGTGTGTTGGCCTAGGGTTGATGGTTGCCGGTGTATGGTGGTGTGGTCTGGCTGGTGTGTTGGTCTAGGGTTGATGGTAGCCGGTGTATGGTGGTGTGGTCTGGCTGGTGTGTTGGTCTAGGGTTGATGGTAGGCTGTGTACAGTGGTGTGGTCTGGCTGGTGTGTTGGTCTAGGGTTGATGGTAGCCGGTGTATGGTGGTGTGGTCTGGCTGGTGTGTTGGTCTAGGGTTGATGGTAGACTGTGTACAGTGGTGTGGTCTGGCTGGTGTGTTGGTCTAGGGTTGATGGTAGCTGGTGTATAGTGGTGTGGTCTGGCTGGTGTGTTGGTCTAGGGTTGATGGTAGCGGTGTATGGTGGTGTGGTCTGGCTGGTGTGTTGGTCTAGGGTTGATGGTAGACTGTGTACAGTGGTGTGGTCTGGCTGGTGTGTTGGTCTAGGGTTGATGGTAGCTGGTGTATAGTGGTGTGGTCTGGCTGGTGTGTTGGTCTAGGGTTGATGGTAGCCGGTGTATGGTGGTGTGGTCTGGCTGGTGTGTTGGTCTAGGGTTGATGGTAGGCTGGTGTATGGTGGTGTGGTCTGGCTGGTGTGTTGGTCTAGGGTTGATGGTAGTAGGTGTATGGTGGTGTGGTCTGGCTGGTGTGTTGGTCTAGGGTTGATGGTAGGCTGTGTACAGTGGTGTGGTCTGGCTGGTGTGTTGGTCTATTGTTGATGGTAGGCTATGCTGGTTGTCTTCTCAAAGGCTTTGTCTGTTTGTGGTAATCAACCTTTCTTCCTGTTGACATTGATGGTGGAGAATACAGGCCTGAGCTCTGACAGAATCTAGTGGGTGACCTAACCTTACTTCCTTCCCTGTGCCCTGGCTGGAACCCCATTAGGTTGTGTCTGCAGTCTGTCATTTACACAGAGCCTCTCTCTCTCTCTTATCTTCCTCAGTCTGGCCTCCCTCCCTCCATCCATCATTCTCTCTCGCTCTCTCTCTAAATAGATAATAAACAAATGTGAAATAAACAATAAAAAAATTAACAGTAAACATCACACTCACAAAAGTTCCAAAATAATAAATACATTTCAAATGTCATATTATGTCTGTATACAGTTTAACAATGTGCAAATAGTTAAAGAACAAAAAGGAAAACAAATAAACATAAATATGGGTTGTATTTACAATGGTGTTTGTTCTTCACTGTTTGCCCTTTTCTTGTGGAAACAGGTCACAAATATTGCTGCTGTGATTGCACACTGTGGTATTTCACCCTCACCTAGTAATGACTAACATGTCCTCTCCGTTGAAACCTGAAACCAGGAGTCTGTTCAAGGGGTGCAACGTTACAGAACTATTCATATAGAAATGATCATCATCATCCTCCTCTGTCTGATGCTCAGGGCCTCAACTAACCTCACCTAGTGACCAAGTGTAGCTCAGCTTAGTTCAGCAGGCTGGGCCCCTCTACCTCAACTTACCTCACCTAGTGACCAAGTGTAGCTCAGCTTAGTTCAGCAGGCTGGCCCCTCTACCTCAATTTACCTCACCTAGTGACCAAGTGTAGCTCAGCTTAGTTCAGCAGGCTGGCCCCTCTACCTCAACTAACCTCACCTAGTGACCAAGTGTAGCTCAGCTTAGTTCAGCAGGCTGGCCCCTCTACATCAACTTACCTCACCTAGTGACCAAGTGTAGCTCAGCTTAGTTCAGCAGGCTGGGCCCCTCTACCTCAACTTACCTCACCTAGTGACCAAGTGTAGATCAGCTTAGTTCAGCAGGCTGGCCCTTACCTCACCTAGTGACCAAGTGTAGATCAGCTTAGTTCAGCAGGCTGGGCCTCCTACCTCAACTTACCTCACCTAGTGACCAAGTGTAGATCAGCTTAGTTCAGCAGGCTGGGCCTCTCTACCTCAACTTACCTCACCTAGTGACCAAGTGTAGCTCAGCTTAGTTCAGCAGGCTGGGCCTCTCACCTCAACTTACCTCACCTAGTGACCAAGTGTAGCTCAGCTTAGTTCAGCAGGCTGGACCCTTACCTCAACTTACCTCACCTAGTGACCAAGTGTAGATCAGCTTAGTTCAGCAGGCTGGGCCTCTCTACCTCAACTTACCTCACCTAGTGACCAAGTGTAGCTCAGCTTAGTTCAGCAGGCTGGGCCTCTCTACCTCAACTTACCTCACCTAGTGACCAAGTGTAGCTCAGCTTAGTTCAGCAGGCTGGGCCTCTCTACCTCAACTTACCTCACCTAGTGACCAAGTGTAGCTCAGCTTAGTTCAGCAGGCTGGACCCTCTACCTCAACTTACCTCACCTAGTGACCAAGTGTAGCTCAGCTTAGTTCAGCAGGCTGGGCCCCTCCACTTGGCTGCAACCTGATACCTAGGGTCTGTTCAGAGGGGGGCCAGCGTTATGTTCCAGAACGTTCAGAAAGAACAGTATTGTGTAGTGCGTACATGATTGTCTGTCATGTGAAAACATATCTTTGTTAGGCCTGCTTGTGTTCTATTAAATAGGTTTTAACCAATCAGCATCCAGGATTAGACCCACCCGTATAATAAACAGAATCAACCAAACGTTCCAGTTTCATTAGTCTCATGTCTCATAGCTGTTGTTCTTGTGCCTTGAAAGTGACATGGACAAGGTGATGTTCTAACCCAAGTCTTTAGTTGCTGGGCTGAGGCATGTCCTGCAGGTTGTCCCTTCCTGACTGTATGTTCCCGGAGCTCCAAGTGCAGTGGTGCTGGAGATGACATGTCCCTTCTGCCTCCCTCCCCAGGACATTACCTTGCCACGAGGAGACTGTTGTGGCTGAGGAGACTGGAGGGGCCTGGGGCAGCAAGGCGGACCACACAGCCTTGTCATCTCTGCCTAGATCAAAGCAGTGCAGCCCAGGCCTGTCAGGAGAGGAGCCTGGTGGAGGTAGAGGTGAGTCTGCTGGCAGAGGTTGAAGGAGAGGAGAAGAGACAAGGAAACGAGATGGGGAGAGAGAGCCATCCTAGACTATTGTAGAGGACGATCAGCATGAGACCTGGAGAGCATGTCAATATTCTAAAGTGGCTTCCTCTCCTTGTCTCCTTTCCTTCATGTGTGCATATCTGCATCCTGTGTTATCAGGTCGTTGTGGATGAAGGAGAGGACAATAGAAGATGTGTGATTTAAATAGATATACACAGAACATCAGTTTGATAATATAAAGTTAAAAATTCTTCAGATTTCTCCATAGCTAGTTGTTATCCTAGATCTGTCTAATGTAGACCGCCAGCGAGACAAAAGAGATATGAGAGGTAAACATCTCAGGAATGTCTGAAATAAAAGCACAAAGGACCACAAAAATGTGGACTGTATAATGTATCTTTGAGGACCTCCGCCCAGACTGAGACTTTGGCTCCGTCCCAAATGGAACCCTTCTCCTATATAGGGCATTACTATGGACCAGGGTCCCTGGGTGTCTAGGGTGGCATTACTATTGACCAGCGTCCCTGGGTGTCTAGGGTGGCATTACTAAGGACCAGGGTCCCTGGGTGTCTAGAGTGACATTACTATTGACCAGGATCCCTGGGTGTCTAGGGTGGCATTACTATTGACCAGCGTCCCTGGGTGTCTAGGGTGGCATTACTAAGGACCAGGGTCCCTGGGTGTCTAGAGTGACATTACTATGGACCAGGGTCCCTGGGTGTCTAGGGTGGCATTACTAAGGACCAGGGTCCCTGGGTGTCTAGAGTGACATTACTATTGACCAGGATCCCTGGGTGTCTAGGGTGGCATTACTATTGACCAGCGTCCCTGGGTGTCTAGGGTGGCATTACTAGGACCAGGTTCCCTGGGTGTCTAGAGTGACATTACTATTGACCAGGGTCCCTGGGTGTCTAGGGTGGCATTACTAAGGACCAGGGTCCCTGGGTGTCTAGGGTGACATTACTATTGACCAGGGTCCCTGGGTGTCTAGAGTGACATTAGTATGGACCAGAGTCCCTGGGTGTCTATAGTGACATTAGTATGGACCAGGGTCCCTGGGTGTCTAGGGTGACATTACTATGGACCAGGGTCCCTGGGTGTCTAGGGTGACATTACTATGGACCAGGGTCCCTGGGTGTCTAGGGTGACATTACAATGGACAAGGGTCCCTGGATGTCTAGGGTGACATTACTATGTACCAGGGTCCCTGGGTGTCTAGGGTGTAGTTCTCCAACATTACATACCTAGAACCACTTCTTACATGGTATCACTCTCTCCAACAATACATACCTAACAAGTGTGAAGATCAAATAATTTACCTGTAAAGGTCCTCAGTGTTAGTCTGCCTGATGTGACTCACGTTTTACACAGCGCAGGGAGAGCTGGAGGACTTCCATTTAGGTGTCTGCCAGACTGCCTCACTGTATGGGTTTTAAGAGGAACCGGAGTACTGGGTGGAGATTGTTGCTTAGTTGAGACAAAATATTTGGTCATTTAGGAACCGTGGTTTTGTTAATAACATATTCAGAGAATAAGATATAGTGAACAGTACTACCCATGTTATATAATGAGGCAAACATTTGCAAACCCCCCCCCAGCTAAAACCAGCATCACCACATCTAGAAACAAGTTGGCCAATTGGCGTACTGTAATTAACGCAATCAGTCATAAATGTCAGAGACTCAAAATAACATTTTGATTGCAGGCATACAACTAATTAATTTTACACCTGGTGCCAAATTGTAGCCTACAGTAAAAAGTTTGCACGCTAATTTATGTTCCTGCAATATGTTCCTCTGCTTGTCCAATAATTACATTCCCGGCAACTTCTTCTGCTGTTACATTTGCTCATATTGAATAAAAAGAGCTAAAAAGCAAACAGGCCAACTTCTGTCCAGACAAATTAGAAGAGATGTAAGTGCATTCCCCAATTAGATAATTTGTTTACATACCCTTGACGTGTTCTGAAGTCTCAGATAGCGCCCTATTCCCTATATAGTACACTACTTTTGATCAGAGCTCTATGGGTAGTAGTGCACAACCATTGACCAATAGTGTCATTTGTTGCGCAGCCTCAGTTTTAGGAGAGTCTGTGGAGTGTCTCAGTTGTCCTGCCAAATTAGAGCTGTCAGAGTGACGGGAGACGTGACATCTGGGCTGACAGGGACTGGGAGTGGCAAAGAGAACCAACTTATATTGACTTTTATTTGACTAAGATGTTGCAAAAAGTCAAACAAAAACTTAAAACTATCAAAGCTTATTATAATCCAATCTTTTGGCTTTATAACAAAGTGCATACAGCAAAAACATATATCTGATCAATAACAAATCTCAGAATCATCTATTAAAGACTACCAGAACCCACTGGATCCTCCAATTACATTTAATGAACTACAGGACAAAATACAAACCCTCCAACCCAAAAAGGCCTGTGGTGTTGATGGTATCCTAAATTAAATGATAAAATATACAAACCACACATTTCAATTGGCTGTACTTAAACTCTTTAACATCATCTTCAGTTCTGGCATTTTCCCCAATATTTGGAACCGAGGTTCTGATCACCCCAATCCACAAAAGTGGAGACAAATCCTCTGAATGATCACTAACAGCAGACTGGTACATTTTCTCAGTGAAAACAATGTACTGAGCAAATGTCAACTTGGCTTTTTACCAAATTACCATACAAACAAACCAAAACAAAGGCAAAGTCTTTCCATGCTTTGTTGATTTCAAAAAAGCTTTTGACTTAATTTAGCATGAGGGTCTGCTTTACAAATTGATGGAAAGCGGTGTTGGGGGAAAAACATACAACATTTTAAAATCCATGTACACAAAACCAAGTGTGGAGTTAAAACTGGCAAACACACACATTTCTTTCCACAGGGCCGTGTGGTGAGACAGGGATGCAGCTTGAGCCCCACCCTCTTCAACATATATATATCAACGAATTGGCGAGGGCAGTAGAACAGTCTGCAGCACCCGGCCTCACCCGGCTAGAATCTGAAGTCAAACGTCTACTGCTTGCTGATGATCTCGAGCTTCTGTCCCCAACCAAGGAGGGTTAGATCAGATTTAGGGTTGCAGATAGACTGTGGCTTCCATCAATGTAATTGTCTGCATCATTTCAAATCCCCCATACTTGAATATACTTGAATCAGTTATAGAACCCATTGTACTTTATGGTTTGCTCACCAACCAAGAATTCACAAAATGGAACAAACAGAATTGAGACTCTGCATGCAGAATTATGCAAGAACATCCTCTGTGTACAACGTTAAACACCAAATAATGCATGCAGAGCAGAATTAGGCCGATACCCGCTGATTATCAAATTCCAGAAAAGAGACGTTTAAATTCAACAACCACCTAAAGGAAGCAATTCCCAAAACTTTCATAACAAAGCCATCACATACAGGCAGATTGACCTAGAGAAAAGTCCCTAAGCAAGCTGGTCCTGGGTCTCTGTTCACAAACACACACAGACACCACAGAGCCCCAGGACAGCAACTCATTTAGACCCAAACAAATCATGAGAAAACCAAAAGGTAATTACTTGACACATTGGAAAGAATTTTCAAAAAAGAAAACTGGAATGCTATTTGGCCTTAAACAGAGAGTACACAGTGGCAGAATACCTGACCACTGTGACTGACCCAAACTTAAGGAAAGCTTTGACCATGTACAGACACAGTGATCATAGCCCTGTTATTGAGAGAGGCTGCCGTAGGCAGAGAAGACAGGCTATGTGCACACTGGCCACAAAATGAGGTGGAAACTAAGTTTCACTTCCTAACCTCCTGCCAAATGACCATACTAGAGACATATATTTCCCTCAGATTACACAGACCTACGAAGAATTTGAAAACAAATCCAATTTTGTGAAATACCACAGTGTGCAACCACAGCAGCAAGATTTGTGACCCATTGGCACAAGAAAAGAGCAACCAGTGAAGAACAAACAACATTGTAAATAAAACTATTTGCACATTGTTACAACACTGTATATATCAATAATATGATATTTGAAATGTATCTATTCCTTTGGAACCTTTGTGAGTGTAATGTTTATTGTTCATTTTCCATTGTTTATTTCACATTTGTTTATCTATTTCACTTGCTTTGGAAATGTAAACGTGTTTCCCATGCCAATAAAGCCCCTTAAATTGAATTGAATTGAGAGAGAGAGACTTAGGAGGACTTAAAGCATGCCGAGCAGTGTCTTGATCTGCTGTTTTGGCATGTCTTATAGCCCTGTCATTACTGTGAGGGCTTAGCGTTTGTACACTTTGTTTCTAGTGCGTGTCTGTGAGTATGTATTTGTATGTGTGGGTGGGTGTTTTATGTGTGTGTGTGTGTGTCATTCCTGCCAGGTCTTAGCGTGTCTACATCCTGATGGTGTGTCGTGTGTATTTCTCATTGAGTTGTTTTGGTTTGTTGGAAGTGTTTTGGATGTGAAAGATGAGGTCATTGACCAGTCCTCTTGAACTATCTCATCGTCTGAGATCTCCTATGTACTCAGAGTGTGTGTGTGTCTGTCTTCTTGTGTGTGGGTTTTTGTGTGTGTGTGTTTGTGTCTGTGTGTAGGTGTGTGTGTGTTCTTGTGTGTGTCTTCTTGTGTATTTGCATGTGTGTGTGTCTGTCTGTCTTGTGTGTGTGTGTGTGTGTGTGTGTGTCGTCTTGTGTGTGGGTTTTTGTGTGTGTGTGTGTCTTGTGTATTTGCATGTATGTGTGTCTGTCTGTCTTCGTGTGTGTGTGTGTGTGTGTGTGTGTGTGTGTGTGTGTGTGTGTGTGTGTGTGTGTGAGAGAAAAGGTATGATGTTAATAGAGAATGTTTGCATGAAGCACCTCAATAGGAATTACCCTGTCATTAATACATCTGTAACCATGTGGTAACCCTCTGTCATTAATACATCTGTAACCATGTGGTAAACCTCTGTCATTAATACATCTGTAACCATGTGGTAACCCTCTGTCATTAATACATCTGTAACCATGTGGTAACCCTCTGTCATTAATACATCTGTAACCATGTGGTAACCCTCTGTCATTAATACATCTGTAACCATGTGGTAAACCTCTGTCATTAATACATCTGTAACCACGTGGTAAACCTCTGTCATTTGAACACTGTGGGAAAGCCTGTCAAAGTCCTGTGAGGTTCTGAAATCTGCACTCTGCCACAATAATGTGTTGCCAGGATGAGGTGATAAGAAAATCCAGATGTTTAGGCAGCCGTGGCATCGCTATATTTAGAAGAAGACCAGTAACACTTTGTGGTTGTATGCTTTCCCCCTTAATAACAGTTTTCCCCAACTGTTAACACACGTTTTCTGAAACTACATCTCAGGTATGCAAAACAATAAACACAAAACAGTTAGTCAATTTCCCCAAACACCACAGACATCTTGCAAAACGAAACACAGTAATCAAAATCATGTAGTCCCTGTTCAAAATGAAACTCTGCATACAAATGAGACAGACACACACACATACACACACAAACATACAGTAAATATATT
>CM059791.1:72207248-72722248 GCA_030435695.1 Brachymystax lenok tsinlingensis
GTCTAATATGAACATGCCTAATATGAGCATGCCTAATATGAGCTTGCCTAATATAAGCATGTCTAATATAAGCATGTCTAATATGAGCATGCCTATAAATAATATGAGCATGCCTAATATGAACATGCCTAATATGAGCATGCCTAATATGAGCTTGCCTAATATACGCATGTCTAATATGAGCATGCCTATAAATAATATGAGCATGCCTAATATGAACATGCCTAATATGAACATGTCTAATATGAACATGCCTAATATGAACATGTCTAATATGAACATGCCTAATATGAGCATGTCTAATATGAGTATGCCTAATATGAGCATGCCTAATATAAGCATGTCTAATATAAGCATGTCTAATATGAGCATGCCTAATATGAACATGCCAAATATAAACATGCCTAATTTAAACATGCCTAATATGAACATGCCTAATATAAACATGCCAAATATGAGCATGCCTAATATGAGCATGTCTAATATGAGCATGCATAATATAAACATGCCTAATATGAGCATGCCTAATATGAACATTCCTAATATGAACATGTCTAATATGAACATGCCTAATATGAGCATGCCTAATATGAACATGCCTAATATGAACATGCCTAATTTAAACATGTCTAATATTAACATGCCTAATATAAACATGCCTAATATGAGCATGCCTAATATGAGCATGCCTAATATGAACATGCCTAATATGAGCATGCCTAATATAAGCATGTCTAATATGAGCATCCCTAATATAAACATGCCTAATATAAACATGCCTAATATGAACATGCCTAATATGCACATGTCTAATATGAACATGCCTAATATGAGCATGCCTAATATGAGCTTGCCTAATATAAGCATGTCTAATATAAGCATGTCTAATATGAGCATGCCTATAAATAATATGAGCATGCCTAATATGAACATGCCTAATATGAACATGTCTAATATGAACATGCTTAATATGAACATGTCTAATATGAACATGCCTAATATGAACATGCCTAATATGAGCATGCCTAATATAAGCATGTCTAATATGAGCATCCCTAATATAAACATGCCTAATATAAACATGCCTAATATGAACATGCCTAATATGCGCATGTCTAATATGAACATGCCTAATATGAGCATGCCTAATATGAGCTTGCCTAATGTAAGCATGTCTAATATAAGCATGTCTAATATGAGCATGCCTATAAATAATATGAGCATGCCTAATATGAACATGCCTAATATGAACATGTCTAATATGAACATGCCTAATATGAACATGTCTAATATGAACATGCCTAATATGAGCATGTCTAATATGAGTATGCCTAATATGAGCATGCCTAATATAAGCATGTCTAATATAAGCATGTCTAATATGAGCATGCCTAATATGAACATGCCAAATATAAACATGCCTAATTTGAACATGCCTAATATGAACATGCCTAATATAAACATGCCTAATATGAACATGCCTAATATGAGCATGACTAATATGAGCATGTCTAATATGAGCATGCCTAATATGAACATACCTAATATGAACATGTCTAATATGAGCATGCATAATATGAACATGCCTAATATGAGCATGCCTAATTTGAGCATGCTTAATATGAACATGCCTAATATGAACATGCCTAATATGAACATGCCTAATATGAGCATGCCTAATATGAACATACCTAATATGAACATGTCTAATTTGAACATGCCTATAAATAATATGAGCATGCCTAATATGAACATGCCTAATATGAACATGTCTAATATGAACATGCCTAATATGAACATGTCTAATATGAACATGCCTAATATGAGCATGTCTAATATAAGTATGCCTAATATGAGCATGCCTAATATAAGCATGTCTAATATAAGCATGTCTAATATGAGCATGCCTAATATGAACATGCCCAATATAAACATGCCTAATATGAACATGCCTAATATGAGCATGTCTAATATGAGCATGCCTAATATGAGCTTGCCTAATATAAGCATGTCTAATATGAGCATGCCTATAAATAATATGAGCATGCCTAATATGAACATGCCTAATATGAACATGTCTAATATGAACATGCCTAATATGAACATGTCTAATATGAACATGCCTAATATGAGCATGTCTAATATGAGTATGCCTAATATGAGCATGCCTAATATGAGCATGCCTAATATGAACATGCCTAATATGAACATGTCTAATATGAGTATGCCTAATATGAGCATGCCTAATATGAGCATGCCTAATATGAACATGCCTAATATGAACATGTCTAATATGAGCATGCATAATATAAACATGCCTAATATGAGCATGCCTAATATGAAAATTCCTAATATGAACATGTCTAATATGAACATGCCTAATATGAGCATGCCTAATATGAACATGCCTAATATGAACATGCCTAATTTAAACATGTCTAATATTAACATGCCTAATATAAACATGCCTAATATGAGCATGCCTAATATGAGCATGCCTAATATGAGCATGCCTAATTTGAGCATGCTTAATATGAACATGCCTAATATGAACATGCCTTATATGAACATGCCTAATATGAGCATGCCTAATATGAACATACCTAATATGAACATGTCTAATATGAACATGCCTATAAATAATATGAGCATGCCTAATATGAACATGCCTAATATGAACATGTCTAATATGAACATGCCTAATATGAACATGTCTAACATGAACATGCCTAATATGAGCATGCCTAATATGAAAATTCCTAATATGAACATGTCTAATATGAACATGCCTAATATGAGCATGCCTAATATGAACATGCCTAATATAAGCATGTCTAATATAAGCATGCCTAATATGAGCATGCCTAATATGAACATGCCAAATATAAACATGCCTAATTTGAACATGCCTAATATGAACATGCCTAATATAAACATGCCTAATAAGAACATGCCTAATATGAGCATGTCTAATATGAGCATGTCTAATATGAGCATGCCTAATATGAACATACCTAATATGAACATGTCTAATATGAGCATGCATAATATGAACATGCCCAATATGAGCATGCCTAATTTGAGCATGCTTAATATGAACATGCCTAATATGAACATGCCTAATATGAGCATGTCTAATATCAACATACCTAATATGAACATGTCTAATATGAGCATGCCTATAAATAATATGAGCATGCCTAATATGAACATGCCTAATATGAGCATGTCTAATATGAGCATGTCTAATATGAGCATGCCTAATATGAACATACCTAATATGAACATGTCTAATATGAGCATGCATAATATGAACATGCCTAATATGAGCATGCCTAATTTGAGCATGCTTAATATGAACATGCCTAATATGAACATGCCTAATATGAACATGCCTAATATGAGCATGCCTAATATGAACATACCTAATATGAACATGTCTAATATGAACATGCCTATAAATAATATGAGCATGCCTAATATGAACATGCCTAATATGAACATGTCTAATATGAACATGCCTAATATGAACATGTCTAATATGAACATGCCTAATATGAGCATGTCTAATATAAGTATGCCTAATATGAGCATGCCTAATATAAGCATGTCTAATATAAGCATGTCTAATATGAGCATGCCTAATATGAACATGCCTAATATAAACATGCCTAATATGAACATGCCTAATATGAGCATGTCTAATATGAGCATGCCTAATATGAGCTTGCCTAATATAAGCATGTCTAATATGAGCATGCCTATAAATAATATGAGCATGCCTAATATGAACATGCCTAATATGAACATGTCTAATATGAACATGCCTAATATGAACATGTCTAATATGAACATGCCTAATATGAGCATGTCTAATATGAGTATGCCTAATATGAGCATGCCTAATATAAGCATGTCTAATATAAGCATGCCTAATATGAGCATGCCTAACATGAACATGCCAAATATAAACATGCCTAATTTGAACATGCCTAATATAAACATGCCTAATATGAACATGCCTAATATGAGCATGTCTAATATGAGCATGTCTAATATGAGCATGCCTAACAAGAACATACCTAATATGAACATGTCTAATATGAGCATGCATAATATGAACATGCCCAATATGAGCATGCCTAATTTGAGCATGCTTAATATGAACATGCCTAATATGAACATGCCTAATATGAGCATGTCTAATATCAACATACCTAATATGAACATGTCTAATATGAGCATGCCTATAAATAATATGAGCATGCCTAATATGAACATGCCTAATATGAACATGTCTAATATGAACATGCCTAATATGAACATGTCTAATATGAACATGCCTAATATGAGCATGTCTAATATGAGTATGCCTAATATGAGCATGCCTAATATAAGCATGTCTAATATAAGCATGTCTAATATGAGCATGCCTAATATGAACATGCCAAATATAAACATGCCTAATTTGAACATGCCTAATATGAACATGCCTAATATGAGCATGTCTAATATGAGCATGTCTAATATGAGCATGCCTAATATGAACATACCTAATATGAACATGTCTAATATGAGCATGCATAATATGAACATGCCTAATATGAGCATGCCTAATTTGAGCATGCTTAATATGAACATGCCTAATATGAACATGCCTAATATGAGCATGTCTAATTTGAACATACCTAATATGAACATGTCTAATATGAGCATGCCTATAAATAATATGAGCATGCCTAATATGAACATGCCTAATATGAACATGTCTAATATGAACATGCCTAATATGAACATGTCTAATATGAACATGCCTAATATGAGCATGTCTAATATGAGTATGCCTAATATGAGCATGCCTAATATAAGCATGTCTAATATAAGCATGTCTAATATGAGCATGCCTAATATGAACATGCCAAATATAAACATGCCTAATTTGAACATGCCTAATATCAACATGCCTAATATAAACATGCCTAATATGAACATGCCTAATATGAGCATGTCTAATATGAGCATGTCTAATATGAGCATGCCTAATATGAACATACCTAATATGAACATGTCTAATATGAGCATGCATAATATGAACATGCCTAATATGAGCATGCCTAATTTGAGCATGCTTAATATGAACATGCCTAATATGAACATGCCTAATATGAGCATGTCTAATATGAACATACCTAATATGAACATGTCTAATATGAGCATGCCTATAAATAATATGAGCATGCCTAATATGAACATGCCTAATATGAACATGTCTAATATGAGCATGCCTAATATGAACATGTCTAATATGAACATGCCTAATATGAGCATGTCTAATATGAGTATGCCTAATATGAGCATGCCTAATATAAGCATGTCTAATATAAGCATGTCTAATATGAGCATGCCTAATATGAACATGCCAAATATAAACATGCCTAATTTGAACATGCCTAATATGAACATGCCTAATATGAGCATGTCTAATATGAGCATGTCTAATATGAGCATGCCTAATATGAACATACCTAATATGAACATGTCTAATATGAGCATGCATAATATGAACATGCCTAATATGAGCATGCCTAATTTGAGCATGCTTAATATGAACATGCCTAATATGAACATGCCTAATATGAGCATGTCTAATATGAACATACCTAATATGAACATGTCTAATATGAGCATGCCTATAAATAATATGAGCATGCCTAATATGAACATGCCTAATATGAACATGTCTAATATGAACATGCCTAATATGAACATGTCTAATATGAACATGCCTAATATGAGCATGTCTAATATGAGTATGCCTAATATGAGCATGCCTAATATAAGCATGTCTAATATAAGCATGTCTAATATGAGCATGCCTAATATGAACATGCCAAATATAAACATGCCTAATTTGAACATGCCTAATATGAACATGCCTAATATAAACATGCCTAATATGAACATGCCTAATATGAGCATGTCTAATATGAGCATGTCTAATATGAGCATGCCTAATATGAACATACCTAATATGAACATGTCTAATATGAGCATGCATAATATGAACATGCCTAATATGAGCATGCCTAATTTGAGCATGCTTAATATGAACATGCCTAATATGAACATGCCTAATATGAACATGCCTAATATGAGCATGCCTAATATGAACATACCTAATATGAACATGTCTAATATGAACATGCCTAATATGAGCATGCCTAATATGAACATACCTAATATTTACATGTCTAATATGAACATGCCTAATATGAGCATGCCTAATATGAACATGCCTAATATGAACATGTCTAATATGAACATGCCTAATATGAACATGTCTAATATGAGCATGCCTAATATGAACATACCTAATATGAACATGTCTAATATGAGCATGCATAATATGAACATGCCTAATATGAGCATGCCTAATTTGAGCATGCTTAATATGAACATGCCTAATATGAACATGCCTAATATGAACATGCCTAATATGAGCATGCCTAATATGAACATACCTAATATGAACATGTCTAATATGAACATGCCTATAAATAATATGAGCATGCCTAATATGAACATGCCTAATATGAACATGTCTAATATGAACATGCCTAATATGAACATGTCTAATATGAACATGCCTAATATGAGCATGTCTAATATAAGTATGCCTAATATGAGCATGCCTAATATAAGCATGTCTAATATAAGCATGTCTAATATGAGCATGCCTAATATGAACATGCCTAATATAAACATGCCTAATATGAACATGCCTAATATGAGCATGTCTAATATGAGCATGCCTAATATGAGCTTGCCTAATATAAGCATGTCTAATATGAGCATGCCTATAAATAATATGAGCATGCCTAATATGAACATGCCTAATATGAACATGTCTAATATGAACATGCCTAATATGAACATGTCTAATATGAACATGCCTAATATGAGCATGTCTAATATGAGTATGCCTAATATGAGCATGCCTAATATAAGCATGTCTAATATAAGCATGCCTAATATGAGCATGCCTAACATGAACATGCCAAATATAAACATGCCTAATTTGAACATGCCTAATATAAACATGCCTAATATGAACATGCCTAATATGAGCATGTCTAATATGAGCATGTCTAATATGAGCATGCCTAACATGAACATACCTAATATGAACATGTCTAATATGAGCATGCATAATATGAACATGCCCAATATGAGCATGCCTAATTTGAGCATGCTTAATATGAACATGCCTAATATGAACATGCCTAATATGAGCATGTCTAATATCAACATACCTAATATGAACATGTCTAATATGAGCATGCCTATAAATAATATGAGCATGCCTAATATGAACATGCCTAATATGAACATGTCTAATATGAACATGCCTAATATGAACATGTCTAATATGAACATGCCTAATATGAGCATGTCTAATATGAGTATGCCTAATATGAGCATGCCTAATATAAGCATGTCTAATATAAGCATGTCTAATATGAGCATGCCTAATATGAACATGCCAAATATAAACATGCCTAATTTGAACATGCCTAATATGAACATGCCTAATATGAGCATGTCTAATATGAGCATGTCTAATATGAGCATGCCTAATATGAACATACCTAATATGAACATGTCTAATATGAGCATGCATAATATGAACATGCCTAATATGAGCATGCCTAATTTGAGCATGCTTAATATGAACATGCCTAATATGAACATGCCTAATATGAGCATGTCTAATTTGAACATACCTAATATGAACATGTCTAATATGAGCATGCCTATAAATAATATGAGCATGCCTAATATGAACATGCCTAATATGAACATGTCTAATATGAACATGCCTAATATGAACATGTCTAATATGAACATGCCTAATATGAGCATGTCTAATATGAGTATGCCTAATATGAGCATGCCTAATATAAGCATGTCTAATATAAGCATGTCTAATATGAGCATGCCTAATATGAACATGCCAAATATAAACATGCCTAATTTGAACATGCCTAATATGAACATGCCTAATATAAACATGCCTAATATGAACATGCCTAATATGAGCATGTCTAATATGAGCATGTCTAATATGAGCATGCCTAATATGAACATACCTAATATGAACATGTCTAATATGAGCATGCATAATATGAACATGCCTAATATGAGCATGCCTAATTTGAGCATGCTTAATATGAACATGCCTAATATGAACATGCCTAATATGAGCATGTCTAATATGAACATACCTAATATGAACATGTCTAATATGAGCATGCCTATAAATAATATGAGCATGCCTAATATGAACATGCCTAATATGAACATGTCTAATATGAGCATGCCTAATATGAACATGTCTAATATGAACATGCCTAATATGAGCATGTCTAATATGAGTATGCCTAATATGAGCATGCCTAATATAAGCATGTCTAATATAAGCATGTCTAATATGAGCATGCCTAATATGAACATGCCAAATATAAACATGCCTAATTTGAACATGCCTAATATGAACATGCCTAATATGAGCATGTCTAATATGAGCATGTCTAATATGAGCATGCCTAATATGAACATACCTAATATGAACATGTCTAATATGAGCATGCATAATATGAACATGCCTAATATGAGCATGCCTAATTTGAGCATGCTTAATATGAACATGCCTAATATGAACATGCCTAATATGAGCATGTCTAATATGAACATACCTAATATGAACATGTCTAATATGAGCATGCCTATAAATAATATGAGCATGCCTAATATGAACATGCCTAATATGAACATGTCTAATATGAACATGCCTAATATGAACATGTCTAATATGAGCATGCATAATATGAACATGCCCAATATGAGCATGCCTAATTTGAGCATGCTTAATATGAACATGCCTAATATGAACATGCCTAATATGAGCATGTCTAATATCAACATACCTAATATGAACATGTCTAATATGAGCATGCCTATAAATAATATGAGCATGCCTAATATGAACATGCCTAATATGAACATGTCTAATATGAACATGCCTAATATGAACATGTCTAATATGAACATGCCTAATATGAGCATGTCTAATATGAGTATGCCTAATATGAGCATGCCTAATATAAGCATGTCTAATATAAGCATGTCTAATATGAGCATGCCTAATATGAACATGCCAAATATAAACATGCCTAATTTGAACATGCCTAATATGAACATGCCTAATATGAGCATGTCTAATATGAGCATGTCTAATATGAGCATGCCTAATATGAACATACCTAATATGAACATGTCTAATATGAGCATGCATAATATTAACATGCCTAATATGAGCATGCCTAATTTGAGCATGCTTAATATGAACATGCCTAATATGAACATGCCTAATATGAGCATGTCTAATTTGAACATACCTAATATGAACATGTCTAATATGAGCATGCCTATAAATAATATGAGCATGCCTAATATGAACATGCCTAATATGAACATGTCTAATATGAACATGCCTAATATGAACATGTCTAATATGAACATGCCTAATATGAGCATGTCTAATATGAGTATGCCTAATATGAGCATGCCTAATATAAGCATGTCTAATATAAGCATGTCTAATATGAGCATGCCTAATATGAACATGCCAAATATAAACATGCCTAATTTGAACATGCCTAATATGAACATGCCTAATATAAACATGCCTAATATGAACATGCCTAATATGAGCATGTCTAATATGAGCATGTCTAATATGAAGCATGCCTAATATGAACATACCTAATATGAACATGTCTAATATGAGCATGCATAATATGAACATGCCTAATATGAGCATGCCTAATTTGAGCATGCTTAATATGAACATGCCTAATATGAACATGCCTAATATGAGCATGTCTAATATGAACATACCTAATATGAACATGTCTAATATGAGCATGCCTATAAATAATATGAGCATGCCTAATATGAACATGCCTAATATGAACATGTCTAATATGAGCATGCCTAATATGAACATGTCTAATATGAACATGCCTAATATGAGCATGTCTAATATGAGTATGCCTAATATGAGCATGCCTAATATAAGCATGTCTAATATAAGCATGTCTAATATGAGCATGCCTAATATGAACATGCCAAATATAAACATGCCTAATTTGAACATGCCTAATATGAACATGCCTAATATGAGCATGTCTAATATGAGCATGTCTAATATGAGCATGCCTAATATGAACATACCTAATATGAACATGTCTAATATGAGCATGCATAATATGAACATGCCTAATATGAGCATGCCTAATTTGAGCATGCTTAATATGAACATGCCTAATATGAACATGCCTAATATGAGCATGTCTAATATGAACATACCTAATATGAACATGTCTAATATGAGCATGCCTATAAATAATATGAGCATGCCTAATATGAACATGCCTAATATGAACATGTCTAATATGAACATGCCTAATATGAACATGTCTAATATGAACATGCCTAATATGAGCATGTCTAATATGAGTATGCCTAATATGAGCATGCCTAATATAAGCATGTCTAATATAAGCATGTCTAATATGAGCATGCCTAATATGAACATGCCAAATATAAACATGCCTAATTTGAACATGCCTAATATGAACATGCCTAATATAAACATGCCTAATATGAACATGCCTAATATGAGCATGTCTAATATGAGCATGTCTAATATGAGCATGCCTAATATGAACATACCTAATATGAACATGTCTAA
This sequence comes from Brachymystax lenok tsinlingensis, assembly GCA_030435695.1. Lineage (NCBI taxonomy): Eukaryota > Metazoa > Chordata > Actinopteri > Salmoniformes > Salmonidae > Brachymystax > Brachymystax lenok. Next base: position 72,218,065 of record CM059791.1, read on the forward strand.
TATGAGCATGCATAATATGAACATGCCTAATATGAGCATGCCTAATTTGAGCATGCTTAATATGAACATGCCTAATATGAACATGCCTAATATGAACATGCCTAATATGAGCATGCCTAATATGAACATACCTAATATGAACATGTCTAATATGAACATGCCTAATATGAGCATGCCTAATATGAACATACCTAATATTTACATGTCTAATATGAACATGCCTAATATGAGCATGCCTAATATGAACATGCCTAATATGAACATGTCTAATATGAACATGCCTAATATGAACATGTCTAATATGAGCATGCCTAATATGAACATGCCTAATATGAACATGTCTAATATGACCATGCCTAATATGAACATGTCTAATATGAACATGCCTAATATGAACATGCCTAATATGAACATGTCTAATATGAACATGCCTAATATGAACATGTCTAATATGACCATGCCTAGCACATCATACATCTTTAGGTGTAATGAAGGTAATAAACATATAGAGGCACAAAAAAACCCAATAATATCGGACACCTTTAGACACCTACTTACAGCCCTGAAAACTCAATCATCCCACATTTCATCAGGATCTTTGTGTCAAATGGATATTTTTGACAAGCCAACACAGCTTCATACTGTTCACTTCCCAAGCACTGGGATGACACACATGACACATTACAATGAAAGAATGAGGGTTGGGAAAGCTTTCCAAATAAATATGACCTTTGAAGGGGTAATGTTCAGTTGCTACATCCCATTTTGGATTGATTCTTGAGGAATATAACTTATAAATGTCCCATGAGCTTAGTTCATCTGTCATACCCCATCAGAACCCCGAATATAAGATTGTTTTACCCCAGTGTTTGTAAACAAAGTAAATGTAAACGAACACTATACAGCTTCAAAACATAATCAAACTATAATGTTGATATCATGAATAGCCAGTCCTGAATTTGAGAGTGGTTACATTTCTCCAGTCCTGACCATCAGCTTTTTACCAAAACACGAGCGGGGAAAGTACTTGGTATTGTTTCTACCGCTGATTGTATGATTGCTGCTTTAAGGTGTTACCGTTTCATCAAGAAGCAAGCAGCTGAGCCAGCACTTGCAGAAGGATGCTGGGTGGGCGTTAGAGAGGTTTGAGGAGAAGGGGTGACGCTTGAGAAGTGCAGGGTTGAGACAGGACTAGGGGAGGGGGGCGAGGTTTGAGGAGGAGGAATGACAAATAGGTATTCTGTACATTTTCTGATTTTGTACCTGTGAAACATGATCTTAGTCAGAGTGTGCGCGTTTCATCCAGACCCTACGGTAACGCGTCTCAGGTGAAGCCACAAGTGATTGTCAGGCAAAGGTTGTCAGCGTAGACCGCAGGAACCTGTGAGAGGGGTGTCAAAATATAAAAAGGGGGATCTTTTAATGATTTGTATTGAATGGACATAAGCAGGGATATGACAGTACGTTGAAAGGTACAGTATGCCTATTTACCGTTTTAGTGACATAATTTACAATGGAAAGTAAAGTGGCAACCAGATCCGTGCATCACTGGGTAGGCCTATCTTTTGGTTTATTCAGAAGGTTGATGGGAATTGTTTTTCTTTTAAGACCGTTGTAAAATATGCAATATAATTGCACAGGAAAAAACGTTTAGAATCTGCGCATTTTGGCTGTGGGTAAATGTTAGAAAACCATACTTTTAACTCAACTTTGTCGTAGGAAATCACCAATGTAGTATATAGAAGGAAATAGTATTACGGAACTAGTATTCATATGTGACATTTGAGATAAAATAACTAGAATTTGACAACCGAATACACAGTGGCACATGGTGTCTGTCTGCATCAGCAGCGTTCTCCGCGATGACTCATTGTACAGACTGACTCACAGTCAAACTTGTTTTAGTCCTATACTTTACTCTATTGATTACTCAGTCAAATGAATGAGTATTTCTTAGTTATTTTTTTATAGTCTGGTCGTGAAAATTAATTTGCAAAGAAAATGTTAATAGTTATAGCCGATGAAGGTGGCTACCATGTATCTTATGGAGAATAGCTGTAATGATGAGGTATCCTACAATTTGAACCCCCTGTCACTCACAGGGTTCCAAATTCCATCTATCCAAAGAGGAGTCTGAATGGAGTTGTGTGGCCCCAGTATGAAGGACAACGGAGGCTCTCTGTGCCAGGTAGAGCAGCTGCCCTACCCCTGTGTCCCCCTGCCTGACCCAGGCAGTGCTGGGTGCCGTATACAGGCCAATAGACACCTCCACAACCACCACCTCAACCATCAGCTCCAGTCATGGGTGAGCCGACCAGCCCCAGACCTAACCTCAACCCCAACTCCAGCCTCCCGACACAGGGCCAATGGGGCAGTGGGTGCCTGGTGCAGCAGCCCAGAGTGTCCAGCCTCCCGCCTGGATGAAGTGACTGATCAGGCCTTGAGAGGGGCAGGGATGGGGACAGGCAGGGTGCTGGTGACCGGGGGAGCAGGGTATTTCGGGTTGAGGCTGGGGAGAGCTCTGGCCAGCCAGGGAGAGTCTGTGGTGCTGCTGGATCTTCACAAGCCACAGTGGGATACTCCAGACGGTACTGTCTTCCATCAGGTAGGTAGAGTAGACACACTAGTCACTTCGGGGAAAATCCTAACTTTCAACTTTACTTAGTATCTTAGTATCTCACTGTCATCAATGCTTGACAAAGTAAAATTCTGTATATTAAGCAAACCAGATGGCACAATTAAAAATATATATATATATTGACGGATAGCAAGGGTCACACTCCAACACTCAGACATAATTTACAAATGAAGCATTTGTGTTTAGTGAGTCTGCCAGATCAGAGGCAGTAGGGATGACCAGGGATGTTCTCTTGATAAATGTGTGAATTGGACCATTTTCCTGTCAAAATGTAATGAGTACTTTTGGGTGTCAGGGAAAATGTATGGAGTAAAAAGTACGTTATTTTCTTTAGGAATGTAGTGACGTAAAAGTAAAAGTTGGTAAAAATATAAATAGTAAAGTAAAGTATAGATAGCCCAAAAAACTACTTAAGTAGTACTTTAAAGTATTTTTACTCAATTACTTTACACCACTGCTTATGTTTTTGATCATTGTACCTAAATGATTACTAGTTTGAAATTCCCACACTTTGTTTGTTAAGATTGTAATTGAAAAAGTAAACACTGTATGTTATCAGGAGGATACATTGAAAGACAAGTGTCTTAGTGTAGTATTTTTCCTCATATACCCCAGGGTAGATGGGGCTAATAAGGTTGGGTATACATGGCTCAGGTATAAAGACACAGGTAAGTGATCTAGTTGAGGGTGCCAGGTGTTGACTAGGGCAGAAGGAGGCGGGGCTCTGATTCAGGTTTCAGGTGCAGCCTTCATGGCACTTTACCTTAATTGTACTTACTAATCATTGGCTAATATATGGACATACCATGTACTATATTTTCAAGCTGTCATCTTACCCAACAAGATAGTTCACCGTGAAAAGAAGGCGGAGAGTTCCATAGCAAACTGGATGAATTATGTCAAATGTTTCCTCACATTACTGACACTCTAATATCAGAGCCGCTCTTTCTAATACGAATACAACAAAGGGTTGACTGTTTCTAACATGAGACAGTTCAATCCGATGGTTTATCGTACTGTTATATTACATACTGTATAACAGTGAAGTACAGTCATAGGGTAGAGGAAAAAACACGGCATATCACTGTCTTTCATAGTACTGGTTTCTCCCCTTGCAGAGCGACATCCGGGACTATGATTCTCTGTATAAGATCTGTGAGGGGGTGGACTGTATATTCCACACCGCTTCCTATGGGATGTCAGGCCCAGAACAGGTGAGTTTCTGAATAGATGGAGGGTAGAATTTAACCCTTCTACTTTCTTTATTCATTTAGCTGACTGGGAATGTAAACAATTCAAAAACCATCACTCGTAGTTGCTGGTCTCCATAACACTGTTCCAAGAATACAGTACAGAGTACATTTTTTGTCTTAAATGCAACGACTTGAGTGGCGTGTGACAGAGATGGAATGGATGCCTGTCTATGCATTCCAGAGTAGGATAAATCACAACATATTGAATGGAGGCTTTGTTAGTGAAACTCATCTGTTCACATTGTAGTATCACCTGTGTCTCTAGTCCCTCTCTGGCCACACTGCGTCATACTGAGTCTCTCTCTCTCTCGCTCTGAAATATTTACAGTCAGCTAGGAGATGATTATTTAACTTAGAAAGCTTGTCTGTGTGTTTGGCTGGTGGGTAAGGACAGGCTGAATATAGTGGTCATATGAAGGAGATTTACAAACTTTTTAAAGTGACTTTATAAAGGGTGTCATTACTTTTTTTATAAAAAAATTATTTCACCTTTATTTAACCAGGTAGGCCAGTTGAGAACAAGTTCTCATTTACAACAGCGTCCTGGCCAAGATAAAGCAAAGCAGTGCGACAAAAACAACAACACTGAGTTACACATAAACAAATGTATAGTCAATAACACAATAGAACATCTATGTACAGTGTGTGCAAATGTAGAAGATTAGAGAGGTAAGGCAATAAATAGGCCATAGAGGCGAAATAATTACAATTTAGCATTAACACTGGAGTGATAGATGTGCAGATGATGATGTGCAAGTAGAGATACTGGGGTGCAAAAGAGCAAGAAGATAGATAACAATATTGGGATGAGGTAGTTGGGTGTGCTATTCACAGATTGGCTGTGTACAGGTACAGTGATCGGTAAGCTGCTCTGACAGCTGATGCTGAAAGTTAGAGGGGGGAGATATAAGTCTCCAGCTTCAGTGATTTTTGTAATTCGTTCCAGTCATTGGCAGCAGAGAACTGGAAGGAAAGGCGGCCAAAGTAAGTGATGGCTTTGGGGATGACCAGTGAAAAATACCTGCTGGAGCGCGTGCTACGGGTGGGTGTTGCTATGGTGACCAGTGAGCTGAGATAAGGCGGGGCTTTACCTAGCAAAGACTTATAGATGACCTGGAGCCAGTGGGTTTGGTGACGAATATGTAGCGAGGGCAATCCAACGATAGCATACAGGTCGCAGTGGTGGGTGGTATATGGGGCTTTGGTGACAAAACGGATGGCACTGTGATAGACTACATCCAGTTTGCTGAGTAGAGTGTTGAAGGCTATTTTGTAAATGACATCGCCGAAGAAGGATCGGTAGGTAGGTCAGTTTTACGAGGGTATGTTTGGCAGCATGAGTGAAGTAGGCTTTGTTGCGAAATAGGAAGCCGATTCTAGATTTAATTTTGGATTGGAGATGCTTAATGTGAGTCTGGAAGGAGAGTTTACAGTCTAACCACCTAGGTATTTATAGTTGTCCACATTTTCTAAGTCAGAACCGTCCAGAGTAGTGATGCTGGTCGGGCGGGCGGGTGCGGGCAGCAATTGGTTTAAGAGCATGCATTTAGTTTTTCTAGCGTTTAAAAGCAGTTGGAGGCCACGGAAGGAGTATTGTATGGCATTGAAGCTTGTTTGAAGGTTTGTTAACACAGTGTCCAAAGAAGGGCCAGATGTATACAGAATGGTGTCGTCTGCGTAGAGGTGGATCAGAAAATCACCAGCAGCAAGAGCGACATCATTGATACATACAGAGAAAAGAGTAGGCCTGAGAATTGAACCCTGTGGCACCCCCATAGAGACTGCCAGAGGTCCGGACAACAGGCCCTCTGATTTGACACACTGAACTCTATCTGAGAAGTAGTTGGTGAACCAGGCGAGGCAGTCATTTGAGAAACCGGCTATTGAGTATACCGATAAGAATGCAGTGTTATTGACACAGTCAAAAGCCTTGGCCAGGTCGATGAAGACGGCTGCACAGTACTGTATTTTATCGATGGCGGTTATGATATCGTTTAGCGTGGCTGAGGTGCACCCATGACCAGCTCGGAAACCAGATTGCATAGTGGAGAAGGTACGGTGGGATTCTAAATGGTCGGTGATCTGTTTGTTAACTTGGCTTTCGAAGATTTTAGAAAGGCAGGGCAGGATGGATATAGGTCTATAACAGTTTGGGTCTAGAGTGTCTCGCCCTTTCCAATCTTTTTTCGGTAATTTTAGAAAGAGAGGGTCCAGATTGTCTAGCCCAGCTTATTTGTAGGGATCCAGATTTTTCAGGTCTTCAGAACATCAGCTGTCTGGATTTGGGTGAATGAGAAGTGGGGGTAGCCATGTGGAAAACATGGCCAGCCATAGAAAAATGCTTATTGAAAGTATCAATTATCGTAGATTTATCGGTGGTGACAGTGTTTCGTAGCCTCAGTGCAGTGGGCAGCTGGGAGGAGGTGCTCTTATTCTCCATTGACTTTACAGTGTCCCAAAACTTTTTGGAATTAGTGCTGCAGGATGCACATTTCTGTTTGAAAAAGCTAGCCTTAGCTTTCCTAACTGACTGTGTATATTGGTTCCTGACTTCCCTGAAAAGTTGCATATCGTAGGGGCTATTCGATGCTAATGCAGAACGCCACAGGATGTTTTTGTGCTGGTCAAGGGCTGTCAAGTCTGGGGTGAACCAAGGGCTATATCTGTTCTTAGTTCTACATTTTTGAATGGGGCATGCTTATTTAAGATGGTGAGGAAAGCACTTTTAAAGAGCAACCAGCCATCCTCTACTGACGGGATGAGGTCAATATCCTTCCAGGATACCCGGGCCAGATCAATTAGAAAGGCCTGCTGAAGTCTTTTAGGGAGTGTTTGACAGTGATGAGGGGTGGTCGTTTGACCGCAGACCCATTACGGACGCAGGCAATGAGGCAGTGATCGCTGAGATCCTGGTTGAAGACTGCAGAGGTGTATTTAGAGGGCAAGTTGGTCAGGATGATATCGAAGAGGGTGCCCATGGTTACGGATTCAGGGTTACACATTAGTTACACATTATACATTAGTTTCCACACAAACAGTGTTAAAAGTTATTCTGTTCTGTGTATCACAGCTGAGGAAAGAGCAGGTGGAGTCGGTCAACGTCGGAGGGACGAACAACGTCATTAAGGGTAACAGGCTCCCCTCCTTCCTCCGCTCCCTCCTCCACTCACTCCTCCCCTCCTTCCTCCCCTCCCCCCTTCCTCCTCCCCTCCCTCCCTCCTCACCTCACTCTTCAACTCTTGTCCCACTCCTCACCGTCCCCTCTCACACAGACAGGTAGACCATTCTTTATATTAACAATACATTCTTTACATTACATACAGATTTATCTTTGCACAACATACTGTATGTAAAATAATTTTTATAAACACCAGACGTCCTAGGAGGTGGGACATTTTTGGCCCTCCTGCACAATAATGTGTAAACATTTGGCCCCTATGATGAAATAGTGGAAGAGACCCGTTGAAGGGCTTCTAATGGGGTGCAGTGTAACAGTACAGCCATATATGAGTAGCAATATAATGCCTGCTAAATGTAGTTGGAGGTGGTGTAGAACAGTCTCCTTGTCCAAGACCTACAGACGTGTGTTAACTCCCAGAGCTAATGACTAGGCTTGAGCACAGTGGGCTAATAGGCTTTAAAGTCATGCAGATGACCCAGGTTTAGAAAATTAAATAAACTCCTAAATAAGAATGCGTTTTCAATTAAATAACTTGCCCAATGATAACCCTGTCTGTGTGTGTGCTGGTTTCAGTGTGTGTGGAGAAGGGCATCACCAGGCTGGTCTACACCAGTACGATCAACGTGACGTTTGCTGGCAAACCCATAGAGGAGGGCGACGAGGACTCATTGCCCTGTGTGCCCCTGGACATGGTGAGTAAGAACAGGATGTCCCAATGAGGAGCAGCTTTACTCTAGCCTGGGTAAACCAGACTGAATGATAGTGAGTGCAGCATTCTGTCTGCTTTACCCAGGCTAGTTTTACTGTGTCTATATAGAATACGTGTTTGCTCTGGGTTGATGGAAACACTACTTACTGTGCGTATGATCTTTTTTCATAGTTTACTTTTCATGTGGTACAATTGGTTAAAGGACTGGGCACCTTTGCTATGTGATGTTTTACAGTAAGCTTTGAGATTGAAGCTGACATGGTGTACATGACATCCAGAACCAGGCTGATAAAGGAAGCTCATGAATGTAATCTTCTCCCATAGCTGCTTCTTCCAGCTTACATGGCTGTCCATGACTGTATAAGTCCCGCATGAGTAGAGTTACACAGTTTAGGATAGCTTGGAGGCTCAAAGCCTGTCAACCTGACACTAGCGTGGTGTGTGTGAGAGAGAGTGAGTCTGTGTGGTGTGTACAGTATGGGTGTCACACCTCTGACATGCATCTATCTTGCAACCCCTTCTGAAGGACATACAGGTAACTGCCCAAATAAAGGAAACAACAACATAAATGTATTAATGAATAGGGCGTTGAGCCACCTGAGCCGCCAGAACAGCTTCAATGCGCCTTGGCATAGATTCTACAAGTGTCTGGAACTCTATTGGAGGGATGCAACACCATTCTTCCACGAGAAATTCAATATTTTGGTGTTTTGTTGATGGTGGTGGAAAACACTTGCCTGATGACTCAAACTGAATTCTTCCTCTGCTCTCATTCACTACATACTTCAGTCTGAGACTGCCATCAAAAACAGCTCTGCATTTTTATACATGACCCTAAGCATGATGTGATGTTAATAGCTTAATTAACTCAGGAACCACACCTGCGTGGAAGCACCTGCTTTCAATATACTTTTGTATCCCTGTTTCCTTTATTCTGGCAGTTACCTGTACTTTCCTCAGCAGCAGCAGCACAATGAATAGATCCTCTGATGGCTATGTCTTAGGAAATAATAAAACAAATGGATTGATATGAATAGATATGATGCGTTCTGCTGTCCCAGCACATAGACCACTACTCCAGGACCAAATCTATCTCTGACCAGATGGTCCTAACAGCCAATGGACGCTCACTCAAAGGTAGGAGACCCTAGAAATAGAATGAAGATATATAGTATTAGATCTATTATTATAATTCTGTTTCTATGGCCCAGACACTGTGACTTTGTCTGGCATGGTCTTGAGGTGATAGGATGGGGGTTCTTTATAGCATCAAGACACTGACGATATCCTCAAATGGAAATGGTGTGTTCAGGTCTTTGACGTTGTCTTATGATTCTCAGTGTGTATGAATGGATGCTGTATGTATCCACAGTCAAACTGTTTGTGTGTGTGTGGGCGTGTGCACGTGTGCTTGTGTGTGTGTGTGAGTGAGTGAGGTTGGCATGGAAACCAAGCTATCCATGTGTGTGCAACCTAATCCAACTGGACCTGCTGACACCAGTTCAATTTAGAGCTGGAAAGCACAATGCTACTTGAGACTGGAGAGCAGTGTTCACCCGACACCGTTTTGTCTCAAGCAACACACACACAGGGATGTACTTACACACACAGAGAGTCACAGTTAGTACCAGACATGCAGTACAGACTCGCGTCACAGACACATGTCACGTACATACTTACTGTAAAACTGACATTCAGAATCACAGGAGACATTGATACACACACACACACACACACTGTTTCCATTAACATAAACCCATGTACAGTTCGTCTCTCAAAGGTGTGTAGGAATTCTCTTACTGCAATAGTGTGATTCCAGTGAGTGCTTGGTTAAATAGGTGTGATGCCTTCAGGTCCATCTTTGGGGGAAGCCTAACCCCCTATCAATGACCACTTACTTATATATTAAATGAAGATAGGAGCATGGCTCTATGTCATTATATATTAAACTAAGATAGGAGCATGGCTCTATGTCATTATATATTAAACTAAGCTAGGAGCATGGCGCTATGTCATTATATACTCTACTGGACCATTCATGCATTTATTAAGACGGGATGTAGAGGAAATATATTAACACTGGAAGATGGGTTCAGGTTAAAGCAAAGGTTAGCATATTATATATGTTGATTAACTATTACTACTACTTACATACAGTATTACAGTAACCTACATACATTTGCATAGTACACTACCTTGCAGTTAAGTGGAGTAACTAATTTGTAACAAACTTTCAGTGTTGCCATATTTAGTTCATTATTCAATGCCATTCTCTTCTGTAAAGGTGGGGGTCTCTTGCAGACCTGTGTCCTGAGACCCTCGGGCATCTACGGGCCAGAAGAGAGACGACACCTACACAGGGTTATGGTGAGTGTCCGTACACCTACCTACCACATAGAATCACAATGAAAAGAACTGACACATCTCTACATTCCACCTGATTTGTCACTTTCCATCCAAGACGACGTCACCACAAGGATAAATGTCTGTGTACTGTTTAATTGTGTGGGTGGCACAATAAAATGACAGCCCAGTCTCATTGCCCTTCTATCAGGTATAGAGGTTCTCTTAGGGTTTAGATCCTTGGCTGGCAGAATGTGTACCTGGTGAGGATATATTATTAATGGATCCTCTTAAGGTATCCTGTTTCAGCCCTCTCTCTCTCTCCCCTGGGGAGAATGAAGGGAAGGAATACTCTATGCTGGGCTGGGTAGAACAGGGCTGGGATGCTGCGGTTCCCGGTTCACTATGGGGCAAGCTGCTTAGAGGCTTTTTAATCTTTCTTCCCCCTAATACAGTTTATATCTCCCCTCACTCAATGTCAGCCCATTGTACACACACAAACCCATGCATGCCCTGACACACGTACACAACCCTAAACACACTCACATGAGAACAGACATACTCTCAGCACAACAATACAGTTCAACCTGAATTCAGTTGAATGATCTCCCCCCCACCCACCCTCCCTCCCTTTCTCTCTCTCCTCTTCTCCTTCTCTCTCTCCCCAGGTGAATGTGGAGCGCCGGTTGTTCAGTTTTAGCTTTGGAAACCGCCAGGCCAAGATGAACTGGGTCCATGTGGACAACCTGGTGTTGGCCCACGTCCTGGCTGCTGAGAGCCTCACACCCAAGAGGAACTGTGTGGCTGTGAGTTTACTACTACTCACCATCTCCATGGATACCAATGATCATTTCAGCACTTGTTTGTTCTCCCTTCAAGTGGAATTTGTACACATTGTACATATTTAGGCCTGTGTGTGTTTGGGGTGGGGGTGTATACATAGTAATATCAACCTTTCTCCCTCAGAGTGGACAGGCCTACTTCATCAACGACGGGGAATCTGTCAACCTGTTTGAATGGTTAACACCACTGGTGAGTAACTCTATATATTCTTTGGGTGATTAACACATATAGTTTATCTTGTCTTGGTCTTTGATATCCTCTCCGTCTTCCCCCTCCTCTCTAGTTTGAGAAGCTGGGGTACAGCCGACCGTTGATACACCTGCCTGTCTCACTGGTCTATTCAGCAGGTAGGAGACACAAACGGGCACGCATTCACACACACACACATACACGCACACACACAAATACCCACACTGCTGTAACAGTACGCTGATCATGCCCAACACCAGCCACAATCTGTCAGGATACACACCAGTTTCATACTAGTATGCTGCTCATAGCGCTGACCTGCCACGCTGCTGTCTTCCTTCCTCATCTGAGGTGTGTATTTCACAGCCATTCTGATGGAATGTTTACACCTGGCTCTGAGGCCAATAGTGGAGATCCCTCTGCTCTTCACCAGAAATGAGGTAAGCATACAGCTATGTATCTACAGTACATATCTACTATTTACCTACCTATCTATATGTACCTGCCTGCCTGCCTGCCTACCTACCTACCTTCATAGCGCTTTCTACAGCTAACCCCTCTTCTCACTTCCCATTTTAACTCCGCCTTGTTACTCATTCTTCTTCTTTACTCCTTTGTCCCTTCTCAGTTTTACATTGCAGCCAAGCACTGATGTGAGGACCAACCTTCTTCACCACACTTGCAAGAAAACATTGTTGAGAAATATGCCATGTTTTCCGGTGTTGCATATATTCAGTGTATTAATTAAGTGTAACAGTCTCTTTCCCGTCACATGCTCGATTGTTAAGGCTCAGGTGCAGGAGGTTGAGATGCGTGTGAAAAGGTAATTTAATAAAGCCACCAGTCAATAGTACAAACACACTGGTGAGGCAAATACCCACACGACCAAAAATAACGGGCGAAACAAACAACCCGGAACAACGAGAACCATAACATACCATCCCTCAGTACACAGACTGGGAAACTACAATAAACACTGACAATCACGCACAAGGGAAAGAGGGGGAGGAAAGAATATATGCAGGAGCGTGATTGGGAGATAATTAACATCAGGTGTATACAATAAAGACAAAACCAAAGGACACACGAAAAAAGGGGAGCGGTAATGGTTAGAAAACCGGTGATGTCGACCGCCGAACACCTCCCGAACAAGGAGAGGGACCGACTTCTGCGGAAGTCGTGACAGTACCCCTCTTGACGCGCGGCTCCAGTGGCGCGCCGACACCGGCCTCGGGGACGACCCGGAGGGCGAGGCGCAGGGCGATCCGGCCGCCGATGATGAAACTCCCACAGCAGTTCAGGGTCCAAGACATCAGCCACCGGGACCCAGCACCTCTCCTCCGGACCGTACCCCTCCCACTCCACGGAATATTGAAGGCCCCTCGCCCGACGTCTCGAATCCAGGATGGAACGGACGGAGTACACCAGGACCCCCTCGATGTCCAGAGGGGGCAGAGGAACCTCCCGTACCTCAGAGTCCTGGAGCGGACCAACCACCACTGGCCTGAGGAAAGACACATGGAACGAGGGGTTAATATGGTAATCAGGGGGAAGCTGTAACCTGTAACAAACCTCGTTCACTCTCCTCAGGACTTTGAATGGCCCCACAAACCGCAGACCCAGCTTCCAGCAGGGCAGGCGGAGGGGCAGGTTTCAGGTCGAGAGCCAGACCCAGTCCCCTGGTGCGAACCCCTGCTGAAGGTGACCATGAGCAGCCTCCCAGGTCTCCTCCACTCGCTTGAACCACTCGTCCACCGCAGGAGCCTCAGTCTGACTCCGATGCCACTGTGCCAGAACCGGCTGGTACCCCAATACAAACTGGAAAGGGGAGAGGTTAGTGGAGGAGTGACGAAGCAAGTTCTGCCACATTTCTGTCCAGGGCACGAAAGCCGCCCACGGCTCCTATCCCAGCCTCAGACGCGTCCACCTCTACTATGAACGCCAAAGAAGGATCCGGGTGAGCCAGCACGGGAGCCGAGGTGAACAAAGCCCTTAAGTGCCCAAAAGCCCTGTCCGCCTCCACTGACCACTGCAGACTCACCGGACCCCCCCTTCAGCAGTGAAGTAATGGGAGCAGCCACCTAACCAAAACTACTCTCTCATTTCTGAAGATGATTATTTATTTGTGTGATTATGGATCCATTTTAAGGTAAAAAAAAATCCTGTCCCTCATTTTAACGTCAACCCTGTTACGTGAACTCAACTCTCGTTTTTATTATGATGAAACAATTAATTTAAAAAAAACCTTTTCAAAAGAAACATTGAACATCTAATTGTCAAATTAAAGTGTAAAATCAGGTGAGCTGGTTCTACCCTTTTTATGATGCCTCAGGATATGACCCAGATGCAGACACGGGAGGCAGATAGTACAGTTCTCAGATGATTTATTAGGTCAGAGTCAGGCAGGTACAGGACGGCAGGCAGGCTCGGGGTCAGGGCAGGCAGAATGGTCAGAACCGGGAGAAACTAGGAAACAGAACTAGAGAAACAAGAAGGCTGGTAAGACCTGACAAGACAAGACGAACTGGCAACAGACAAGCAGAGAACACATAATAGGAAGATGGGCAACATCTATACAACAGTGGTAGGCCTGATCACCGACAATGATGAGACAGCCTATAGGGAGGAGGTCAGAGACCTGACCGTGTGGTGCAAGGACAACAACCTCGCCCTCAATGTGATCAAGACAAAGGAGATGATTGTGGACTACAGGAAAAGGAGGACCGAGCACGCCCCCATTCTCATCGACGGGGCTATAGCGGAGCAGATTGAGAGCTTCAAGTTCCTTGGCGTCCACATCACCAACAAACTAACATGGTCCAAGCACATCAAGACAGTCGTGAAGATGGCACGGCAAAACCTATTCCCCCTCAGAAGACTGAAAAAATTTGGCATGGGTCCTCAGATCCTCAAAAGGTTTTATAGCTGCACCATCGAGAGCATCCTGGTGGGTTGCATCACTGCCTGGTATGGCAACTGCTCGGCCTCCGACCGCAAGGCACTACAGAGGGTAGTGTATACGGCCCAGTACATCACCGGGCCCAAGCTTCTTGCCATTCAGGACCTCTATACCAGGCGATGTCAGAGAAAGGCCCTAAAAATTGTCAAATACTCCAGCCACCCTAGTCATAGACTGTTTTCTCTGCTACCGCACGGCAAGTGGTACCGGAGTGCCCAGTCTAGGTCCAAGAGGCTTCTAAACACCCAAGCAATAAGACTCCCGAACAGCTAATCAAATGGCAACCCAGACTATTTGCATTGCCCCCTTCTACGCTGCTGCTACTCTTTGTTATTATCTATGCATAGTCACTTTAATAACTCTGTGCATATTACCTCAATTACCTCGACACCGGTACCCCCTGTATATAGCCCCGCTATTGTTATTTACTGCTGCTCTTTAATTATTTGTTATTCTTATCTCTTACTTTTTTTTAGGTATTTTCTTAAAACTGCATTGTTGGTTAAGGGCTTGTAAGTAAGCATAAAATGTGATTTGATCTGGAGGTGGGTGGAGACAAGCACAAAGACAGGTGAAACAGATCAAGGTGTGATAGTTTTTGGCCATTTTCTGGTGTTTTGTGGTGGAATACTGAGCGGGTTGAGAATTAATACGTCAACCTTGTTACCCATAGATAGACAGGCTAGAAATGTTTTAACAATAAATAAAATTCAATTGCCCCTCACTGTTGCACACAACAAGCTTCCATTCTCCTTGTCACAAGTCGTCAACCTCTATTCGATCAACACTGTTACTTTATTTAGCGCTTAATAGGCACTTACTATAGTAATTTTTTTTAGATGGGAAAACGTTGTTTTTTATTAAGTTGAACATGTGCTCTTTATGACAGAATGTTAAAATCATGTGAAATATATACATAAATATATTTTTACCAAGTAATATTACTCAAAAGACACTTAATTGGTGGAATGACCCAGCACACTGACAGCATGGTGTGTGCGTGTGTTTTGGTTTGTCTGTCTGTCTGTGTGAGTGTGTGTGCATGTGCGTGTGCGTGAGCGGGTTAAGGGGAGCTTGGGTTACTAGATCCTTCATTAGATTCTTGTTTAAGTCTCACGGCTTCATTAGGGAAGTATTTTCCAGGCGCACTGACCCCCCTTCCTTCCTGATCCTATCTCTTGTACATACAGTATATTATGGATCAGGGTCAATCAAAATGAGAGATTTCATGAATTCACAGCTTTGGGCGTTGGTAGATGGAGAAGCGATGCTTCTTTACACCATTTGCCAGGAGAGGTATTGATGAGCCCATTTAGAAGCAGTCAGGAGAGGAACTGACGAGACCATTGAGATGCAGCCAGGAGAGGAACTGACGAGACCATTGAGATGCAGTCAGGAGAGGAACTGACAAGAACATTGAGATGCAGTCAGGAGAGGAACTGACGAGACCATTGAGATGCAGTCAGGAGAGGAACTGACGAGAACATTGAGAAGCAGTCAGGAGAGGAACTGACGAGAACATTGAGATGCAGTCAGGAGAGGAACTGATGAGAGCAAAAAAGTTGAAATGTTACTGCAAACAGCAATAACTGCCCAGAATGTATAGGAACCTTTATTTCTCTATGTGTGCTTAATGCTAGGCCAACTTGTTCTTCTCTGATTAACCAATGGGTTAGGTAGGAGTGACTGGTAGGAAAGGTAGGAGTGACTGAATATCCAGTCACAGCTCATAGTCATATTGCGTTGCATTCCAAAAACACCCTCCTTCTAACCTTGTTCTGTGCAGCTCAGTTGGTAGAGCATGGTGGTTGCAATGCCAGGGATGTGTGTTCAATTCCCATGGGAGACCAGTAAGAAAATGTATTTACTCACTACTGTAAGTTGCTCTGGATAAATGTGTTTACTAAATGACAAAAATGTAGATGTTCCTTCTCTTTCATGGAAATGGCTTATGTCAAGTTCAAGTGTATTTGAATATATGGTATTTAAAATACCTTTTCTGTGTATTTGAGTATTTTCAAAAAAATTGTAAAAACCAAATAGTCAACCAAATTGTAAAGAAAAAATCTATTTTTCAAGGCCCTGTCTTTCAAAGATAATTCGTAAAAAAACAAATAACTTCACAGATCTTCATTGTAAAGGGTTTAAACACTTTTTCCCATGCTTGTTCAATGAACCATAAACAATTAATGAACATGCACCTGTGGAACGGTCATTAAGACACGATAGGCAATTAAGGTCACAGTTATGAAAACTTATGACACTAAAGAGGCCTTTCTACTGACTCTGAAAAACCCCCAAAGAAAGATGCCTAGGGTCCCAGCTCATCTGCGTGAACGTGCCTTAGGCATGCTGCAAGGAGGCATAAGGACTGCAGATGTGGCCAGGGCAATAAATTGCAATGTTCGTACTGTGAGACGCCTAAGACAGCGCTACAGGGAGACAGCTGATCGTCCTCACAGTGGAAGACCATGTGTAACAACACCTGCCCAGGATCGGTACACCCGAACATCACACCTGCGAGACAGGTACAGGATGGCAACAACAACTGCCCAAGTTACACCAGGAACGCACAATCCCTCCATCAGTGCTCAGACTGTCCACAATAGGCTGAGAGAGGCTGGACTGAGGGCTTGTAGGCCTGTTGTAAGGCAGGTCCTCACCAAACATCACCGGCAACAATGTCGCCTATGGGTACATACCCACCGTCGCTGGACCAGACAGGACTGGCAAAAAGTGCTCTTCACTGACGAGTCGCGGTTTTGTCTCACCAGGGGTGATGGTCGGGCTTCGAGTTTATGGTCGAAGGAATGAGCGTTACACCGAGGCCTGTACTCTGGAGCGGGATCGATTTGGAGGTGGTCTGGGGCGGTGTGTCAAAGCATCATCGGACTGAGCTTGTTGTCATTGCAGGCAATCTCAACGCTGTGCGTTACAGGAAAGACATCCTCCTCCCTCATGTGGTACCCTTGCAGGCTCATCCTGACATGACCCTCCAGCATGGCAATGCCATCAGCCATCCTGCTCGTTCTGTGCGTGATTTCCTGCAAGACAGGATTGTCAGTGTTCTGCAACGGCCAGCGAAGAGCCCGGATCTCAATCCCATTGAGCACGTCTGGGACCTGTTGGATTGGAGAGTGAAGGCTAGGGCCATTCCCCCCAGAAATGTCTGGGAACTTGCAGGTGCCTTGGTGGAAGAGCGGGGTAACATCTCACAGCAAGAACTGGCAAATCAGGTGAGGAGATACACTGCAGTACTTAATGCAGCTGATGGCCACACCAGATACTGATTATTACTTTTGATTTTGATCTCCCCTTTGTTCAGGGACACATTATAAAATTTCTGTTAGTCACATGTCTGTGGAACTTGTTCAGTTTATGTCTCAGTTGTTGAATCTTGTTATGTTCATACAAATATTTACACATGTTAAGTTTACTGAAAATAAACGCAGTTGACAGTGAGAGGACGTTTCTTTTAATTTAAATTTTTTTTCAAATACCTGGGTTAAACGCATGGGAGTGTATTTGAGTCAGTGTAGTTACATTTTTTGTATACTTTCCAAGTGTACACTGAGTGTACAAAACATTAGGAACACCTGCTCTTTCCGTGACATAGACTGACCAGGGGAATCCAGGTGAAAGCTATGATCTCTTATTGATGTCACAATCAGTGTTGATGAAGGGGGGGGAGATCGGTTAAATAAGGATTTTAAGCCTTGAGATAAGTGAGACATGTATTGTGTATGTATGCCATTCAGAGGGTGAATGGGCAAGACAAAATAAGATTTCGGGTATGGTAGTAGGTGCCAGCCGCACTGATTTAAGTGTGTCAAGAACTGCAACGCTGTTGGGTTTTTCACGCTCAGCAGTTTCATGTGTGTACCAAGAATGGTCCATCACCCAAAGGACATCGAGCCAACTTGACACAACTGTGGGAAGCATTGGAGTCAACATGGGCCAGCATTCCTGTGGAACGCTTTTGACACCTTGTAGAAATCAAATCAAATTGTATTTGTCACATACACATGGTTAGCAGATGTTAATGCGAGTGTAGCGAAATACTTGTGCTTCTAGTTCCGACCATGCAGTAGTATCTAACAAGTAATCTAACAATTTCACAACAACTACCTTATACACACAAGTGTAAAGGAATGAATACGAGTATGTACATATAAATATATGGATGAGCGATGGCCGACCGGCATAGGCAAGATGCAGTAGATGGTATAGAGTACAGTATATACATATGAGATGAGTATGTAGGATATGTAAACATTATATAAGTGCCATCGTTTAAAGTGGCTAGTGATACATTTATTACATCCACTTTTTAATTATTAAAGTGGCTAGAGATTTGAGTCGATGGCCAAACGTTATAGGCAAGATTCAGTAGATGGTATAGAGTACAGTGTATACATATGAGATGAGTAATGTCGGATATGTAAACATTGTATAATAAAAAAAAAAAAGTGTCTAGTGATACATTTGTTACATCCAATTTTCAATTATTTAAAGTGGCTAGAGATTTAAGTCAGTATGTTGGCAGCAGCCACTCAATGTTAGTGATGGCTGTTTAACAGTCTGATGGCCTTGAGATAGAAGCTGTTTTTCAGTCTCTCGGTCCCAGCTTTGATGCACCTGTACTGACCTCGCCTTCTGGATGATAGCGGGGTGAACAGGCAGTGGCTCGGGTGGTTGTTGTCCTTGATGATCTTTTTGGCCTTCCTGTGACATCGGGTGGTGTAGGTGTCCTGGAGGGCAGGTAGTTTACCCCCCGATGATGCGTTGTGCAGTCCTCACTACCCTCTGGAGAGCCTTACGGTTGTGGGCGGAGCAGTTGCAGTACCAGGCGGTGATACAGCCCGACAGGATGCTCTCGATTGTGCATCTGTAGAAGTTTGTGAGTGTTTTTGGTGACAAGCCGAATTTCTTCAGCCTCTTTAGGTTGAAGAGGCGCGCGGTTGCACTTCTCAAGTACCAGTGGGTCGCTAGCGGGCTCATCCCGACACTACCAGCGAAAATCTAAAGCGCCAAATTCAAAATCCGAAAATTGAATTATTAAACATCCAGCAATATACAAGTGTTCCATACTCATCAAAAGCTCTGTTTCTTGGCAATATCACAGCGTTGTCAGATTTCAAAAAGGCTTTACGGCGAAAGCAGCACATTCATTTGTTTGAGGCTAGCACCTCACATATTTTCCAATAGCCATGTATCGATTAGCCATCATGGCACACACATAACACATTTCACAGCGAAAACAAATCAATTACCTGTTGAAGAACTTCTGCTGAGGTCATCCTAAGTGTCCAACGAAGACAATCCATGGTTCTTTTGTTAGAAAAAGTAATGTCTTTTATCCATAAATCCTCCATTTGGTTCGCGCGTTATAATCAGAAACTACAGCTTCCACTACTCCATTGAAACGCGGTGCCAACTCGTTCAAATTATACCTATAAACTTGTCCAAAAACAATCAAACATAGTTTTAAATGTATCCTTAGGAACACTTTTACGTATATTTACTATTATAAATCAGCCGGAATATAAACTGAACGCTAAAGACGATAAATAAGACACGGCGTGACTTCTCGTGCGCGCGCAATGTGCAGAGTTTTCAGAACGTGGTGTCCTCATGCCATGCTGTTGTTCAATGGTCTAAATTCATCCAAGATGGAGTAAAACACCGTCTCGTGGTTGATGACATCATAAGGAAGCGACGTGTACTGCATTCATATGCCTATATATGGTCATTTTCAATAGGGAGGGGTTCCAAAATGAGCAATGTGTCAAAATGACTTTTTCCAGGACAGAGATTCCTCAGGGTTTTGCCTGCTATATGCGTTCTGATTGACTCACAGACAAATGGTTAACAGTTTTGGAAAATTCAGAGTGTTTCCTATCCAATGGTACTAAATATATGCATATCCCATTTTCTGGGCCTAAATGGGATGCATTTTACTTTGGGCACGCCAGGCTCTCCAAAACACTCACCTCTGCTGCTGGTGCTTGTGAAGTTAAGGAACTTAAAACTTTCCACCTTCTCCACTACTGTCCCGTCGATGTGGATAGGGGGGTGCTCCCTCTGCTGTTTCCTGAAGTCCACGATCATCTCTTTTGTTTTGTTGACGTTGAGTGAGAGGTTATTTTCTTGAAACCACACTCCGAGGGCCTTGACCTCCTCCCTGTAGGCCGTCTCGTCGTTGTTGGTAATCAAGCCTACCACTGTAGCGTCGTCAGCAAACTTGATGATTGAGTTGGAGGTGTGCTTGGCCACGCAGTCATGGGTGAACAGGGAGTACAGGAGCAGGCTGAGAACGCACCCTTGTGGGGCCCAAGTGTTGAGGATCAGCGAGGTGGAGATGTTGTTTCCTACCCTCACCACCTGGGGACGGCTCGTCAGGAAGTCCAGGACCCAGTTGCACAGGGCTGGGTCGAGACCTAGGGTCTCGAGCTTAATGACAAGTTTGGAGGGTACTATGGTGTTAAATGCTGAACTGTAGTCGATGAACAGCATTCTTACATAGGTATTCCTCTTGTCCAGATGGGTTAGGGCAGTGTGCAGTGTGCAGTGTGATTGCGATTGCGTCGTCTGTGGACCTATTGGGACGGTAAGCAAATTGGAGTGGGTCTAGGGTGTCTGGTAGGATGGAGGTGGTATGATCCTTGACTAGTCTCTCAAAGCACTTCATGATGACAGAAGTGAGTGCTACGGGGTGATAGTCATTTAGCTCAGTTACCTTAGCTTTCTTGGGAACAGGAACAATGGTGGCCCTCTTGAAGCATGTGGGAACAGCAGACTGGGATAATTAAATATGTCCGTAAACACACCAGCCAGCTGGTCTGGGATGCCATCTGGGCCGGCAGCCTTGCGAGGGTTAACATGCTTCAATGTTTTACTCACGTTGGCTGCGGTGAAGGTGAGCCAGCAGGTTTTGGTAGCGGGCTGTGTCGGTGGCACTGTATTGTCCTCAAAGCAAGCAAAGAAGTTGTTTAGTTTGTCTG
The DNA here is from genome assembly GCA_030435695.1 of Brachymystax lenok tsinlingensis. Classification (NCBI taxonomy): domain Eukaryota; kingdom Metazoa; phylum Chordata; class Actinopteri; order Salmoniformes; family Salmonidae; genus Brachymystax; species Brachymystax lenok. The sequence continues at coordinate 72,239,184 of CM059791.1, forward strand.
GGAGCAGGACATCGTGGTCCGCTACGGGGCTGGTTTTCTTTTTGTATTCTGTGATTGACTGTAGACCCTGCCACCTTCCTCTTGTGTCTGAGCCTTTGAATTGTGACTCTACTTTGTCTCTCTATTGACGCTTATTTTGTTTGATTGCCTTGCGGAGGGAATAGCTACACTGTTTGTATTCAGTCATGTTTCCGGTCACCTTACCCTGGTTAAAAGCAATGGTTCGCGCTTTCAGTTTTGCGCGAATTCTGCCATCAATCCACGGTTTCTGGTTGGGGAAGGTTTTAATAGTTGCTATGGGTATCACCGATGCACTTGCTAATAAACTCGCTCACCGAATCAGCGTATACATCAATGTTGTCGTCTGATGCTATCTGGAACATATCCCAGTCCACGTGCTCGAAGCAATCTTGAAGCGCGGAATCAGATTGGTCGGACCAGCGTTGAACAGACCTGAGCACGGGCGTTTCCTGTTTTATTTTCTGTCTATAGGCTGGGAGAAACAACATTTAGTCATGGTCAGACTTGCCCAAAGGAGGGCGGAGAATAGCCTTGTATGCGTTGCGGAAGTTAGAATAACAATGATCCAGTATTTTGCCAGCCCGGGTCGCACATTCGATATGCTGATAAAATGTAGGGAGCCTTGTTTTCAGATTAGCCTTGTTAAAATCCCCAGCCACAATAAATGCAGCCTCAGGATATGTGGTTTCCAGTTTGCATAGAGTCCAATGAATTTCTTTCAGTGCCGTCGATGTGTCAGCTTGAGGGTGGATATATGCGACTGTGATTATAATCGAGGAGAATTGTCTTGGTAGATAATGCGGTCTGCATTTGATTGTAAGGAATTCTAAGTCAGGTGAACAAAAGGACTTGAGTTCCTGTATGTTGTTATGATCACACCACGACTCGTTAATCATAAGGCACAAACCCCCGCCCTTCTTCTTACCAGATACAGTGAGGGAAAAAAGTATTTTATCCCCTGCTGATTTTGTACGTTTGCCCACTGACAAAGAAATGATCAGTCTATCATTTTAATGGTAGGTTTATTTGAACAGTGAGAAACAGAATAACAACAAAAAAATACAGAAAAACGCATGTGAAAAATGTTATAAATTGATTTGCATTTTAATGAGGGAAATAAGTATTTGACCCTCTCAATCAGAAAGATTTCTGGCTCCCAGGTGTCTTTTATACAGGTAACGAGCTGAGATTAGGAGCACACTCTTAAAGGGAGTGCTCCTAATCTCAGTTTGTTACCTGTATAAAAGACACCTGTCCACAGAAGCAATCAATCAATCAGATTCCAAACTCTCCACCATGGCCAAGACCAAAGAGCTCTCCAAGGACAAGATTGTAGACCTACACAAGGCTGGAATGGGCTACAAGACCATCACCAAGCAGCTTGGTGAGAAGGTGACAACAGTTGGTGCGATTATTCGCAAATGGAAGAAACACAAAAGAACTGTAAATCTTCTCGGCCTGGGGCTCCATGCAATATCTCACCTCGTGGAGTTGCAATGATCATGAGAATGGTGAGGAATCAGCCCAGAACTACACGGAAGGATCTTGTCAATGATCTCAAGGCAGCTGGGACCATAGTCACCAAGAAAACAATTGGTAACACACTACGCCGTGAAGGACTGAAATCCTGCAGCGCCCGCAAGGTCCCCCTGCTCAAGAAAGCACATATACATGCCCGTCTGAAGTTTGCCAATGAACAATGAACTGGGTGAAAGTGTTGTGGTCAGATGAGACCAAAATGGAGCTCTTTGGCATCAACTCAACTCGCCGTGTTTGGAGGAGGAGGAATGCTGCCTATGACCCCAAGAACACCATCCCCACCGTCAAACATGGAGGTGGAAACATTATGCTTTGGGGGTGTTTTTCTGCTAAGGGGGACAGGACAACTTCATTGCATCAAAGGGACGATGGACAAAGGAGTGGGACAAAATCCCTCCTGAGATGTGTGCAAGCTGGTTGCCAACTACAAGAAACGTCTGACCTCTGTGATTGCCAACAAGGGTTTTGCCACCAAGTACTAAGTCATGTTTTGCAGAGGGGTCAAATACTTATTTCCCTCATTAAAATGCAAATCAATTTATAAAATGTTTCACATGCGTTTTTCTGTATTTTTTTTGTTGTTATTCTGTCTCTCACTGTTCAAATAAACCTACCATTAAAATTATAGACTGATCATTTCTTCGTCAGTGGGCAAACGTACAAAATCAGCTGGGTATCAAATACTTTTTTTCCCTCACTGTAGATGTTTGTTTCTGTCGGCGCAATGCGTGAAGAAACCATGTGGCTGTACCGACTCTGATAATGTGTCCTGAGTGAGCCATGTTTCCGTGAAGCAAAGAATGTTGCAGTCGCTGATGTCTCTCTGGAAGGCAACCCTTGCTCGGATTTCGTCTACCTTGTTGTCCAGAGACTGGACATTAGCAAGTAGTATACTCGGGAGCGGTGCGCGATGTGCCCGTCTACGGAGCCTGACCAGAACACCTCCCCGTCTGCCCCTTCTCCTTCTCCTGTGCCGCCGTTGTTTTGGGTTGCCGGCTAGGATCCAAACTATTGTCCTGGTTGGTGGACCAAACAGAGGATCCGCTTCAGGAAAGTTGTATTCCTGGTCGTAATGTTGGTAAGTTCACGTTGCTCTTATATCCAAAATGTCCCCCCGGCTGTATGTAATAAAACGTAAGATTTCCCCGGGGTAACTATGTAAGAAGTAAGAGTCCATGCTCCGATGATTTGAGGCTGTTCTGAGGGAAAAAGGGCAATAATTGTTTTTTACACTTGTGAACTTTCAAATACATTAAAATATTCAATGACTTGTCTTTTCAAATGAAATATATCTGAATACTTACTTTGAAAGTATGTGAAAGTAATTGAGATAGTCGAAATAGTATTTGAACCCAGGTCTGATGTCACACATCTCCAATCTTTCAAGGTCTATAAAAGGAGGTAGAAATGAAGGAAGGAGATATGTTTTCGAATGGAAAGCAGCCGTACTGATGGCAGTAGTATTGCATACATCCTGCCCTGACACTGATGAGGGCCCGAGGAGCTGTTTGTAGTAGGAGCTGCTATCTGTCGTACCCAGGAAGGCATTACTTCATGAATGTGTGATGAGACAGAAACCAAAGCCGTGCCCACTGGGCTGCTGGTCCAGGAGCTGCTTCAGTCAGACATTCTGGCGGCTGCCACCAGGAGATCGATAATTGTCCTGTGAATAAAATATTAGCCTGTTGTGTGTATTTCTCCTGGAAGGATGGGATGGAGTAGGGAGAAGTTGCACCATAATCACTGATCCAGGGTCAGACATGATTTTACTCCTCCTAGGATTGTTTGTGACGTACAGTAAGGTAATCCTAGATCTGTGGTTAGAGCCAACATCTACCTCGATTGGCTGGGTCAGGAAGTTCAACACTGGGGAGACAGGAACAGACCTCACTGCAGGCTCAACTCCAACTAGCTCCCTTGCTTTAGGGTTATCTCCTAACCTGAACCATTACTGGACAACATCACTACTCTGCTCAATGGTCCTGTTGCTGGGCTAACAAGAGACAGCAGTCAGTGGTCCGTCAGAGACAGACAGGTGTACAGAGAGACATACATGCTAAGTCTCTAAAGGGTAAATCCATTTGAATTCAGTCACTGTTGTTTTAAACAAAACTTTCCATACATTTTTGCCCATAGAAGAAGTGGTCAGAAAGTGACTTTTAAGACATGAATACCAAAACATTCAAGAGATACTCTACATGACCAAAAGTAACATTCCAAAGGTGTTCATTTGGGTTGAGGTCAGAGCTCTGTGCAGGCCAGTCAAGTTCTTCCACAACGATCTCGACAAAAGATTTCTGTATGGACCTCGCTTTGTGCACAGGGGCATTGTCATGCTGAAACAGGAATGGGCCTTCCCCAAACTGTTGCCACAAAGTTGGAAGCTGTAATTTTAAGATTTCCCTTCACTGGAACTAAGGGGCATAGCCCAAACCATGAAAAACAGCCCCAGACCATTATTCCTCCGCCACCAAACTTGGCACTATGGCACAGTTGGCACTATGCATTGGTGCAGGTAGCAGATTTGTCTGTTGGACTGCCAGATGGGGAAGTGTGATTCATCACTCCAGAGAACACGTTTCCAGTGCTCCAGAGTCCAATGACAGTGAGCTTTACACCACTCCAGCCGACGCTTGGCATTGTGCATGGTGATCTTAGGCTTGTGTGCGGCTGCTTGGGCCATGGAAACCCATTTCATGAAGCTCCAGACGAATAGTTATTGTGCTGACGTTGCTTCCAGAGACAGTTTGGATCTCAGTAGTGAGTGTTGCAACCGAGGCCAGAAGATTTATATGCGCTACTCGCTTCAGCACTCGGCGGTACCATTCGGTGAGCTTTTGTGGCCTGCCACTTCGCGGCTGAGCCGTTGTTGCTCCTAGACGTTTCCACTTCACAATAACAGCACTTACAGTTCTAGCAGGGAAGAAATTTGACGAACTGACTTATTGGATAGGTGGCATCCTATGACGGTGCAATGTTGAAAGTCATTGAGCTCTTCAGTAAGACCAATCTACTTCCAATGTTTGTCTATGGAGATGGCATGGCTGTATGCTCAATTTGATACACCTGTCAGCAACGGGTGTGGCTGAAATAGCCAAATCCACTAATTTGAAGGGGTGTCCACATACTTTTGTATATATAGTGTAAAAGTGTTCAAAGTTAAGTCCTTTTGCATACCCCACCATACCATGAGACATCCATGTCTTCATCACTGGAAAAGATAAACGGTTAAGATTGATATTATTTAAGAGCTTGTGAACAGGGTTGTCAAACTATTTCATAATTTCTTTCAAAGTTTAGTTTTTAATGGTGGGCACAACACAAAAATCTCTGATGATGTAAATAGGGTATAACCCACGACATTTGCAAATATTTAGACAATTTACATTAATGGTTAAGAAATTAAACATTTTATTATAAAAAAATAAAAAATTAAAAAAATTAAATAGTTTGAAATCCTGTTCATAAACTTTTAAATTATATCAATCTCAACCGTTCTATATTTTATGTCTCATGGTATGGTGGGGTATGCAAAAGGGGTCAACTAGGAGCACTTTTATATCTTGAATGTTTTGACATTCAGGTTCAAAAAGTCCCTTTCTGAGAACTTGTATGGAAGGAAAATATGTATGTACGGTTTCGTTCACATCAAAAGGGGTGCTGTCAAAAAGTGAATGAATTCAAATGGATTTACCCCAACGAGACAATAGTATACTTGCTGAATCTCTGTGTTACACTGAGCCACCGGGTTTGTCTGAGAGCTTCTGTCACTACAGGTATTTTCCATGCAGACATTGTATCCTCCGAGCAGAAAGGGGATATAGGGACCAGAGAGACATCCGTCACACAGGGGGTGGCAGGATTTGGTAAACTGAGGTTATTCAAAGACATTAGCATGGAGTCTAACCCCCTTGAAGCTCCAGAGCTCCTAACCTGCCTCCCAGGCTGTACTGAGCACTATGCCCATCTCAGTGCACCCTGATTGGTCATGAGTGAAGGAGTGCTGTTGAGTTTCTTAAGTTGCCTTCTTGGCAAAGAGGCGGGGGCTAGAGACAGGGGCACAGTACAGACCACTGACACTCTTTTAAACAGCTTTTTAACTCTATTTCCTTTACCTGGGTGTTGGGTGCCAGTCTGTTTCTGCTTTAACCAATGGGTCATGTCTTAACAACCGAGACAGTTAACTTTGTTGAGTGCATAAACAGTCAGGTACCTGGCTACCATTTCCATGAATCTTTTCTGCATCCTCCCAGGTGAGGAACATTGCAGTGAGCCACACCTTCAAGATCGAGAAGGCCCGTCGAGACCTGGGCTACTGCCCCAGACGCTACAGCCTGGGGGACTCAGTGGACCAGTACATACTATCCCGACCATCCCACTCCAGGCCCTCCCCACTAGGCCCCTCTCGGACTGTTCCCCTGCTCCTGGTCCTCCTGCTGGTGTTGGTGTTCAGCCTGGCTGTCCTCCTGCTTTGCTCCTGGCTCTGGGAACACTAGGTAGCTACTGTGGCTAAAACTTAAGTAACAGCCCACTAAGACCCAGCCTAAATCTTAACACAGCTAATATACTCACTAATATGTTTTATTTGATATACCACATACTGTTGACCTAATGCTAGCAACTCTGCCTTTCTATAATGTATATCATGGTATGTCATGTTATAGTACAGTTGACTAAGGCTGTAGATGGATGATGATCAAATGTGTAGTATGTAGAAAATGTTGAAATAATATGGTGCTTTGTTCATACCCCATTGCCTTCCATAGGGCGGAGTGTATCATATATCTGGGTTTATTTTTCTTGAGAAAGAGGTTCTTATATTGAACCGTAGAATCATAATGTGAATACAGTACAATGCTTTAATATGGTCATAAACCTATTGGCCATTCCTTAAATGTATTTTGATTCTATAGCAGTTTTGTGTAGGTGCGTGTAGCTGTCAGTCTATATGCAAGTACGTCATACCAGAGTTGCAAAGTATTAGGCTACTACATGGTATGACTTTCTGTGAAATTAGAAATTAAACATTTTATTGGACTGAAGTGAAAACTGAAGTTTTAGTGAAAAGGATTCCTCTTTGCATTGATATATATATATATATATATATATATATATATATATATATATATATATATATATATATATATATACACAGTACCAGTCAAAAGTTTAGACACACCTACTCATTCAATGGTTTTTCTTTATTTTTTATACATTGTAGAATAATAGTGAAGACATCAAAACTATGAAATAACACACATGGAGATCAACCAAATTGAGAAGACCACCGTGTCTTTGTGAAAAGCAGAGTAGGTGAACGGATGATCTCTGCATGTGTGGTTTCCACCGTGAAGCATGGAGGAGGAGGTGTGATGGTGTGGGGGTGCTTTGCTGGTCACACTGTCTGTGATTTATTTAGAATTTAATGCACACTTAACCAGCATGGCTACCACAGCATTCTTCAGCGGTACGCCATCCCATCAGGTTTGGGCTTAGTGGGACTATCATTTGTTTTTCAACAGGACGATGACCCAACACACCTCCAGGCTGAGTAAGGGCTATTTGACCAATAAGGAGTGTGATGGAGTGCTGCATCAGATGACCTGGCCTCCACAATCGCCCGACCTCAACCAAATTGAGATGGTTTGGGATGAGTCGGACCACAGAGTGTAGGAAAAGCAGCCAACTAGTGCTCAGCACATGTGAGAACTCCTTCAAGACTGTTGGAAAAGCATTCCAGGTGAAGCTGATTGAGAGAATGCCAGGAGTGTGCAAAGCTGTCATCAAGGCAAAGGGTGGTTACTTTGAAGAATCTAAAATCTATTTTGATTTGTTTAACACTTTTTTTGGTTACCACGTGATTCCATGTGTGTTATTTCATAGTTTTGATGACTTCACTATTATTCTACAATGTAGAAAATAGCAAAAATAAATAAAAACACTTGAGTGAGTAGGTGTGTCCAAACTTTTGACAGGTACTGTATATCCCCTCATCTTCTTTGGTGAGGGATTTGTTTTGATTCACATTTAGTCTGTAGGATTAAATCAACCAGTCATAGTCATTTTATAAGCTTTTGGGAAAAAAAGAGAAAGCCTTTCTATGTTGAATGCCAATGACTATTTTGTATTAAGAATAGTTTTTATGTTTATGGTGTGTATCTGAGAAATATTTCATTGCTCCCAGTGCTCTTCCATTTTTCTTCAATTCAAATATTGCAATATGAAACAACTATTAAATAATGTGTTTTGCTGAATGACATGAATGGAATAAAGCCTTACTAAACACAACTGTTTGTCGTTTTGTGACAATGGAACAGAACGTCATCAATCCTGATTTTAAACCTAACCCTAACCTTAACCCTTACCGTAACCACACTGCTAACCCTAATGCCTAAACCTAACCATAAATTAAGACCAAAAATACATATTTGTTTAATGAATTTTTACAATATTTTTACAATATATAGTTGACTTTGCAGCGGGCCTATATCCAGTGTTGGAAAAAGTACTCAATTGTCATACTTGAGTAAAAGTAAAGATACCTTAATAGAAAATGACTCAAGTAAAAGTGAAAGTCACCCAGTAAAATACTACTTGAATAAAAGCCTAAAAGTGTTAGGTTTTAAATATACTTAAGTATCAAAAGTAAATTGAATTGCTAAAATGTACTTAAGTATCAAAAGTAAAAGTATAGACCATTTCTAATTCCTTATATTAATCAAAGCAGATGGCACTATTTTCTTATTTTTCTTTTTATTGATGGATAGCAAGGGGCACCATCCAACACTTAGACATAATTACAGACAAAGCATTTGTGTTTAGTGAGTCAGATCAGAGGCAGTAGAGATGACCAGGGAAGTTCTCTTGATGTGTGTGATTTGGTCAATTTTTCTGTCAAAATGTAGAGTACTTTAGGGTGTCAGGGAAAATGTATGGAGTAAAAAGTACATTATTTTCTTTATGAATGTAGTGAAGTAAAAGTAAAAGTTGGCAAAAATATAAACAGTTAAGTAAAGTACAGACACCGTCAAAAAGACTTAAGTAGTACCTAAAAGTATTTTTACTTAGGTACTTTACACCACTGCCTATATCAAGGGACATCGCTCAGTTCTGCCTCCAGAAAAATACTCATGACAATAAACGACAAGAAGCGTTAACCTTTTTCAAGTGCCAGGCTGTACTATGATACATGCACTACATGACGGAGCAATTGCATAACCCACAAATCATACAGCAACACCATAAAAGGTTGCAGTTAAAATGACGTCAATGTCAAGTAGTCTATAATGTTCGTTTTGCAGAGATTTCTCAAAATGAAAGAACAAAATGAGATAGAAAACGTTTTGGCAGCGGTGGGATTCGAACCCACGCCATCGAAATGACTGGAGCCTAAATCCAGCGCCTTAGACCACTCGGCCACGCTACCTTGACGAACATTGGTTGAATTCCACGGTATATACATCTTGGCTTTTGCGAATGTATGTGACGCGTTTAGCAAATTTTTGCACATTTCATGCAATATTTAATTATATTCAAATATATATAAAATATTCAACAAATTAATTAACGTATCTCATCAATTGTAATGACCATACATGGCTACCACAGCATTCTGCAGAAATATGTCATCCCATCTGGTTTGGGCTTAGTGTGACTATAATTTGTTTTTCAACAGCACAATGACCCAACACACCTCCAGGCTGTGTAAGGGCTAATTGACCAATAAGGAGAGTGATGGAGTGCGGCATCAGATGACCTGGCCTCCACAATCCCCCGAACTCAACCCAATTGAGATGGTTTGGGATGAGTCGGACCGCAGAGTGAAGGAAATGCAGCCAACAAGTAAGTGCTCAGCATATGTGGGAACTCCTTCAAGACTGTTGGAAAAGCATTCCAGGTGAAGCTGGTTGAGAGAATGCCCCCTGATCTCCCCATGTTTGCCAGCAGGGGAGGACCTAACGCTCATGCTATATGAGGTGGGCCGAAGGCCTATCCCATCGAAGGCCTTCACCAAGCTCTGGCCCACCCTCACGTGTCTGAAGGACTCACTGTGGTCCTCCCTCAACCTGCTGGTAGGAAAATGGATAGAGACCACCCCTCAGGCAATGGCTTTGGTTGCCACGGATGCCCTGGGGTGGTAAAGAAAAAAGGGGGCCTCGACCCCAGGCAAAGGGTCCCCCACAACACCTAAGGTCCCGCAGGCCACGGCCTGACAGCACTGCGGTGAGATGGAATAGGGGCTTGGTATTGCAGTACCTCCAGGAACAGTGCACCCACTAAGGTTGTCAAAAGAGAATAATCGTGTGAGCTAAGTGACCTCAAACTTGGATATTCATGCTTATAGCTTACTTTCATGTTATTTACGTGTCATTTTCCTGTTTGTTAGAAGTCAAGTACTTATATTGTCCACTAGTTTCAAAAGACGCAAATAGCCTTCATGTCCTGCAAATGTAAGCAAGATGAACCTACATCATCTGTATGTGTTACATGGCTACATCTCACTATACTTTTCCCCCTTATACTTTTTCCAAATAAAATAATGGACAGTGGAAACTAGCAGAGGAATACCAGTTGCTGTAAGATTTTTGCTCCATAGTGTACAGTCGTGGCCAAAAGTTTAAGAATGACACAAATATTAATTTTCACAAAGTTTGCTACTTCAGTGTCTTTAGATATTTTTGTCAGATGTTACTATGGAATACTGAAATATAACTACAAGCATTTCATAAGTGTCAACGGCTTTTATTGACAATTACATGAAGTTGATGCAGAGTCAATATTTGCAGTGTTGACCCTTCTTTTTCAAGACCTCTGCAATCCGCCCTGGCATGCTGTCAATTAACTTCTGGGCCACATCCTGACTGATGGCAGACCATTCTTGCATAATCAATGCTTGGAGTTTGTCAGAATTTGTGGGGTTTTGTTTGTTCACCCGCCTCGGAGGATTGACCACAAGTTCTCAATGGGATTAAGGTCTGGGAAGTTTCCTGGCCATGGACCCAAAATATCGATGTTTTGTTCCCCGGGACACTTAGTTATCACTTTTACCTTATGGCAAGGTGCTCCATCATGGTGGAAAAGGCATTGTTCGTCACCAAACTGTTCCTGGATGGTTGGGAGAAGTTGCTCTTGGAGGATGTGTTGGTACCATTCTTTATTCACGGCTGTGTTCTTAGGCAAAATTGTGAGTGAGCCCACTCCCTTGGCTGAGAAGCAACCCCACACATGAATGGTCTCAGGAAGCTTTACTGTTGGCATGACACAGGACTGATGGTAGAGCTCACCTTGTCTTCTCCGGACAAGCTTTTTTCTGGATGCCCCAAACAATCGGAAAGGGGATTCATCAGAGAAAATGACTTTACCCCAGTCCTCAGCAGTCCAATCCCTGTAACTTTTGCAGAATATCAGTCTGTCCCTGATGTTTTTCCTGGGGAGAAGTGGCTTTTTTGCTGCCCTTCTTGCCACCAGGCCATCCTCCAAAAGTCTTCGCCTCACTGGGCGTGCAGATGCACTCACACCTGCCTGCTGCCATTCCTGAGCAAGCTCTGTACTGGTGGTTCCCTGATCCTGCAGCTGAATCAACTTTAGGAGATGGTCCTGGCACTTGCTGAACTTTCTTGGGCGCCCTGAAGCCTTCTTCACAACAATTGAACCACTCTCCTTTAAGTTCTTGATGATCCGATAAATGGTTGATTTAGGTGCAATCTTACTGGCAGCAATATATTTGCCTGTGAAGCCCTTTTTGTGCAAAGCAATGAGGCTGGCACGTGTTTCCTTGCAGATAATGATGGTTCACAGAGGAAGAACAATGATTCCAAGCACCACCCTCCTTTTAAAGCTTCCAGTCTGTTATTCAAACTCAATCAACATGACAGAGTGATCTCCAGGCTTGTCCTTGTCAACACTCACACCGGTGTTAACGAGAGAATCACTGACATGATATCAACTGGTTATTTTGTGGCAAGGCTGAAATGCAGTGGAAACGTTGACCGTTTGTCCCTGTTCCTGCAGGTTTTCGCTCTCAAAAGTACACCTTTTTAATAGAAAAACAACACGATCGGATGTTCTATGTCCACGACAATGTTTAAACCCTATCAGGAGAGCACTTTTGAGGCCTGGGAAAAATTGAAGACATTTCGATGTTGGGGTGTATTTACTCTTAAACGCAAGTGTGCGCAAGGAAGATACCTTTGTTTGGTTAAGCGGTGTTGCTGTAGCACTCATGTGATTGCAGAGCTTTCAAAACCAATGGCCACTGGATTGATGCAAATAATCATGATATAATTCTGCCAGGCAGGCATAGGCTACTTTGTAGTTAACATTTAATTGAGAAGGTTTTGGGGGAAGAATTTCCTTCTCTACCAGAAGAAGGTTCTCATTAGCCTCAATCGCAAACAGCTACACAAAGTGTAGAGAATGCGCGCGGGCGCACATAAATTGGGCAGTTCTGTGCCCTTTCTGAAAGTTGCATGGAAATAGGAATCCCTGATGCATTTTGTTCATGTCTTATGATTCACTTAGGCAAATGAATGCATTTTCTAACAAGTTGAACGGATTTTATTGATTTCCTTCTTAGTTCAATACATTTTTGAATTTCGGTTTAATGTCTGGATTCCGTGATTCCTTGTGGGCGCGCCGTATTTTATAGTGCCCTAGTCCATATCTGTGAGTGAGTGAGTGTTTGAGAGAGTGTGTTATTTCAGAGCTATTTTGGTTATTTTTCAATTGTATTTTGACGTATAATTTGTTTTTTGCATTTGAATCAGTTTAAGTTTGATTAGTCCGCCCCCTTTCAGTTTTGCTGTTTTGGGAGTGTTTTTGGGGTATATTTTTTCTTTACAATGACGGATAACATGGCAACGACGAACGGAATGGACAAGGACAAAGAAAATGCTCATCGGAAGAAACATGGAGATGAAAGAGGAATGAAATACGGCAAATAATTAACGGTGGCAGTGGAGTTGATGGGAGAAGACAAGGTAACAACGATGGAATTATTACGACCAATTAAGGATATGTGCGGAGAAGTGGTGGGATGCAGAATGAAAGGTGAAAGAAAGTACGAGGTTACGATGCGAAATGGAAAAGGGAAAGAACGTTTAATGGATGGTTTCATGATTAAGGAAACCAGGATAATGGCGAGAGACCTGGTTACGAATGAACGTATAGTCTCTTTCATGAATCTGCCTGTATACCTAGAAGACAGCGCTATTTTAGCCAAGCTATGTAGCTGGGGTGTAGCAGCAGTATCTGATATAAGGAGGAGAGTTTGGCCAAGGACGGATATAGTGGATGGCACGAGATATTGCAAGGTTAAATTCACGGATACTGTGCAATCTTTGCCGTATTCCACAAAATTTGAGACACTTGAAGGTGGAGAGTACTTTCGAGTTATACATGATAAGCAGGCCAGGGTTTGTAGGCTCTGTATTCAGCCTGGACATATCTTAAAGGTCTGCCCTGAATTCAAATGCTATAAGTGCGGGAAACAAGGGCACTATGCAAGAGAATGTACAGAAGGAAAGGAAAGGGCATTTTGCGGAGGAGAGCGAACGAGTTTAACTGTGGAGAGGTTTTGGATGTGGAGGAGAGTCAAGAAATGTTTGGTGAAGCAGGTGTATCGCAGCGAGAAGAGGAAGAAGATGGAGGAGAGGACGTGGTGAAGAGGAGAGAGGAAGGGGGGAGAAGATGGAGCGGAGGACGGATGACATCGGGAGCAGCATGGACTCAGAGATAAGAAGAGGGAGTTTTCCGTAGGAGGGGAGGATTGGGCTGGGTGGAGGAACTGGGGACTCAGGGATTTTGGGGGGAGGCTCGGCCTATGTACAGTGAGGGAAAAACGTATTTGATCCCCTGCTGATTTTGTACGTTTGCCCACTGACAAAGAAATGATCAGTCTATAATTTTAATAGTAGGTTTATTTGAACAAGTGAGAGACAGAATAACAACAAAAAAATCCAGAAAAACGCATGTGAAATGTTATAAATAGATTTGCATTTTAATGAGGGAAATAAGTATTTGACCCCTCTGCAAAACATGACTTAGTACTTGGTGGCAAAACCCTTGTTGACAATCACAGAAGTCAGACGTTTCTTGTAGTTGGCCACCAGGTTTGCACACATCTCAGGAGGGATTTTGTCCCATTCCTCTTTGCAGATCTTCTCCAAGTCATTAAGGTTTCGAGGCTGACGTTTGGCAACTCGAACCTTCAGCACCCTCCACAGATTTTCTATGGGATTAAGGTCTGGAGACTGGCTAGGCCACTCCAGGACCTTAATGTGCTTCTTCTTGAGCCACTCCTTTGTTGCCTACGGCCATGTGTTTTGGGTCATTGTCATGCTGGAATACCCATCCACGACCCATTTTCAATGCCCTGGCTTAGGGAAGGAGGTTCTCACCCAAGATTTGACGGTACATGGCCCCGTCCATCGTCCCTTTTATACGGTTAGGTTGTCCTGTCCCCTTAGCAGAAAAACACCCCCAAAGCATAATGTTTCCACCTCCATGTTTGACGGTGGGGATGGTGTTCTTGGGGTCATAGGCAGCATTCCTCCTCCTCCAAACACGGCGAGTTGAGTTGATGCCAAAGAGCTCCATTTTGGTCTCATCTGACCACAACACTTTCACCCAGTTGTCCTCTGAATCATTCAGATGTTCATTGGCAAACTTCAGACGGGCATGTATATGTGCTTTCTTGAGCAGGGGACCTTGCGGGCGCTGCAGGATTTCAGTCCTTCACGGCGTAGTGTGTTACCAATTGTTTTCTTGGTGACTATGGTCCCAGCTGCCTTGAGATCATTGACAAGATCCTCCCGTGTAGTTCTGGGCTGATTCCTCACCGTTCTCATGATCATTGCAACTCCACGAGGTGAGATCTTGCATGGAGCCCCAGGCCGAGGGAGATTGACAGTTCTTTTGTGTTTCTTCCATTTGCGAATAATCGCACCAACTGTTGTCACCTTCTCACCAAGCTGCTTGGCGATGGTCTTGTAGCCCATTCCAGCCTTGTGTAGGTCTACAATCTTGTCCCTGACATCCTTGGAGAGCTCTTTGGTCTTGGCCATGGTGGAGAGTTTGGAATCTGATTGATTGATTGCTTCTGTGGACAGGTGTCTTTTATACAGGTAACAAACTGAGATTAGGAGCACTCCCTTTAAGAGTGTGCTCCTAATCTCAGCTCGTTACCTGTATAAAAGACACCTGGGAGCCAGAAATCTTTCTGATTGAGAGGGGGTCAAATACTTATTTCCCTCATTAAAATGCAAATCAATTTATAACATTTTTCACATGCGTTTTTCTGTATTTTTTGTTGTTATTCTGTCTCTCACTGTTCAAATAAACCTACCATTAAAATTATAGACTGATCATTTCTTTGTCAGTGGGCAAACATACAAAATCAGCAGGGGATCAAATACTTTTTTCCCTCACTGTAGGTATCTCGGGGGGAAGTGAAGTGGAGGGGAGTGGGACGCTGACAACGATACAGGAGACGGAAATGGACACAGGAAGTACAACAAGCACGGGACAGAAGAATTTGAGTTGGTTGGAAGAGATGGATTTAGAGTATATTCATGATACAGACGACATTGAACAGATTGATAGAACAAGAGGAGGATACAGGAAGAGGAAAGTGGCAGTAGGGGTGAAGAAGGATGTAAAGGGGAAAAAACATAACAGGTAGAGGATAATGAGAAAATATGTTTTATTTTTATTATTTATTGGAATGGTTAATTTTATGTGAATGGTTTAAGAAATATGGAAACTTTTCAAAGTATAGTAGAAATGAAGAATTCAGATATTTTATGCCTACAATTGGGACAATGTCTGTATTTTAGAACTAAAAAAAATATGGAGAGATTTTATTTTTGTAAACAATGGAGGAGGGAATTCAAGTGGTGTTGCTATTTTATTGAGGAAGGATGTGGTTGATAATGTGAGACATGTATAATGATAATAATGGGAGGATTTTAGTATTAGAATATATGAAAATGGTTTTTAGAATTATAAATATTTATGCGCCTAATGCTGAAATAGAGCGCATGGATTTATTTTTAGAATTAGGAAAATGGTGTGAGGGAAACTGTATTGTAGTTGGGGATTTTAATGTTAAAATGGATAGATTGGATATGACAAGAGGAGCAATTTTTAGAAGTGATTCATCTAGGGGGGTTTTAAAGAAGATGATGTTTGAAAAAAGAGTTATTGATATGTGGAGGGAAGAAAATGCTGATAAAAGAGAATTTTCGAGAAGGCAGGTGGTTTTAGAGGAATTGAAACAAACAAGGATAGATCTGGTTTTAGTAAAAGAAGGTTTAAGGAATTTTATGAAAGATATTAAGTATGTTTTTACAACTTTTAGTGATCATGCAGGTTTAACTTTTTCAGTGGGTTTGGATAAGGAAAGAATAGGGGGTGGAATATGGTGTATGAATGCAGAGTATTTAGGAGATGAGGAATATGAGAAACAATTAAAATCATTGATAAAATATGAAATGGAAGATAAGTAAAGGGAATGATAAGTGTCAATGGTGGGAAAATGTTAAAGAAAAAAATAAAGTATTTAGTATTAGATATGCAAGGAAGAAGAGATTTAGGATGAAAAGAGAATAAAATGAGTTAAGAACAAAATTGAACGAAGAAATGAGGAAATGTGATAGTGAACCTAATCATAATATAGAAAAGATTTTGGAATTAAAAGCACAATTGAGTAAATATGAAATAGATAAGTGTAAGGGTGCAATAAGAAGAAGTAAGGCAAAGTATGTTTTGGAGGGGGAGAAAAGTACTTCCTTTTTTCTTAGGCTAGAGAAGAATAAACAAACAAAGGAGAACATATATTAGAGATATTGAAAATGTAAAGGGTGAAGTTATAAATGACTATGTAGAGATATTAGAAACAGTTCCGAATTTTTATTAGGATTTATTTAAGAAAGGGGAGGTGGATGAGGGGTGTATAAAGGAGATTTTAGATAGTGTGGATGTGAAAATTGATGTAGAGGACTAACAAATGTGTGATGGGAAAATAACCGTGAATGAAGTTAAAGATTTGATTAAGGAGTTGCAACTAAATAAGAGTCCTGGAGTAGATGGAATAATAGCAGAGTTTATAAAATATATGGAAGTCTTTTAGCACCTATTTTATTAGAAGTTTATCAATATATGGAGGATAACAATAGGGTTTCAGAATCTATGGTAATAGGGCTGATAACAAAAGGGGAGCAAATTGAAACTAGAGAATTATAGGCCAATTAGTGTATTGAATTCAGATTATAAGATTTTAGCTAACATACTAGCAAATAGGATGAAGAAAGTTAAATTATAGCACCCACACAGAATTATGTCGTACCTGGGAGTGATATAGCAGATACAATTAGAGATGTGATAAATGGATAAAATGATTATATAAGAAGGCAATAAGTAGGGTGAAATGTAATGGGGTTTTAACTGATTATTTTATTCTTGAGAGATCTGTGAGACAGGGATGCCCTATATCAGCTTTATTGTTTGTTTTATCGGTAGAACCTTTAGCAGCATTTCTTAAAAAAGATAAATGTATAAATTGTGTACAGACTCCGCAAGGAGGTTTTAGTTTAATTCATCAATATGCAGATGATACAACTATAACAGTTAGAGATGAGGAAAGTGTTAAAAGGGTGATATAGTGTTTTAAAGTATATGGAAAAGCCTCAGGTGCAAAGGTTAACATGGAGAAGTCGTTAGTAATGTATATTGGGAAGATTAATGAGGGGAATTTTAATTTTGAGGTAAAATATTATTTTAAGGTGTTAGGAGTGTTTTTAGGGGTGAAGGAGAAGGAAGCTAGGGATCTGACATGGAGTGGAGTTATAAACAAGGTTAGAAAGGTGGTAAATATGTGGAGGGCGAGGTCTTTTAAAATTAAAATAATTAAATTGTAATAAATTCATTATTGATGTCAGTTTTTATTTACGTAATGAACGTTTTAGATATGCCAGAAATCGGTTTTATCTGAAATGAATAAGATTTTAGTTGATTTTTTATGGGATGGGAAGGGTGTGAAAATAGCTTTTAAAACTTTGATTGCAGGTTATTAGGAAGGGGGTTTGAAGTTGATGGAGAGTAAGGAAAACAGCAATTAAGAGTTAAAACGGTACGGAATTATTTATATGGTGAATGGGATTATGGGTAGAAAAGGTTTTTTAAAGAGTATTTTCAGGAGGTTGGGAGGATGGGTGACAATAGTTTATTGATGCGTTTTAAAAAGGAAATGTTAGGGAATATACCTTTGTTTTTTAGAGAAGTGTTTGAGGTCTGGGGGAGTTTTTTACCAAGTATTTCATATGTATCATCATTTTAGAAAATATTTTAATATCAACCAATATTTCTGAATCCAAAGATAAAGTTTAATAATATGATGTTTTGTAAATATTTTATGAGAGCTGGGATGAGGCAGATTGGAGATATTTTATGAGGTAATTCCGGGGTTTCTTCCATTTCATGCAATTTATGATAATGTGGTAGAAGTGGATGATGAGTTAAGCAAAACTACTGTGGAGAATATGTATAAGAAAATATTAGGCTGTATTCCTGGGGAGTGGGCTGTTTTAATAAATAAAGAGGTGGTTAAAAGAGCTAGGGGTTTACCGGTTTTATATTATGAAAATAAATGGGGAGAAACATTATTTGTCAGGTTTAAAAGTTAAAATGGTTTAAAGGAAATGTATTTTAAAAGAGATCAAAGTTCCTGCTTCGGAATAGTGTGGTCAAAAGTTTTGTAAATATGGATGTGAAATCTATATGGAAGAATGTAAAATATAATTCGATAGAATGTGAAGATAATGATTTTAAATTGAAACATAATAGGATTTTTACTAATGTGGTTTTACATCAAATAAATAGGAATATTAAAAGAGAATGTGATATGTGGTGTAGGGGTAGAACATTTTATGCACTTTTTTATTGAACGTAGCTTGGTTAAAAGATTCATGAGTTTTTAAAGGGGCTTTTAGTAAAACATTGGGGAAAAGAGATTATTAATGGGGTGGAGTGGAGGAGGTTGTTTCTTTTTGGATTAAATGGGAAAAGTAAAGTTTTAAATATAAATTTGTTGAATTACGTGCTTAGTCATGCAAGATATGCAATAAGATTACAGAGGAATTTAGGGCATTATGAAGGGAAAATAGTGAGTGTTGAGGGATTTTTTAGGAGGATTTTAGTTATTATATAGATATGGAAGAGGGGATTTTGAAAAAAAAATTGTGTAGGGAAGTACTTTTATTGGAATTTTATTAAATGGAAAACTGTTATTTAATTACTAATTGATTTTAGTGGATGATTGTGATTTGTTTTTATTTATTATTTTTCTGATTGTTTATGAGGATGAATTATTAATCCTTATTTATTATTGAATTTATGTTGTTAGTATTGTTTGTTTTTCATAATAAAAGCTAAGCAGGGTCGGGACTGGGAGACCGCCTGAGAATACCAGGTGCTGTAAGCGTTTTGCTCCATTAGAGGGTTCTCTTGTGTCATGCATGGAGCAACTGCCTTGTATTTATCGCCCTAATAATGTAGTCTTTTTATTGGACTAAATGCAGTTTGTTAGTTCTTCCCTGCCCTGATCAAATCTAATAATGGACAGTGCGTTTCCCTCAAAATGTAGGCAGTACACTCAGCATTTGTTTTTAGTCTAGGAGACTGTCAATGTCTGTAGTCCATTAGGGCCCTGTAAAATCCCTTCAATGTTTTGCCTGATTGTTGTTTTTTTTCTCCCAAATTCTCAGTTTACATTTCCCCGTTGACCGTTTGTCCCTGTTCCTGCAGGTTCTCGCTCTCAAAAGTACACCTTTTTAATAGAAGAACAAAACTATTGGATGTTCTATGTCCTCGACAATGTTAAACCCTATCAGGAGACTCATGCATGCACACAGACTGGGCATTCCTGTGCCGTTTCAGAAAGTTGCATGGAAATACGAATCACAATCATTTTGTTCATGTGTTATGATTCACTTGGGCAAATGAATGCCTAAATGAATGCCAGTATTTTTACTTTGCACATTCATCTACTGCACATCTACCTCATTTGCACACATTGTATATAGATTAGCTTTTTTTTCTACTGTATGTTTGTTTTCTCCAATGTGTAACTGTGTTGTTGTATGTGTCGAACTGCTTTGCTTTATTCTTGGCCAGGTCGCAGTTGTAAATGAGAACTTATTCTCAACTTGCCTACCTGGTTAAATAAAGGTGAAAAACCCATAGCACTCACATTTGTAGCCATGAAATGCTTTGAAAGTGGTCATGGCTCACATCATCACATCCCAGAAACCCTAGATCCACTCCCATTTGCATACCACACCAACAGATCCACAGATGATGCAAATCGGTTTTGCACTCCACATTGCCCTTTTACACTTAGACAAAAGGAACACCTATGTGAGAACGCTATTCATTGACGACAGCTCAGCTTTCAACACCATAGTGCCCTCAAAGCTCATCACTAAGCTAAGGACCCTGAATCTTAACACCTCCCTCTGCAACTGGATCCTGGACTTCCTGATGGGCCACCCCCAGGTGGTAAGGGTAGGTAACAACATCCACCATGCTGCTCCTCAACACGGGGGGGCCCTCAGGTGTGCGTGCTCAGTCCCCTCCTGTGCTCCCTGTTCACTCATGACTGCACGGCCAGGCACGACTCTAACACCATCATTAAGTTTGCTGATAGACCACTACGCCACTCAGGAGGCCTTAAGGCACTGCATCGCAGTGCTAGCTGTGTCACTAGAGATTCTGGGTTTGAGTCCACGCTCTGTCGCTGCCGGCCGCGATTGGGAGACCCGTGGGGCGGCGCACAATAGGCCCAGCATCGTCCGGGTTAGTGGAGGGTTTGCCCGGCAGGGATGTCCTTGTCCCATCACGTACTAGCAACTCCTGTGGCGGGCCGGGCGCAGTGCCTGCTGACACGGTCGCCAGGTGCACAGTGTTTTCCCCGACACATTGGTGCAGCTGGCTTCCGGGTTAAGTGGGCATTATGTCAAGAAGCAGTGCGGCTTGGTTGGGTTGTGTTTTGGAGGATGCACGGCTCTCGACCTTCGTCTCTTCCGAGTCCATATGGGAGTTGCAGCGACGAGACAAGACTGTTACTACCAATTGTATACCATGACAGGGTTAAAAATTTAATAAAAAATTATAATATATATATATATATAATGTTTGCTGATGACAACAGTGTTAGGCCTGATCACCGACAACAATGAGACAGCCTATAGGGAGGTCAGAGACCTGACCGTGTGGTGCAAGGACAACAACCTCTCCCTCAAAGTGATCAAGACAAAGGAGATGATCGTGAACTACAGGAAAAGGTGGACTGTGCACGCCCCCCATTCTCATCGACGTGACTGTAGTGGAGCAGGTTGAGAGCTTCAAGTTCCTTGGCGTCCACATCACCAACAAACTAACATGGTCCAAGCACACCAAGACAGTCGTAAAGAGGGCAAGATAAAACCTATTCACTGAAAAGATTTGGCATGGGTCCTCAGATCCCCAAAAGGTTTTACAGCTGCACCATTCCTTTGCTTATGGCCATACCTGTCTGAATTCGCCTGATCTCGGAAGCTAAGCAGGTTTGGGCTCGGGCCTGGTTAGCACGTGTATGGAAGACTGCCTGGGAATACCAGGTGCTGTAAGCTTTTTTGTCCAATAAAATGCACTGCAAGAAAATAGTGTAGTTTGTGTAGGCAATAGCAGCAGGAAATAAATGATTTCCCATTCTATAATGTTTTATTTTCAATACAAATGAACTGAAATTAAAGCGCTCTCATATGCTTCTGAAATAGGCCACATGATAGAACTTGAGATGAAATTCAGTTCTAGCATGATGAGATTACCGTTTCACCATTGTTCCTGCCAATGTGAGTGGCCTTATTGTTGATAGTGGATGAAAAAGACAAACACCAATACCTCAATCAAATCCAAACAATAGGCTATGTCCATAATGTCATGCTGATCAATAATATATTCTCCCTATCCCAATCTGCTGTCCCCACATGCTTCAAGACAGCCACTATTGTTCCTGTGCCCAAGAAGGCAAAGGTAACTGAACTAAATGGCTATCGCCCTGTAGCACTCACTTCTGTCATCATGAAGTGCTTTGAGAGAAGTTAAGGATCATATCACCTCCACCTTACCTGTAACCCTAGACCCACTTCAATTTGCTTATCTTCCCAATAGGTCCACAGACGATGCAATCGCCATCACACTGCCCTATCCCATCTGGACAAGAGGAATACCTATGTTAGAATGCTGTTCATTGACTATAGCGCAGTATTCAACACCATAGTACCCTCCAAGCTCATCATTAAGCTTGAGGCCCTGGGTCTCAACCCCGCCCTGTACAATTGGGTCCTGGACTTACTGATGAACCACCCCCAGGTGGTGAAAGTAGGAAACAACATCTCCACATCTTCATCCCCCTCCTGTACTCTCGGTTCACCCATGACTTTCTGGCCATGCACTAACTCAATCATCAAGTTTGCTGACGACACAACAGTAGTAGGCTTGATTACCAACAACGACGGGACAGCCTACAGGGAGGAGGTGAGGTGTCAGGAAAACAACCTCTCACTCAATGTCAACAAAACCAAGGAGATGATCGTGGACTTCAGGAAACAGCAGAGGGAGCACCTCCCTATCCTCATCGATGGGACAGCAGTGGAGAAGATGAAAAGATTTAAGTTCCTTGGCGTACACATCACAGATAAACTGAAATGGTTCACCCACACAGACAGTGTGGTGAAGAAGGCGCAACAGTACCACTTCAACCTCAGGATGCTTAATAAATTTGTCTTGTCACCTAAAACTTTTACAGATGCACAATTGAGAGCATCCTGTCGGGCTGTTTCACCGCCTGGTACGGCAACTGCACTGCCCACAACCGCAAGGCTCTCTATAGGGTGGTGCGACCTGCACAACGCATCACCAGGGGCAAACTACCTGCCCTCCAGGACACCTACAGCACCTGACGTCACAGGAAGGCCAAAAAGATCATCAAGGACAACAACCACCCAAGCCACTGCCTGTTCACCCCGCTACCATCCAGAAGGCAAGGTCAGTACAGGTGCATCAAAGCTGGGACAGAGAGACTGAAAAATAGCTTCCATCTCAAAGCCATCAGACTGTTAAACAGCCATCACTAACACAGAGAGGCTGCTGCCTACATAGACTTGAAATCATGGCCACTTTAATAAATGGATCAATAGTCACTTTAATAATGTTTATATATCTTGCATTACTCATCTCATATGTATATACTGTATTTTATACCATCTATTGCATCTTGCCTAGGCCGCTCTGTCGTTGCCCATCCATATGTATATATATATATATATATATATTCTTATTCCTTTACTTAGATTGGTGTGTATTAGGTAGTTGTGGAATTGTTAGATATTACTGCACTGTCGGAACTAGAAGCACAAGCATTTCGCTACTCTGGCAATAACATCTGCTAACCATGTGTATGTGACCAATACAATTTTATCTCTATACATAATTATAATAGGTAAGCCTACTGTGATGTTATAGGGTTGTCACACAGTGCAGAATGCATTGGAAATTGAATAATAAAAACATGTTCTTTACATTTTCCACAGTGGTGTAGATCTTGAGGACAGGACATCCTCTGGGTGTTGTTGAGTTCCACCTGGCATACGTTCTCTGCTGAGGTCACGGAGCTGAGGAATGCAGTGTGGAGTCTATACAACGAACTGAGACATACATCTATGCATTTGGGACAGAGAGGCATGAGGGTGTGCATAACATTCAGACTCCCACACCTCAGTCCAGCCAGCCAAAATATTTTGAATGGAGTTCTGGCTCCAGCTGGAATCTAATGAGAAGACATTTACATGTATATAGGAGCGTCATTGATAGGCTATAGCCTAGCCTACATTTCAGTCTTCACTTTTTTTGTGTTGCATTGAAGTTGTTACAGGCCTGAAGAGAACATACGTTGCTTTTTCATTACAACATTTTACCAGAAATCAATTTCATATGGTCTCCCAAACAAACATAGGTCTCAATTGAAGGTTGATTTGAAAGCCAAAACAAAGTTCTCGCAGTGTCCACAGAGTCCAGAGTGCAGCATCCAGAGCCTTTGCAAGACATTCTTTATGGCCGAGATTAGCATGTAATCTCCTTTTGTGGAGAGTTAGTGGATTTGGGGGTTGTAGGGCAGGAAACTAGCCGTTATGTAAAAGCTATTAGCGGTCTGGAAGACACAGCCCTATTATTGGCCTGAGAGGCGATCCGAGGACATTTTGGGAATGAGGTGCTCGTTCAGAATTAGGGGGTGGGGGACGAGATTTGCCCCTCGATCAGAAATACTAATTTGTTCTAGAATACATGAAAGTAGGATATGTAATATACTGTATGACACAAAAGTCATCATACCGGCTGAATTTCTGCCTGCTTGAACGGCTAATACCTCAGATACACATGAAAACGACTCGATAGAACATCGCTCAGAGATGCATAAATACGAGATGTTAAGAGGACATTTTAAGAGTACTGTAGGTCTACATGTGTGACTTGTCTACTTTGCACCCTTTAGGATGGATCCTCCTCACCATTTTGTCCAGTTTGTCAGTTCAGTTAACATACCCTATTTAAAACTACAGAGACTAAAACAGGGAAGGAGGACAGGCTGAGACAGCCCTCCAAGAAACTATGCAGGGACACGATGGTATCAATCTATGAGGCCTATTTTATCTAGCCAACATATAACCCACGTTTGCTTGGACATGTTCTCCATGAGGCTCTTGTATGGGAAAGAATCATAACACCTCTGGCACAATTCTTTTGTAATGTGTTAGTCATCATGGAGAACACTTGTAATGCTGATCCAATCACCTTCAGCTGTTACCAGTTGAGATGGGTGCTGGTGATGTATAACATCTTACTATAGGCTGCACCTATATATTAAAATTACAGTTGTATATTACTATGAAATTATTGCCATTTGTAATATTTCTCATTATAATCAAGTATAGCATTAATAAATAGTTCAGACAAATAATATAGTCCCGGTCCAAGATAAGTAACGTCATAATGGACCCTGGTCGTAGAGGGAGAAAGGGCGACTTGAAGTTCACCATTGTTGATGTACAGCTGCATTTTGAGTCCAGAGACTGTTATGGGGTTTATTCAAAACAGAAAAGTAATGGAGGTAATGCGAATCTACACAGAGAACAGACTAGGGGGGATCAGTTAGAACATGTAAGCTTCCACTGTTCTGAATAAGCTCCTGAAACAAAGATGTAGGCTATAACAGGTAATTCCTCAGCTGACCATTTGGCTACTGATCATCTAATCCAGATTGTATATTCATCTAATACACACACCTCCAGTTCTTGAAAGCTACAGTCCTGCTGCTTTTATGCATCTCCTTGTCAAAATATATATTTTTTATATTCCTTGTGTCTGCCCGGAGACACCAAGTAGCCAAGTATTTTGAAAGGAGCATAAAGGAAGCCAATATTGACAGGCTTTGTGTTTCTACTTTTTAGTCCATCACAAGTAAGAAACAGTAAACCCATCTGGCAAACCACAGACGCTGAGAAGCATTGGACTTGAGATGGAAAAGACGTCGATGTATTGATCTGACCGCTTGTTCATTTGAAGTGTCTCAGTGTCTGTTTGACCGACTCCACTGCTCCTACCCTCCCTTTGTTGTGATCTAAAGGCAGGATATTGCTGAGCAGAGAACCACCAGTCTACCATTCTAAGGGCTTTGAGATGAAGCACCTTGTGTTGAGGGATCCACAAGTTAAAAGACAAGTCGCTGCAACCTTAATCATCTCTTTTTTTCTGTTGTGTTAACACTTCCGCTTACAAAACGTACATTTCACATATTCAATTAAGAAGCACCTTAACATACTTTGAACCTCAGTGTCAGTCAAACTCAAACTCCTCTGAATCAGCATTCGCTACAGCAACAATCACATTATAAATCTGGAATACAGTGACAAATATTAGCATAGGGAAATAAATACCATCTCATAGTCTCTAAATAATAGTCAAATAAAAAATAAATAGTGTCCATCGGTCAGTGGAAAGTGCAAAGCTGCGATGTGTCCTGTTGGCATAGGTAGCTATAGGCCTAGATATAGGGACGCACATTACACAAATGAACATAGAAACAGGTGAGAACAGACTGGGCCTTTTCCAGTGTTCACTTATGATTCTCTAGTATTACACGCCAATCTATCAACGCTGACTGCTATAGGCCTAACCATAAAAACACTACATGACCAAAAGTACATGGACACCTGTTCGTCGAACATCTCATTCCAAAATCATGGGCATTATATGGAGTTGGTCCCCCCTTTGCTGCTATAACAGCCTCAGCTCTTCTGTGAAGGCTTTCCACTAGAAGTTAGAACATTGCTGTGGGGACTTGCTTCTATTCAACCACAAGAGCATTAGTGAGGTCGGGCACTGACGTTGGTCCTGACTGTCAGTCTGTGTTCCATCCAAAAGGCGTTCAATGGGGTTGAGCTCAGGGCTCTGTGCAGGCCAGTCAAGTTCTTCCACACTAATCTTTACAAACCATTTCTGTATGGACCTCAAATGTGCACTGTGGCATTGTCATGCAGAAACAGGAAAGGGTCTTCCCCAAACTGTTGCCACAAAGTTGGAAGCACAGAATAGTCTAAAATGTAATTGTATGCTGTAGCGTTAAGAAGTCCCTTCACTGGAACTAAAGGGCCTAGCCCGAACCTTGAAAAATAGCCCTAGACCATTATTCCTCATCCACCAAACTTTACAGTTGGCACTATGCATAATCCCGCTTCACTACGCGTTTCCACTGCTCCAGAGTCCAATGGCGGCGAGCTTTACACCACTCCAGACGACTCTTGGCAATCTTACGCTCGGTCATGGAAACCCATTTCATGAAGCTCCCGATGAACAGTTATTGTACTTGTGTGGCCTACCACTTCGCGGCTGAACTGTTGTTGCTCCTAGACGTTTCCACTTCACAATAACCGCACTTAGTTGACCTGGACAGCTCTGCCAGGGCAGAATTTTGACAAACTGATCTGATGGAAAGGTGCCATCCTATGACGGTGCCACGTTGAAGGTCACTGAGCTCTTCAGTAAGGCCATTCTACTGACAATGTTTGTCTATGGAGATTGCATGGCGGTGTGCTCGATGTTATACACCCTGTCAGCAACAGGTGTCTGAAAAACAAAATCCAGTAATTTGAAAAGGTATCCACATACTTTTGTATATATAGTGCATCTATAAAGTACTCCATCTAGTCCAGTACTCTTTAGTTTGCATAATAAAAAAGGTACACAAATGTAGTTAAATCTATAATCTGGCAATATGTACAGTATGCACAAAATGTATGACTCCCCCGACAGACTTAACACTAAGCGGATTGAACACAGACTGCTAGATAGTCTAAGCAAGTTCAAGATCTGTACAATGGTGGTTCTGTATGTGGTATCAGCGTACAAACAAACACAGCCCATCTACCTATTGCAGCGTAGGCCTACTCATTAAGCTGCAAGACCAAATCTATGGTACATACACATACCATTCTGATTGCTATGATTACTTGAATTTAGTAGAAAACAAAAGAATAGAAAAACCCTGCTTGTTAATATTATTGCACCCATTGACTTCAAGCGAAGAGGTGGTGCCATCTAATCGAGCTAAATGAGGAATAAGAGCAGTCGGATCCTAAGAGGTGATAGCATCAGGACTCAAACAATCCACTTATCAACATCTGACCTGGAAATGTTTGCGCCAAACACAAACTTTTAGATAAGGATGGAAAGTAGTCAAAGGGATGGACGGTAGATAAGAATAGTGCTTATTGATGAAACCATTGGAGCGTCTCGAGGTGATAGTGTTGACAGGATTGAAGGAGACAACAGGGTACATGTTGTGTAGGAGGTACAGGTGTTAGTGAAAACACCCTTTGGGATCTGCTATTTGAGGCCCTCTCCTATAGCAATATCCTCTTGAGCAGTCCATTCAAAAGTGCAGAAAGAACCAATACTGCCATCACTGTCCCCAGAGTCAATGACCCTGACTCTGCAACTTGTTCTCACTTAGGTCCTCTTTGGTCTTCTGGATGCAGGTGAAGATCTCCTGGAAAAGGGCCTTGTACTCCGGCTGAGGCCCGTTGTCTTCGGGGACAGCTGGGAGCCCGATGGAGGTGGCCGAGCTTGAGAGGCGCCGTCGGAGGTAACTGACAGTGCCGTGGGAACTGTGGGGTGTCTGCACGGCCTTGTGACTGAGCCCGTCTGCCCCCAGCTGGCAGCGCCGCAGAAGCTCCTCGTATTTGACCTGCAGGAGGCAAACGTTCAGTCACTCATTGGCAACTTTCCACACTGTATAACAAACTCAAAATACGGCATAAAACTATAATTGGCTTTACCTCTTAGACCTTGTTTGCCATTCTTAAATCATAGGGCACATTGTAAACAAATAAAAATAGTTTCACCCTCAGTCTTCATGTTGATTATGCAATAATGATAAATGAAAACCTTTACCTGCAGTGCACTATACTGGGCATCCACCTCATTGAGCAGGGAGATTCCTCTCTGCTTCACCGCCTCTGCTCTTCTGATACATGTACGCTCATGCCCCCGCCGGATGTCGTCTGCTAGTGTCCCCTTCAGAACACTTTCGCTGTTGCACCTCTGCAGGCTGCGCCTCCCCTGCTCCTCCTTCTCCTGCTCCTCCCTTTGTACCAGACTGGGCTTCTCCTCTGGGGCGAAGAAGATTGTGTCGGGCAGCCGGTCAGGTCTCCGGACGCTGGTGGAGTGGAGTATTGTCTTTATTATGCTGAATGTACATACAAAACAACATGTACCATGTATGAATAGAAATAGTGTCATGATTGTACCTGTTGGCGTAGTCGGCCTGCCACAGCTGCCG
This sequence comes from Brachymystax lenok tsinlingensis, assembly GCA_030435695.1. Classification (NCBI taxonomy): domain Eukaryota; kingdom Metazoa; phylum Chordata; class Actinopteri; order Salmoniformes; family Salmonidae; genus Brachymystax; species Brachymystax lenok. Next base: position 72,267,676 of record CM059791.1, read on the forward strand.
TAGCTCCTCCACCTCTGCCTCCAGCTCCCTCTGCCTGGCCCGGCAGCCCTCCAGCAGGGCCAGCCGCTGCTCCAGAGCCCCGTTCTCCCTGGCCGTCAGCTCAGTCTCCTGTTCCGCTGCCTCCCGCTTCCCCCGTTCAGAGGCCAGAACAGCCTGCAGGGTCTGGATGGAGCGCTGGAGCACAGAGTTCTCCTCCTCGGGGTCTGGGTCCTGACAGGACTCCTTCCTTGCTGGCCAGGAAAGCTCCATAGGCAGGCTCTCATAGGCCATGTACCTGGGACAGGGAAAAGGAGTAAGGGTCAACAAGATGGTGAAAGTGGTTATAGAGGCCTGTTTTTTTACAATGTACAGTACCAGTCAAAAGTTTGGACACACCTACTCATTCAAGGGTTTTTCTTTATTATGACTATTTTCTACATTGTAGAATAATAGTGAAGACATCTAAACAATGAAATAACACATCTGGAATCATGTATTAACCAACAAGTGTTAATCAAAGTAGCCACCGTTTGCCTTGACAGCTTTGCACACTCATTCTCTCAACCAGCTTCATGTGGTAGTCACCTGGAATGCATTTCAATTAACAGGTGTGCCTTGTTAAAAGTTAATTTGTGGAATTTCTTTCCTTCAGTTGTGTTGTGACAAGGTAGGGGTGGTATACAGAAGATAATCCTATTTGGTAAAAGACCGTCCATATTATGGAAAGAACAGCTCGAATAAGCAAAGAGAAACGACAGAACATCATTACTTGAAGACATCAGTCAATGTGGAAGGTCAGTCAATGTGGAAAATTAAGAACTTTGAAAGTTTCTTCATATGCAGTTGCAAAAACCATCAAGGGCTATGATGAAACTGGCCCTCATGAGGACCGCCACAGGAAAGGAAGACCCAGAGCTACCTCTGTTGCAGAGGATAAGTTCATTAGAGTTACCAGCCTCAGAAATTGCAGCTCAAATGAATGCGTCAGAGTTCATGTAACAGACATCTCAACATCAACTGTTCAGAGGTGACTGCGTGAATCAGGCCTTCATGGTCCAATTGCTGCAAAGAAAACACTACTAAAGGACACCACTAAGAAGAGACTTGCTTGGGCCAAGAAACACGAGCAATGGACATTAGACCGGTGGAAATCTGTCCTTAGGTCTGAAGAGTCCATATTTGGGATTTTTGGTTCCAACCGCCTTGTCTTTGTGAGACAGTGAACGGATGCTCTCTGCATGTGTGGTTCCCACCGTGAAACATGGAGGAGGTATGATGGTGCTTTGCTTGTGACATGCCATCCCTTATGGTTTCAATTGAGATGGTTTGGGATGAGTTGGACCGCAGAGTGAAGGAAAAGCAGCCAACAAGTGCTCAGCATATGTGGGAACTCGATCAAGACTATTGGAAAAGCATTCCAGGTGAAGATGGTTGAGAAAATGCCAAGAGTGTGCAAAGGCAAAGGGCGGCTACTTTGAAGAATCTCAAATATATTTTGATTTGTTTAACACTTTCTTTGTTAATACATGATTCCATGTGTTATTTCATAGTTGTGATGTTTTCAATATTATTCTACAATGTAGAAAATAGTACAAATAAAGAAAAACCATTGAATAGTAGGTGTGTCCAAACTTTTGACTGGTACTGTATGTGCTTTATCAGTTGTTTTGTATTGCATGCTAAAACAGGCTACTAAACTACACTGCTCAAAAAAATAAAGGGAACACTTAAACAACACAATGTAACTCCAAGTCAATCACACTTCTGTGAAATCAAACTGTCCACTTAGGAAGCAACACTGATTGACAATAAATTTCATATGCTGTTGTGCAAATGGAATAGACAACAGGTGGAAATTATAGGCAATTAGCAAGACACCCCCAATAAAGGAGTGGTTCTGAAGGTGGTGACCACAGACCACTTCTCAGTTCCTATGCTTCCTGGCTGATGTTTTGGTCACTTTTGAATGCTGGCGGTGCTTTCACTCTAGTGGTAGCATGAGACGGAGTCTACAACCCACACAAGTGGCTCAGGTAGTGCAGCTCATCCAGGATGGCACATCAATGCGAGCTGTGGCAAGAAGGTTTGCTGTGTCTGTCAGCGTAGTGTCCAGAGCATGGAGGCGCTACCAGGAGACAGGCCAGTACATCAGGAGACGTGGAGGAGGCCGTGGGAGGGCAACAACCCAGCAGCAGGACCACTACCTCCGCCTTTGTGCAAGGAGGAGCACTGCCAGAGCCCTGCAAAATGACCTCCAGCAGGCCACAAATGTGCATGTGTCTGCTCAAACGGTCAGAAACAGACTCCATGAGGGTGGTATGAGGGCCCAACGTCCACAGGTGGGGGTTGTGCTTACAGCCCAACACCGTGCAGGACGTTTGGCATTTACCAGAGAACACCAAGATTGGCAAATTCGCCACTGGCGCCCTGTGCTCTTCACAGATGAAAGCAGGTTCACACTGAGCACGTGACAGACGTGACAGAGTCTGGAGACGCCGTGGAGAACGTTCTGCTGCCTGCAACATCCTCCAGCATGACCGGTTTGGCGGTGGGTCAGTCATGGTGTGGGATGGCATTTCTTTGGGGGGCCGCACAGCCCTCCATGTGCTCGCCAGAGGTAGCCTGACTGCCATTAGGTACCGAGATGAGATCCTCAGACCCCTTGTGAGACCATATGCTGGTGCGGTTGGCCCTGGGTTCCTCCTAATGCAAGACAATGCTAGACCTCATGTGGCTGGAGTGTGTCAGCAGTTCCTGCAAGAGGAAGGCATTGATGCTAAGGACTGGCCCGCCTGTTCCTCAGACCTGAATCCAATTGAGCACATCTGGGACATCATGTCTCGCTCCATCCACCAACGCCACGTTGCACCACAGACTGTCCAGGAGTTGGCGGATGCTTTAGTCCAGGTCTGGGAGGAGATCCTCAGGAGACCATCCGCCACCTCATCAGGAGCATGCCCAGGCGTTGTAGGGAGGTCATTCAGGCACGTGGAGGCCACACACACTACTGAGCCTCATTTTGACTTGTTTTAAGGACATTACATCAAAGTTGGATCAGGCTGTAGTGTGGTTTTCCACTTTAATTTTGAGTGTGACTCCAAATCCAGACCTCCATGGGTTGATAAATTTGATTTCCATTGATAATTTTTGTGTGATTTTGTTGTCAGCACATTCAACTATGTAAAGAAAAAAGTATTTAATAAGATTATTTCATTCATTCAGATCTATGATGTGTTATTTTAGTGTTCCCTTTATTTTTTTGAGCAGTGTATGTGTGTGTGTGTGTGTGTATACAGGCTAGACTTAACCCCCTCTGAAAGATTTATCTGCAGGGGATTATGTCCGAAAAGCCTTGGCCCAGATTAGTGGTCTGGGTCTGTGTGACCTGGGGAGAGGGTGGGTCCCTTGTCTCCATCTACTCTTCTCTCAGTCTAGTCTTAGTTTGCATGGTTGAGATGAGAATTAAATTGATCAACATTGAGCTGAATAAAGCTGAACACATCTGGTTCTGTGGTGGAATGGCTATGTTCTAGAGTAACAATAACATTAGCGGTTTGTTGGCACCAGGTTCAATTGCACAGCTGCAGGACACATACATGCACACGCTCACTTGTCTTTCTGCAGGTCATACAGCTCCTTGAGGCAGGACACACTCTGTGCTCCGAGGTTGTGTCTCTGTTCGGCCAGTTCTCTCCTGCTCCGGTCAGACTGGGCTGTCCTCAGCTCATCCATCTGGGTCTGCAGGTCCTCCATGTGGGTCTCAAGACTGTTGATTGTTTCTGTCAGGCTAAGAGAGGACAAGCATAGAAGTGGTTCGAATTACTGAGCCTTGTGGAGAAAATTAATTTAGCCAAAACCTTGCCAAAATATTGATACTGGGAAAAATGTTTGCAGTTACTATTTTCAGAAAGGTATCACATGAAGTCCTGAGTCTCACCAGTTGATCCTCTGCTGGGCGACGCGGTTGTCCAGAATCAGCCTGTGGTTGCCCTGCTCCAGGTCTCTGGCCGCCACATCTAGCTGCTCGTATACCTTAGCATGCTGGTCATTCATGTGCCGCAGCAGATCCACCTGCTTAGTCAGGTACTGGGAGGAGAGGAGGTCAAATGTAATTGCAATTGAAATAGGATGGATAGAATAGAACAGTTTTGGGGTCCACTAATAGGGTCCAGCATGTCAGGTGATACAGAGTTGATTCTGTAGGTAAGTATTGATCAAGCATTTAATTATGGTTCCATTATGACTGCTACAGTACGCGAGTTCTCTCATTCTCGCAATTAAATTCTCAGAACAATGAAACAGGTCAGTGCGTCTTCTGAAGAGGACCAGAAGCACCTAACACACTTTTGGACTGGCAAAACACTGTGGCTTTGTGACCGGAATACTTTATGCAAGCATGGAGCTGGGGCATATACTACTTAGTATTATCAGGATGGGTCACTGCCTCTTGTTAAAGGACGAAGTGATCCCCCTGTGTGCCCTTGAATTTAGGCTTAACCATCATGACTCATTCAAATCATTCGATTTTGATATTAACTGACTGGCAGACGAGGCATAGGAGGATAAAGCCCTAACCCACATCACTCAGTGAGCTCCTTCAGAGAGACACACTTCAGTTGAAAAATACATCAATTGAACTTTGAGCTGGTTCAATTACATGTGAAAGATACTTTACTGATCTTGCAGTAAAAAAATTACAAAGATCTTAAGAGTCCAAAGTGAAAAAAATAGCAGTGTCACAATACTGACAGATGAGTAACACTGTCACAGTAATTGCTTAAGTGACAATAGTACCTTGAACTATACATATATAGCTAACCATTACCTGAAAATAAAAAGGCTATATTCCTCTGTTAAAGGATCCAACCGTTTTTTTCAATTTTCGCCTAAAATGACATACCCAAATCTAACTGCCTGTACCTCAGGACCTGAAGCAAGGACATGCATATTCTTGACACCATTTGAAAGGAAACACTAAAGTTTGTGGAAATGTGAAATTAATGTAGGAGAATAACACAGATCTGGTGAAAGATAACAAATAAAAAAAACATGCGTTTTCTATTTTCATTCCATCATCTTTGAAATGCAACAGAAAGGCCATTACATGACTTAGGACTCAAGGTGCAATTTAGATTTTGGCCACTAGATGGCAGCAATATATATGCAAAGGTTTAGACTGAGCCAATGAACCGTTGCATTACTGTTCAACATGTTGTATCAAGTCTGCCCAAATGTGCCTAATGGGGGGTTAAATGTCAAGACAGAGGTCTTTAGACTAGAGGGTTAAAATCCCATGGTTGGTTGTGTGCCTGAACACCCCTTGAATGTATCACCTGTTTGTGTGAACTCGTTGAGACTGCACACACTGCTTGTTCCACCATGGCCGCCCAAAGCTAGCGCCTGCGCCGTGCACATATTTGATCATCTTTGTACAGATCAGTTGTTCATGCTTATTCGTTTGGAAATTAAGTGATTTTCTGGACAAATAAGACCTGTGCCGCATGCCCGGCACCTATAGCTCAAGTCGACCCTTGTGAACAAGCAAGGAGTTCATACTGATGAAGTGGTCACTAGTCAGGATGATAGAGGAAAAGCAGAAAAGTCTGATACAAAAATGTAATGTTTCTCCCACCACCCTAACTGAGAACGTGTGTGTGAGTACTCAGCAGGATACATCCCGTGAATATAGTGAGGGTACTATTAGGCAACCCCAAAACGTTGGTCGTTAAAACAGAGGTTTCTATGTGAAAGTTCACTACCTTGACTAAGCCTTTGGATACTGACGGAAGCATAAAGCCGTTAGCCACTGCCCTCCTTACAGGGAGGAGGTGAAAGGTGTCCTAAAGGTGCATTAAAGATAGGAAGACAAACATGTCCATGCAATGCACCATGCAAAGGACCAATTAAGTCATGAGCTAATCCATACAGGCTTTCACTTGAACCCATTTAACGAGAGGAAACTAACGATCGGAAGAGCCTGACAAGAAAAGAGATTTGACCAACGTGGACTTTCAGCTCCCATTGATGGACTTGTTGGTCCTAATGACGTCATACAGTTGAGCTAAGCTTCTTATTGCTCTTGAACACCTGAAGTCCTGTTTTTGTTTACACACAGGACAGGTGCGGTGCCTTCGGGAAAGTATACAGACCCCTTTACTTTTTCCACGTTACAGACTTATTCTAAAATGGATTAAATACAAATTTAAAAAATGCTGTGGGGGTGTTTTTCAGCGGCAGAGACTGGGAGACTTGTCAGTATCAAGGGAAAGAAACAGAGCAAAGTACAGAGAGATCCTTGATGAAAACCTGCTCCAGAGCACTCAGGACCTCAGACTGGGGCAAAGGTTCACCTTCCAACAGGACAATGCCCCTATGCACACAGCCAAGACAACGCAGGAGTGGCTTCAGGGCAAGTCTCTGAATGTCCTTGAGGGGGCCCAGCCAGAGCCCGGACTTGAACATCTCTGGAGAGACCTGAAAAAAGCTGTGCAGCAGCGCTCCCCATCCAACCTGACAGAGCTTGAGGAAGAATGGGAGAAACTCCCCAAATACAGGTGTGCCAAGCTTGTAGCATCATACCAAAGACTCAAGGCTGTAATTGCTGCCAATGGTGATTCAACAAAGTACTGAGTAAAGAGTCTGAATACTTATGTAAATGTGCTGTTTTTTTATTTTTAATAAATTAGCCAAATTTATTTATAAAAAAAGTTGTTGCTGTTATTATGGTGTATTGTGTATAGATTTTTGAGGAGGAAAAAAACAATTTGAATACATTTTAGAACAAGGATGTAACCTAACAAAATGTGTAAAAAGTTTTGGGGTCTGAATAATTTCTTTAGGACAGGTTAGCTAAGACTAAGTCAATTTGATGAATGAATGTAGGGCTACTCCAGTGGTACAGTATCTGCAAAATTATAATTTATTAACAAGCAATATTCCAGCCATAGTGACCTTCAGAGCAAGGTTTAAAAAGTGATTCATTCATATTACACATCTTGCAGGCGTTCAATATGTTGCCAACTGATTCTAAATCAGTGGGAAAAAAAATAACCTACAATGTGGTGGTGTGAGTGTTTGTATTTGCTCTCAGCGTCTTAGTAAGATCCTATTTAGACTAGCTACCTCAATCTCCTGCAGCTGCTCCTGGTTGGTTGAGTACATCTGCTGCAGCCCCTGCTCCAACTCATGGTTCCGGTCCAGCAGGGTCTTACCCAGCTGAGCCGCCAAATGGAGATCTGTAAATACATACACGCAAACAAAACACATTCATTGTATACACACTAAACATGGATCAGTTCACACACACAGTATGTCAGGCTCCTTTAGTCCAATATTGGGCTAACATTACACCTTATAATCCAAGGACATTACATGTTCTGTTTAAAAAGGTGAATTCTCAATTGCGGTATGGTTCTAGAAATATAAATCCCTCTACTTTCATATCACATCAATATTTCCAAATGCAAAACACACACTTACTGTACACAGATTTAAGCGGTTTAACAGTTGCAGCCGACAGTATTTTTTTCAGTGACAACACATTCGTGGCATCTGACTCTGTTTCACACGCGATCGAAGATGCAGATAGCTAAGTAGCACAGATAGTCCACCAGTTCTGAAACAAGCACTGTAACATGGAAATATGGCTGCGTGGGAACCCTAACAAAACAAAGGTGTATCAATTGAATCTTTTGTTTTGTATAACGAGAACATCTAGCAACCTGCTAGTTCGAATCTCATTGCGGACAACTTTAGTATTTTAGCAACTTTTCAACTACTTACTACTTTTTAAGCTACTTAGCATGTTAGCTAACCCTTAACGCTTTTAGCTAACCCTTCCTTTAACCTAACCCCTAGCCTAGCTAAAGTTAGCATCCTAACCACTTTGCAAACATGATATGTTACGAATTTTAGCTAAGTCATAATATATTGTAAATTCATAACATTACAAATTATAATTCAGAACATATCCTACAAAACGGGTGATGGACAATCCAGAAATTAATACATAATATACAAAACGCATCATACTAAATGGAGTGTATTGGATTTACATACAGAATAATACAAAATGCTCTGAGACCAGGTTGCAGCCAGCCACCTAATGTAATGGAACTGAGTGTCATGATCAACAACATACAGGTGCACAATAATAATGCAGTACACATATACATGCAAATAGTGCCCAAACAAACTATAAAAACTGTAGCCTACACACAGACTACACAGGACACAATAAACAACACATGGGAAGTGACAGCCTCAGGATGTCCAGGCAACAAGAAGGCTCTCAGTAATTCTCAATATAGATCCCACTATTACTGACTGTGAGTGATACAAATCACTCAGATATTTCTGTTTAGACATTTAAAACATTTTGTTTTTAAAATGGAATGGGTGTGGGTCTATGAAAGGATATGATTTGAGGCTTGCCGTTGCAATGTTGGCAATTGCATGTCTGCCACTGAAAATGTATTCAGCCTGAGTTCAATAACCATGAGGCTATTTCGTCTAGGACAGTTTTATATTACCTTGTCATTATTTTCTAATCTGTAACCTCAGATAACTGTAGAATCGTATTGCAATAAGAGGCTGGTGATTGTTATCTCTCAGCTGCGGCTGTTTAGGGCGCAACCGAGCTATCCCTCCCTTCAACGCCCGCAGCACAAGTCTCTTACCGTGCTCAAGGTCCTGTCTGTCATACCATGGCTCCTCATCCTTGAGCTCAAACTCTTCCTCCACTATCATATCCGTCAGCATTCCGCCTGGCAATTGTATTTCAATAGAGAGTGCGCGCTCCACCCGGCAGAATCCTAAAACACCGGTGTGATAAACAGCCTCTGGAGTGACCAGACAATATCCTCTGGTGTCCTTCTGCTGCAACGTGGCAATCTGTGTAGCCGGGGAACGAACCCAGCCCCTAAAGAAAAAGCAACACTACTTTTTTAATGACAGTTCATTGACCAATAATTAGAACGTAGGTGGGACCAGAGCACCTTTTTGTCCAATGTTTGTTTGTTATGGTTCGGTCACATGGATTATTGCCCCGCCCACTTCCGCATTTACAGAAACGGGTTTGATAGCTGCAAGCGAGGAGAGGAGCATAATGTTATTATTTTATATTAACACATAGTTGTGTTTGTGTATTCATCAGTGAGGTTATCGTAATTAGTATTTGTAAAGTGTTTGCTGTCCAAGCCGAAATAGTAGAAATCCTGCGCGCGACTGAATCACTTTTGCCATGGAATATGCATTGCTGTGAACTCCGTTTATATAAACTCACCTGCTTGTGTGGTCATAGAGACTTTTCACTCAAGTGACACTCGACTCACTTTGCAAATCTGTGGTAATTAGATCAAAGTGAGTAGCCTGTAGAAATTAAACCACCACAAGGCATGACCGTGGAGAAACCAGCCGTAAGTGTTCACACCTTCGGCGGCCTGAACATCCTGGCGAGTCTGGAGGCTCACCCCGCAGCCGTGGCTTACTCCATGACCACCCTGGGAGCAGGCATGATGAACAGCATATTCAGCTTCTACTATGTCAAGCTGTGCCTCAACAAGTACACGATATCAGAGGGAGCTTTCCACCAGTCACATGTGAGTACTGTAGAACTGTAGCCTTCGGGCCCTATGACTATGATGCACTTGTATATTAGTAGGCCTAGATTGTACACTGCCCAATAGTAGTGTCACGAACCAGCTCGAAGTTCGTAACAAAAGGGAGACAACGTGGAGATAAGAATAACAATATATTTATTAAATAAAGTACACTAAATACAATGGTGTGTGTAATCAGTAGTCTGAGTGTTTGCGTGCATAAATGTCATAATGCAGGGTGTTGACAGGTGCCAAAGCAAACAAACAAAAATACCACAACAAAAATCTATAAAGGTGTCTGCATGGAGAGAGTCTCTCAATTAATGGGGAAGTGGTGCATTTATCCTGGGACACACCCGGGCCCAGGTGTGTCCCATGTCGCTGAGGGTCCGCACACCGGCATCCTAATAAGGAAAACAAGAGCAAAGAGAAAGAATACGGCAGACAGTGGGAGGGTCATCACCCTCCCACTCTAGACCACAATAGTTACTACTCCCGACCCGACATAGACCTCGAAATGTTGTAGCGCCCATATGAGTGCTAGCGCTTCTTTTTCAATGACGAGTAGTTCAACTGATAATGGTTAAACTTTTTGGAAAAGAAACAGGCCTCTCAACACCAGACACATCTGCTTGCAGCAAAACTGCACCTGCCCCCACATGACTAGCATCTACCTGTAAGGTAAATGACAAATCCACGCGAGGAGAAGCCAGCACCGGAGTTGAGGTAAGCAACCAATTGTGCAATATTAGCAACTTTGAGATACACATTTCTATGCAAACAAGACAATTATTATGTCATCCCTCTTTGTCATCTCTTCATCCTGACAGGACAGGTGGTGTACATGGTGTGGAACGCAGTGAAAGACCCTCTGTTCGGCTACCTGCAGGATAACTCCCGCGTACCGTGCTGCTCTCAATATCGTCTCTCCATCCTGTATGGTGCTCCCTTCTACGCACTCGCCTTCCTGCTCGCCTGGTTTCCATGGCGAGAGTACGCCCCCGGCGACTGGATGAGCAGCGTCCACCTGATGCTGGCGCAGTGCGCCCTCTTTGCAGAGATATCAGGCCAACACCAGAGCAGGCTGAGACTCCTCAAATACTACCAGGTAGGACTGGGAAGTGCTTTGTGTAGTGTTTTTTTACAAGTTTCATTTTAGCCTGTATGTGGTATTTATTCTGTTGTCTGATGTCAGTTAAGTGTTCTCACATTTGTCTCCTCTTTCCCCTCCTCTCCCCAGGTGGCGTCACTTATAGGTTCCTCCAGTGTTCTATTCTGCGGCCTCCTCTCCCAGAACATGGATGACTTCCCATCCTTCCAGGGCTTCACTGTCCTGGTGGCCGTTCTGGCTTGTGGCTGCATGATCTACACAGGCCTACACAGCGAGAGCCGCTTTGACTCCAAAGGGTCAGCACCGGGGTCAAACTACCAAGGTTCTGGCCAATCAACTCTTTCCTTCTCCTTGGTGACTTCTGACCTTGCAGATCCTGACCAATAGGGACTTCCAGCTCTTCGTGCTCATGAACTTCTTTCAGGTCAGAAAAAAGACTGGGATACAGCCACTCAATGGGGCCACAGAATGTGGTTTGTTCTGTTAATGGGCATATGTGTGTATATGAGTGTGTACCATAGCTGACCATTACATTTATATTTCCTATCCATTGCACTTTTTCCAGGTCTTCATGGTGGCATTCTGTAACAACTTCACTATGACCTTCGACGAGCATCTGATACCCCCCAACGTGCTTCCGTCACTGGCCAAGAGCTTCATGTATGGAGCTGGCTTCATCTGTCCTCAGGTAACATACCGCAGCTCAAAACACTTTATACTGAGTGGAGGTGGTCACTAACCTCACTCAGCAGCACCAATGTATTGCATGGGGTGCCTTGCAAAGTGCTAACCACACACTAGACCACCTATTTTATAGCATTGCCTCATTGATTTATTCCCATAGTGTTACTTACTGTACCTTATTGTCATCTCTCTGTGGTGCGTCAGAGCCTGCTCCATGGCCTAGGCTACTACAAGATCATCCTGCTCACCTTCTACGTGGAGGCTGGCATGGCTGCCGTCATGCTGGTGCTGGGGCCACATCACTACTACATCCTGGCATTCTTCCTGACCGCTAACATGTAAGAAGTTATGTTATGGTATTGTCATTGTAATGTTATATCAACTATTTATATGTTATTGTAGCCACTAGGCATTAATGACAGTGAATCTCCACATATCAGTGTCAGTTATGTAATTCAGTAACATTATTTGATCCATGAGTTGGATATACAACAGTGCCATTTTACAACTGTTTGCTTTATCACACAAACACTATTTCATTGTAAAAAAAAAAAGTTAAAAAGAATATTCTCTTTGTTGCCATTAAGGGTCCTTGTCTAGGCAGCCTTCAGTCTGTTTAACCTGCCTCTGGCTGACATTATCGACTTCAGAGACACAAGTGCAGGTAAACCCAGGTCTGCTGTGTGACAGCACAGTTATAATAGTGCAACATCAGCACACAGTGACCTCCACCTGCCCAGCCATCCATTACAGATAGACAGAAATAGAACACTACTCCCTCAGGTGTGTTCTGTAGGCTAACACTGAGCTTCATTGGCAGTGCTACAGTACCTACCTAACAGCCTCCCTTGGAAGGGCACCTACCTAACATTACAAAAGTAACAGAGGATGTATGTACTTTGTAGGGCACATTAAGTATGTATTGATATTAACCCACCAAAGTAAGTGTGGAAGAGGTAAGTTATTTGGACTTCAAATGCAAAAGGTTACAATCAATGTGCATCTCTGTCAGTCACGTACAGTACACAGACAGGAATGTAAACACAGTGATGGAGGTAAACACTAGCAAAGGTATGACTAAAAGCGCCTTGAGCCCTTGATGGAAAATATAAATCCAATCATTCCAATCCATGATTATTATAGTCATTGTTATATCCGTATGACGTCAAAGTAAGTGGATCAAGTATTAAAGCCTTGTTGTGTCCTTTCCCGCTGTGTCCTCTACAGCTCCCCCCTCTCCTCCATGGTGTTTGGGACCAATGCTCTGTTCACTAAACCAGCCCAGTCTTTGGCTCCTATGCTGGTGGTCTTCAACCTAAACCAGTTTGGCTACGAGAACCTGAAGGACGCTGGGAGGGATGCAAACCCCAGGTAAGGGCTGCTGGGAGGGATGCAAACCCCAGGTAAGGGCTGCTGGGAGGGATGCAAACCCCAGGTAAGGGCTGCGTTTCAACAGTCTTAAATGGCCTCTCCTTATCTACTTTTTCTAATTGTATTATTGTGGTGAGAACTGAACAGGTGAAAGTGAATTCCCTGTAGACATCCATTTTGCTTGTATCTGATCTGTCTTCAGATAAGTGAGGAGAGGGAGGCACTTTAGACTATCAAGAACGACCTTTTAAGATCCTGTTCTGTGTTTTGCATTATTAGATATAATCCATGTTTGCTCTGCCAGCATGCAAATTAACTTTAGCCTGACCAAACCAGTCTTACTGTTACGGCCTGGTGTATTTTGGGGCTGTAGGAGTAGGAATGATCTAGGATTGGTTCACTGCCAGCGAGTCACCTATTGAATTAAAGTAGCATTTGATTCATTTCAGGTGCCGATATTACACATTATCTGTAGATGTAGTGTTTGACAACTTGCTTGGGTTATAGCTTGAACTGTTATGCTTACTGAGATAAGACTGCTTACTCCCCCTAGTGGTGAAATAATGAATGTAACATATCAATGCAGCTATGTAAAGTGAACCCATGGAAAGCAACTGCATTTATTCTACGACATGGTAGTTAATTATACGTTACTTTAATGTATCTCTATCATAGCATTATTAAATGTAATTTTTATGAATTGTCTTGATACAGACATACTGTTTGAATTCATGACAACATATTTCTAGTAGCTCCTCTATATCTTGTAACATCCTGTACTGTCTGAATAATGTCCTACTCCTCCCCTGCAGTGACTTGGAGGCCCTCCACACCACCATGTTCTACCTGGTGTGTGGTGCCCATGTGTGTCGCCGCCCTGCAAGTCTTCGCCTGGAAGCCCTTCTCAATACGCAACAGTCACACCGTGGACACCATGTATATATCGACAGCTGAGTCACTCAATGTATGCTGTTTATGAGTCACTGTGTATGCTGCCTTTTAAGACTTGATAGGTTGCTGCAGCACTCCTAAAGGGAACATGGTGGTGTAATGGCCGGAGGGTACTGCAGAAGAAAACACTCCATCTGTATGTTTGTTATGCTTGTCGGTGAACTTGTCTGGTGGTGATGAAAGGAATGGTAGCAGGAGCACAGTACCTGAGTCTGCTATTACTCTATGCGATAATATTATGTTAGTTGCTGTGAAAACTGTATGACTTAACCAAGTTTGAGGGATATTGTAGCATCCGATTACTTTCACATAGTTTATTAGTTTGCAGACTTTGTTCTCAAAAACAAATTGAATGTAAAACAGATTTCTTTGACATAGTGTATACATTGTGTATACTACATACTGTTATCATGGGACCTGAACCATTGTGATGTTGTGCCTTTGTCTAAATAGTTAATACCAATCAAATATGCTATTACTTTTCATTAAAATGATTTGCATTAATTTATTGGAATGTTTTCTACAAGTCTTTTTACATTTTAATTAAAAACAATAAGCCTTCATTCAAATAACTTGCATGTGTAATTAGGTTGACTTGAAACATGGACAAAAAAAAATGGATATTCAAATAGGTGAACTTCCGATTCAAAGAACTTCAATTTAATCAGAATGAAAAACAAAGTCCCTCTACTGAATCTGGATTATTTTTGTCTTGTTACTCTCTCCATATACCATGTTTTCCATTTTAAATTGACTGAAGAGGAAAAGGCTATACGGACACTCCTGCAAACCGAAGGAGGGTCAGTTTTAGATTTTGGTTAGTCGTTTTGCAGGTCAGCAGTGTCCTTATACAGTGAGGGAAAAACGTATTTGATCCCCTGCTGATTTTGTACGTTTGCCCACTGACAGAAATGATCAGTCTATAATTTTAATGGTAGAATAACCAAAAAAATCCAGATAAAAGCATGTGAAAAATTTTATAAATTGATTTGCATTTTAATGAGGGAGATAAGTATTTGACCCCCTCTCAATCAGAAAAATTTCTGGCTCCCAGGTGTCTATTATACAGGTAACGAGCTGAAATTAGGAGCACACTCTTAAAGGGAGTGCTCCTAATCTCAGCTTGTCACCTGTATAAAAGACACCTGTCCACAGAAGCAGAAGCAAACCATGGCCAAGACCAAAGAGCTCTCCAAGGATGTCAGGGACAAGATTGTTGACCTACACAAGGCTGGAATGGGCTACAAGACCACCTTCTCACCAAGCTGCTTGGCGATGACAACAGTTGGTGTGATTATTCGCAAATGGAAGAAACACAAAAGAACTGTCAATCTACCTCGGCCTGGGGCTCCATGCAAGATCTCACCTCGTGGAGTTGCAATGATCATGAGAACGGTGAGGAATCAGCCCAGAACTACACGCGAGGATCTTGTCAATGATCTCAAGGCAGCTGGGACCATAGTCACCAAGAAAACAAATGGTAACACACTACGCCGTGAAGGACGGAAATCCTGCAGTGCCTGCAAGGTCCCCCTGCTCAAGAAAGCACATATACATGCCCGTCTGAAGTTTGCCAATGAACATCTGAATGATTCAGAGGACAACTGGTTGAAAGTGTTGCGGTCAGATGAGACCAAAATGGAGCTCTTTGGCATCAACTCAACTCGCCGTGTTTGGAGGAGGAGGAATGCTGCCTATGACCCCAAGAACACCATCCCCACCGTCAAACATGGAGGTGGAAACATTATGCTTTGGGGGTGTTTTTCTGCTAAGGGAACAGGACAACTTCACCGCATCAAAGGGACGATGGACGGGGCCATGTACCGTAAAATCTTGGGTGAGAACCTCCTTCCCTCAGCCAGGGCATTGAAAATGGGTTGTGGATGGGTATTCCAGCATGACAAGGATCCAAAACACAGCCAAGGCAACAAAGGAGTGGCTCAAGAAGAAGCACATTAAGGTCCTGGAGTGGCCTAGCCAGTCTCCAGACCTTAATCCCATAGAAAATCTGTGGAGGGAGCTGAAGGTTCGAGTTGCCAAACGCCTCGAAACCTTAATGACTTGGAGAAGATCTGCAAAGAGGAGTGGGACAAAATCCCTCCTGAGATGTGTGCAAACCTGGTGGCCAACTACAAGAAACGTCTGACCTCTGTGATTGCCAACAAGGGTTTTGCCACCAAGTACTAAGTCATGTTTTTCAGAGGGGTCAAATACTTATTTCCCTCATTAAAATGCAAATCTATTTATAACATTTTTCACATGAGTTTTTCTGGATTTTTTTGTTGTTATTTTGTCTCTCACTGTTCAAATAAACCTACAATTAAAATTATAGACTGATAATTTCTTTGTCAGTGGGCAAACATACAAAATCAGCAGTAGTTTATAGTCTCTCCCGCATGAAGATCAGTCTGTGTAGGGAAGTAGCTGTCGTTGGCAGTTGTCCTTTTTGTTGAGTCACTGGTTTTGGTAAATGTCCTCTGGATGGTTGGAGTGGGGGGCATTCAACCTGCAAGACGATTCAGTTGAGTTTATCAGCTGTAGAGTCAACATGGTGTAGATTAGATGTGTTGTTAGAGAAGAGTTTGCTTAAGAACAAGGTGTGATCATTTAGTCAATTGAAAACAGGTTGATATAACTGAGTCATAACATAAACATAACATCTAAGCACTTTCCTAGCCTCTCACATACTTATTAGGAAAGCCATATTAGGAAAATGCAATGTGATCATCCTGTACCTTGTTTTGAAAAGTGCCACTGTGGTTGGGGTTTTTCTTTTTACTTCATAAGTTCCTCTTGCCGTACAGCTCTTGCACAACAGCACCAACTGATCTTGAACTGTATTTTTCTGTAAGAGAACGAACAGCAAACAAATTGGTTACATCGCAGTGGTATATAACAACTAAAAAGTGTTGTATTTCATTGTCTTTCTGCAATGTAAACATACATTGAAGTTTGAACATTGTGAGAGTGAGGATTATACTAGAAATTTACTCAAGAGGAATACCCCCTCTTATAAAACAATGATAGCAAGGGCTTAGAAATAGAACTGTTCCTTTTTTAAGACATCAGGCTTTCCACAACATGGTGAAACTAAATATTGTGAACACATTGCACATTGTGGTGGTATCAAGTATTCTTTAAGACATCATGAACAACTTCCGTGAGGTAGTACAAAAGAGAAGACTGCACCTGGATGTCACTCTTCTGTGTGCCTCTGCAAACGGCAATGTCTTTCCCAGTCTAGTGTAGAATGAACAGGTTAGAATCCAATGTAGACTAGATGATTATGATGGTTGCATGATTGGTCAATATATTTTATGCATTATTACGTCTCAAACAACAACCAATTCATAATGATCATATGTATGTATCTAGTGTAATACAATAGCTTACCTTCTTACGAATGATCAGAATCAGTATTGCCAAACTGTACAAGGCCAACAGGACAAACAGCAGCCACAGCAAAACATGCCAGGCCATCTGCATGCCCCTCTCTGAAAGCACACAGGAGAACTGTCACTTGGTTTTCATATGGTTGTAAAGACCAAACTGCAAAGTCCCCCATGCTACCCCAAACACTCTGACCCATAGAGATACATTAAATGATGAATAATACATTTCAAATGACACGTGTTCTATTTAATTATATGCTCTTACCTTTCACCACCAGCGTGGTGCCCTGCCCTATCTCCTGTGCCCCGCTGCATACCACGTCTCTAAACAAGGCAGCACAGTGCTACACCCCGCTGTCATTGGCCTGGAGTGAGTTGATATTTAGGCTGTTTCTCAACATGCTGTATTTGTGTTGCTGGGTCATCAGGTTGACCGAGTGGTGAAATCAATTTCTCTACTGGTATCATAAGCGATGCTACATGGGAGAGAAGCTGACTGACCCCCTATCCGCCAAATGACCTCGTCTGGCTGGTGTAACGATAACCCTGGAGGGCGGTTTTCCTTGTTCCCCATGATGTCTAGAGTAAAAGGAGATACAGGTACAATCATAAAGTTGTACTCTCAATCGCTATACGTGCAGCTAATATGGAATAAAAATAGTTGTAATCTGATATTTTATCATACTGACATAAAGAGACATTTAATTTAGCTGATTTGTCTTTACCGGCTGTCGAGATGAATTAGCGCGATAGAGGAGAACACTGATAAGTCCGTTCTGATGAAAACATGATGTTGACACCGTGTGTCTGTGTGTGTGCGCTGTGATCTCGTGACTAAGTGTTTAATATACAGAACAGGAAGATGGATGTTTTCACTTCTCCGTGGGGGGGCCAAGCTGTGAGGGGAGTTTTTTCTCGCTCGTCAAAGCAACATTGAGGGTTAGGTGGTTAACAGTCTAGTATTGACTATCATTGTTGAAAGAAACCAACTATAACTTGTTTTAGCAACATAGGATAAGTTTAGGGTTCGTTTTTATCAAGTTGAATGGGAAGAACACGACAGAAAAAGAATAGTCGAAAGAATATCCAAGTCTCACAGAAGACGGCAGACATGCTAGCTAGTCACAATGAGAACCAGATCAGCATGGATACACAAGAAGCCGCGAACTCAAGCAAGAGAAAGAACAAAACGGACCAGGATGAAATCCTTGCAACCTCTTTACCTCAGACCCCAATTAAAAATCCACCGGTGAAAAAGAGAGACATTTCCATGTCTGAACTTTTCTCTGCAATCCAGTCCCTGTCTACTAAACAAGACGACACATTATCCAAAATGTCTACTAAACAAGAAACTGTCAATCAGCTACACAAAATTGTGATCGAGAACAAGGAAAAGATAACGTTCCTAGAGAATGAGTTGAAGAAACTGCAATCCCAAAATAATGAGCTGTGTGAGTGTAGCTGAACTTCAAAGGTACTCTCGCAGGTGGAATCTGAAAATCCAAGGTGTAAAAGAAGTAGAGGGTGAGGATATTAGGGAAGCAGTCATTTCCAAAAGATTTAATATCAACAGAAGTGTACGACAGGGATGCCCAATTTCGCCATTTTGGTTGTGGAACTTCTTTCTCTAGATATACTGAATAATGCAAATTTGTATGGCTTAACCATTTTTAACAAAGAAATCAAAATTTCCCAAATGGCTGATGATGCTACTCTTTTTTTAAGAGACAAAGACCAGGTCGCCCATGCCCTTAATGCTATCACTGCATTTTCTATTGCATCAGGATTCAAACGGAATGTTTCTAAATGTGAAATCTTATGTCTATTTGACTCTGATGATAATGAAATAGAAAATATTCATGTTAAGGACTGTATTAAATATTTAGGAATTAATCTGTCAAAAAACAATTTAGTCAGACAACATATGAATTTCTCTCCTAAAATTAAGAAAACCAAAAATATGTAATAATTGGCTACAAAGAGATCTTTCTATACTTGGGAGAGTACTTCTGTCCAAGGCAGAGGGACTGTCTCGTTTTGTGTACCCCTATTTATTTGTAAATCCTTCTACTTGTAAAGAGATCAATAAGACCTTTCTTGACTTCATCTGGAAAAATAAGTCTCACAAACTAAAAAAGTCAGTCCTTTCTAATAAACAAGCTGAAGGCGGTCTGGAAGTGTTGGATTTTGTTGATATAAATAACACCTTCAAGATCAACTGGTTAAAAAAATGTTTGATCAATACTGATTCAGTATGGTATTTCATTCCAAATAATGTGTTTAATAGGTTGGGAGGTCTTACATTTTTACTGAAATGTAATTATATTCCTGAAAGATTACCTGCTAAATTGGCTAGGTTTCACCAACAAGCTTTAATTGCCTGGAAAATATGTTTCCTGCACAATTTTTCTCCACATAAAGCTCTTTTGTGGAATAATTCAGACATAACTGTAAGGAATAAGTCATTGTTATACCCCAACTGGCATGAGAGGAATATTGACTTTGTCCTTGATGTTTTCGACAACGGTTAATATTGTTACATATGAACAATTTATACCTTTCAGCGAGTTTATTTCTGTGGTCAAAGCCGTTCCCATTGGGCTAACTACACTAATGAAAACTCATCTTAGCTTTGGTAATGATCACAAAGCTTATCCAGAACTCAGATTGGAAGGCGTGGGCTTACTTGAGAAATCTTGATGTAATAAATATACAAGACAATTTCTTCATTCACAAAACCAACTTACACCGAGAGGATTTTTTTTCTGGAACATGCTTATTCCAGACATTGTCTGGAATAATGCATGGTTAAGGCCTTACACATATTGTATACCAAACAAAGTTAAGGAAGTGCACTTTAAAGTTTTACATAAGATATATCCATGTAATTCTATGTTATCCAAATTTTCTGGCTATTGATGATATCTGCGTTTTCTGTGAAAAAGGTGAAAATCTGTCTCACAATTTGTGTCAACATTTTGGGAAAACCTTGCAAAATACTTATTTACCATTATGAACACTACCCATGTTTTTGACATGAAAGATATAATATGTTACTATTGTAATGATAACAAGACCATTGAAATGATTGAATGTTTTTATTCTTGTTGCCAAATACTTTATACAAACAAATACACAAATCTTATTAAAACATTAACCCTAGTGAATAACAACAAGAATAACATTTTCCTGAATCATTATAATAAGATTTTATCAGAATGAGTACAATTGCACTAGAATTGTTCATTTTTTTATTACTTCATTGATATTTTTTTGTATGTTTTAGTATTTTCTCGTTAACACCTGCATTCTGTTTTGTATGATGTAACAATGTAAATTTTGATTTGTATTTTGAATAAAAAAATAAATAAATAAAAAGTTTTCACTTCTCCATCCTGTTTACCAAGTATCTCATCATTGTGTGTTTGGTGTTGTATTCCCCAACATTTTCCTCACGGTCTCACAGTTGTCAGTCAAGCTGTCTTCTCGTAGTAATGTTGCAGCATCAGCGAGATGTGAGAATCAATCTGTTCGCCTTTCTTCAAATTCAAGGCCCTGGCAGACAGTCACATTGCGTATATTAAACATGGAAATTCTTACCAATGGATGCTGGCCGGTGTGTTTAGCACAGGTGTCACTCAAACCGCTGTATCCAATCCGAACCCAACTTGCTTTGTAATTTACGTTTTTCTTACGCCCCCTTCCACGTCGACTTGCCCTATCGCCATATTTCTACTCGTTGCATCAAAAAAGGGATAGTAAAGCCGGTTAAATAAATTAGAAAGCTAGTTTAAACCAGAAAAAGTTGTTAACAGTAGACTAAGTCATTTTCACTGGTGTCAAAAGAAGGCATCAGCTCTAGCAATGAACATCTTCAGGTTAACGGGAGACCTCTCTCACTTGGCAGCTATCATCATTCTCCTGCTCAAAATATGGAAAACCAGGTCGTGTGCTGGTGAGTATATTAGCTACTAAAATGTATATTTCTTCAAATGACTTATTGGCTATGTGCGGTGTTCCCATATTCCAACCCGTCTAGTTAGCTGTATTTTAGAATCCTGTAGACAGCTAGCTAACATGGATAGTTACGTTATATTCCGAACCTACTAATAGTTAGCTATGTAACTGTTCTGTAGCTAGCAGCTAAACAAGCAACAAATGGCATTTTAAGTGCTGATCAATATATATAATGCATGTATACAATTATGTTATGTGCACTGAAGTGTTCGCTAGCTAGTGAGCTTGAATTGGTTGAACGTTAGTTTCTTCACCACAGTAACGTTAGCATGTCAACTTGCTGGCTGTCTATTCTAGCGCGGCAACTTAGATTGCTCTGATTTAGAAAGTTTATTACTAGCTAAACTGATTGTTTTAATCAGCCTTCATTGAATATCTGTTTTGCCACCTATGTAACTGTTAGCGAACTTGCTATGCAAAACAACATGTTAGCTACGGTATCTAATTAGCTAGCTATGTGTAACAGCCAAAATAGTCAGTTTAAAAAAAATTAAAAGTTGCTCATAAAGTGATGCAAGTTTGGAGACTGTATCTTGCTTTCAGATTAGGTATTTCTGGCTAACTACTGTTTAAACATCCTGTCTAGTGTTACCTTGTTTTCTGCAACAGTCTGGCATGCGAATTCACTCAATGTAGCCCGGCGTTTGATTGTTTGATCTGGACTCTGACGTGGCATTCTTGAAAGTCTCACGAAATTAACTGGTTAGGTGGCAAGGAATCAATGCATTCTCACTCAAAAGTAGTCGACACTTCTACATTTGTCTCATTAGCTGAACACGCCCTATATTCTAAACACTCGCACACGTTTCTCTCATCGACCTTGTTTGCATCTGATTAATTTGCTTTTGAGGCATTAGGGTCTGCTGTCCTTTTGTAATACCAGTCACTGTAATATATGGAATAAATATGATTTCTTGTTCACATTACAATTAGGCCTACATGGAGATACATTAGTTGCTGGGTGATCACCCTGGTCTTGAGATGCTGCTGCATTTCTTGATGTAGTTTCAGCAAATATCCTCTAGTCAGACAAATGGATTTGGCTCATTCACATTTCCAACTGCTGTTGATAAGATACTATCACACTTGCAGCCCTGACTGGGCAGGGGCTTGCAAAGGAAGACTATTTCAGAAGTTGTGAAGGACTTGCCTTTCTTCTTGAACTTGTTCTTGAAGTGATGCAAAACTAGAAGAATAATTTATTTCCTTCCCGGGTATTATCCGTCCTACTGTTGTAAAACTGGCTGTCCCTTCCAGGTATCTCTGGGAAGAGCCAGATCCTGTTTGCTTTGGTCTTCACTACTCGCTACCTGGACCTCCTCACCTCCTTCATTTCCCTCTACAACACCACCATGAAGGTAAGAGGACGACTGAGCCTTCCTTTCCTTCTCTCCAAACCACTGATAGTAGTGATTAAGTGTTATGAGTTGGGCCAGGCGGAATCTGTGGAATCCCTTAGTTGTCTGCATAAGCAATTGACAACGTCCTCACCAAATCTCTCTGGGGCTTCAGATAAGTTCTATCTGTAGATTTCCTCTAGTCCTTATTAGAGACGGTCTAGACTGTGCTACTATTTTTCTTCTCAGCACCATTAAAATGGGATACGTTCATTTTTCCCTCTCTTCCCTGCAGGTGATCTACATTGGTTGTGCCTACGCCACTGTCTACCTGATCTACATGAAGTTCAAGGCCACCTACGATGGGAACCATGACAGCTTCCGAATGGAGTTCCTGGTGGTTCCTGTAGGGGGCCTCGCCTGCCTGGTCAACCATGACTTCTCTTTCCTAGAGGTTAGACATTTACATTACATATGAAGGAGAGACCCCTAGTTGATGGCTACTTAACCTATTCCGTATGGTCAGTTGTGAGAGAGCTGGCGGATGAGATTAATGGCTAATATACAGTGTTGTGTGTTTGTCTTTCTATCAGATCCTGTGGACATTCTCCATCTACCTGGAGTCGGTGGCCATCCTGCCCCAGCTCTTCATGATCAGTAAGACGGGTGAGGCGGAGACAATCACCACCCACTACCTGTTCTTCCTGGGTCTCTACCGGGCCCTGTACCTCTTCAACTGGATCTGGCGCTTTTACTTGAGGGTTTCTTTGACATGATCGCCATCGTGGCCGGCATGGTGCAGACCATCCTCTACTGCGACTTCTTCTACCTTTATGTCACCAAAGGTGAGTGTCCACCTCTGATTTCTGTTCTGCCATCTGTGTATTCGCTGACCTTCTGGTATTGTATGTATGTGTAAGTAAGATTTGTTGGAGTAATTGATGGTTGAGTTTGTAGGACTACATCATATCCTAAATGAGTTATAATCTATCTAGATACACTTTGAATGTTGTAGTACACAGGAGTTGGCACACTGCAAGGGAAATACATATTTAAAAAAATAATAATTGGACCTTCTGACCTTCCTTCTGTATCTCAATAATTCTCAGTGCTGAAAGGAAAGAAGCTGAGCCTGCCAGCATGAGCGGTTCAGACGGAGACCCCGTTTCTCCCAGCAGACTCAGGGTGCGTGGAGATGACATCACGGAATCACGCTGAGCGAGCACAAGATGCCTGAGAGACAGAGCAACTCAAGGGGGAAAAACGCTAGTCTTCATGAATAACTTTGAACTGGTAAACAACAAACGGCTCCAACACTGAATGAGAGGTCATCCCAGGTCTTCACGCAGTCTTCATATATCTGTTTTTAGCATCTGGCCTTACCTTTTGTCATTGCTGTTCAAAATAGAAAGAAAACATGTTTTTTTTTTTTTTTTTTTTTTTTTAAACATGTGAGGTGTGCTCTTTGATGGCTCAACATGCATTGTATTGATTAGGGTTGACTCAATGCAAAGTACCATGCCAAACTTCAAAATGAAAGGCAAAAATCTTTATGATTAAGATGGAAATGATGTGTCTAGGAGTGTTATGTAATGATTTTATGTCTTGCAATTTTTTCATACATAGTTTTTTACATGGCTGTACCCCCTTGGCCAATTTATTATTCACAACTACATTTACTTATGTTCTGTAGGTGCTCTTTCCTTTGGATATCCCAGTTTGCACTCCTCTCTTGAAAAATGTATCCTGCAAAGCCCACTTCCTAGTTCTTGTGTTTTATAGAACCTTTTGCCCAATTTTCTTTCTCCAGTTGCCCTTTTGACATTTTTGCTAAAATTTGCTTTACTGCAGTTGTCAAGTTTGAAAAGCATAAATTCTTAATCTTGGTGTCCTCCATTATGTACATACTTGTCATTTTAAGATGAAGTTCCCATCTTAACATGATACATATCACCTTTCACATCACCAACCAAAAGAAGAGTTTATTGCATTACTTAGGCCCAGCCTCAGCTTGTTCAACATTGGATGATTGTAAGTAATTTAGGGGTCCGTATCAGTAAATGTGCTTCCCGATAGGGCTATTTGGTTTGTTTTCAATGCAGTCATAGATGGTTAATTTGGTATTGATTGAACACTGTAATCGCCTTACATGGTCAGTTTGTTGTTTAGCTGTTTAAATTAAGATGCAGTCATTTGTCACAGAGGTAAAAGACCCATTGGAATGTACATGATATTCTAGAACAGGGTTGATGAGGAATGCGTGTGAGATATGGTGTTTGCTATGTACGCATTTGAGTTAAATGTGGATTTGACCCATGTTCTCAGCTAAGTAAACCCCCCCATAGTCTTTTCATTTGAGTAATTCCTGTTGCATGATACCTGTGATACCACCTCACCTCCAATAAACTTTTTATGAAAAAATATCAGCCCAAAAATGGTAAGTACTTAGAATTACTAGTATTTTTTTTATTAGAATCCCCATTACTATTCCTGGGGTCCACATTAAACATGACAATACAGAACATTTAACAAGAACTGCTCAAGGGTCAATAATTACAAATGGGCACACTTTTGTACATTAGAAAATGTCTTACAATATTGAGACACTGGCTTTCTAGAGCAAATCAATTTAGTGCAGTTGAAGTGATTTACTTGAAACATTCCATCAAAGTAACATCTCACCACTAATCTTCAGAGAAAAGGTACTTTAAATTGAATGCATATAAAAACACTTTCTGATACAAATCATCAGTCACTATCAGCTCTATTAGTGCATACTTTACATTTCTGGTTTACACAAACTGACATAACCTTAGTAACAGAAACTAGCTCCCACTGTTCAAATGGACCACAGATTTTAAACTTAATCAAAATATTGACCTGTTATTAATCCTATGTGGATCAAAACTAGAGGAACACAAATCTTTGGCAAATGTACAATATGGATTATAGCATACTGCACACACTGTTTACAAAATAAACTGATTATTGATTGTTGTCAAATACAATGTAGCAGTACCATATTATTTGCACTACTACCTGGTCATCTGTCATGTTCTAAATGGGCTTTGTTTAACAAATCATTTCTACCATTACAGGTGCTTAGTCCCCTCCATTGCAAATGAGGACAATAAAAACCAAGGTACATTCATTGCATGTAACATCTGACATGCAGACTAGCAACCGATAGCAGCTTGAATTTCAACGATGTTTATCATGTATAAAATAAACATCTTTGTTCTCTTAACCCTTAGAAAGATCAAGAAAATAGAGATATCAGTACAAATGCTATAATGCAATAAAATAAATCAATGTGCCTACATTCAGTCAGGTGAAATTATACAACCTCCAGAATCATATAAAGAAATATTAATACTTGTATCAATGGTGATGATTCCATTGGACTGTTTGGATAATAGATTTTTCTAGTTAAAGGCCCAGGGCAGTCAAATACATGATTTTTCTTTGTTTTATAAATATTTCAAGACTATGAAGTTGGAATAATACTGTGCAATTGTGAAAATTATGCCCTTTCAGTGTAACAGCTGTTTGAAAAGACCACCTGAAATTTCAGCCTGTTTTGGTGGGCTGAAAATGTGGCCTGCCTGTTGACATCACCTGGCGGTAAATTAGTTAATAGACCAATAAGAAAGTGAGTTCCAAACGTCTCTGACAATAACAGATATTTTTCAGTTTTTAGACCTAAACAATTATTGCTTGAGAACATGGTCTTTGCTAAGAAGCAATTTTTGTTTGTTTTAATTTAAAACATATCACAGTAAGGTACTTCATTATTAGCAAGAAATGAAAAACAGCTGCATTGGGCCTTTAATGAAAAGTCAACCTGAGGTTTTATTCTAGTTCTCGAGTCTAGAGGAACCCCTATCTACCAGTGAGAAGACTGCAGTGCAGTGATCAGTATACGATTGTGTCTGTAGAAGGCCATCTCCATCACTGACGCTGCAGCTCCTTAAACCTCGGGCTTCCCATAGGCTTCTTCATCTTCTTCTCCGTCAGATTTTAAAGTAGGGGAGAGAACAAACAACTTGAGTATTAAATTAAAGGGACACTTTAAACTTATGAGAAACAACATTGTATGATATCTAGAAAGGAGTTTTTGATCATCAACCAAATTATGTGTTAAGTTGAACACACCTATCTTGTTCCATGACTGTTATATTGGTCGCAGGCTCCAACCTAGTGACTAGGTACCTACGGACACTGGGTGAAAGAAAGAGGGAGAGAATGAGAATCTCAAATGAAGGGCCTCTGCGTGTGTGCGTGTGTGTGTGTGTTTACTCCAGGCTGTGTGTTTTGATACCGCTGGCTGTAGTAGAAGTTGAGCACTTTGTAAGAGGTAATGTAACAGGCACCGAGGACCAAGGAGACCAGGATGGCGAGGATGCCATGAGCAGAGAGCACACACAGCAGACTGACCCCTCCCAGGGACAGCAGAAACACTGGAGGAAGGAGGTGGGAATAATGAGAAAAACAAGAGAGTGAGAAAGGGTTTCATCATTAGCCATCTTCATTGTCCCTGACAGACAGGCATTCAGGCTAGTTGTTATACTACACAGCTGGGAAGAGTGTATTGGTACTGTAGTAGTGGACAGTAGGTATTGTATAGGTAGTGTAAGGACTTACCCTCCAATAAAACTAAACCCACGGTGGCACCAATGAATGTAACAGTGGCAAAGGTCAGGAAAATCCCAATGGGTACAGTGGCCATGGCGTCAAATACCAACACAGCCAGGGCTAAGAATGGGTGGCCATTGAGGTACCGCCCCATTGATGTGTCCATCAGCTCTGCCACCTAGTGAGGAGAGAGAGAAGGGTTGTGAACATGCTTCACATGGCCTATTAAGAAGTAATACATGCCTGTTACTGTTAGACAAAGAGTTTGTAACAGTGTGCTGAAGAGGAGACAGGGGGCACTGTTACCTTGGGGTCATAGTACAGGCTGTCCATCATGCTACTCAAACTGCCTCGAAGCTGCAGTAGCACTTTGGGGAAAGTTGTCACATTGTTTGGTTTCTGTCATGCACGGAAGAAGAAGAGATAAGGAGGGAGTGAGGGATACATTTACAAACAAATACATGTCGCTATACCACATAGTTTAGCTACCTCTCATGGAGACAAACATATGAATACCGGGTATCTAGATAGTTCACTAAGTCTATTTCAGCAAAGCGCCTTGGTGACACAGCTAGTAGTAGCTGAGTTTCTTGGGTTGTTTACATTCACCAACGTTAGCCTAACCATTTCTAAAAGCCAAAAAGCAAGCAACACATTGAGTTACTCCTCAATTTCGCACGGCTTTAATTTTATCACAGGAAATCATGTATAGTAGTTCGCTACTAATCCAAAAGTTTTGCAAAACTGTTCGTTGCCTTCTTCTTCTATAATATTGTGGCGGTCCGCAAACAAACGTTATCGGTGAATGCCGCAACTTACTGTTCTGGAGTGTCTAGTCAATCATAGTTTACAGACTAAAGAACCACACATTAAGATAAACTAAACCCTCCTATATAATCCTGTACAACTCTATTCGTTACCTACCTGTCAGTAAGTGTGCTGGTTTGAAGCTGCGTGTGAACTATTTTGAGGTTAACAAAAATGTGTTAGATGCATAGAACAAAATTTACTAGAAGTGAAAAGCACATCTGACTGATGCATAGAAATAATTTATAATCTATAGAACAGACAACCCCATTCAAGAAGTTTACATCCAAATTAGCTACCCTTCTCCCCAAGTGTACACAGAGAAGAATAGGCAGTGGTCAGTCAAATGAAAAATCGTATAGGAAGCAAGTGTGAGGACAATAGTAGTGACGGACATTCCGGCTCTTTCCAGTGAGCCGTCTCGTTCGGCTCAGCTCACCAAAAAGAGCCGGCTCTTTTGGCTCCCAAACGGCTCTTTAAAAAATATATGTTTTGTATTTTTTCATGTGAAACAGATTGTTTGACTATGATTGGTGTTTTGACAATTATATTAAATGAAATCATACTCTACCTTAACCACAATGTATTTACAAAGGCATTGGTTTGTTATGAAAAAGAATGCTATTGTCAGGGCCAGGGGCTGGAACTCAAACGCAGACCAGAGTACAGTTCGATTCAAGGGGAATTTACTAACAACCAGAACCAACAGAGAAGTGAACTGAGCGGTAATTGTTCTGGTAGAACAGAGGGTATCTGGTCCGGGATCCCACACCCTGTGTTTCGAGGTTCTGGGGAGTAATCTGAGTCCGAGGTTCAGGCTGGAATTCTGCAGTCAAGACAGGGAAAAACTGGTTAGCTCTCAATTCCCCAAAAGCTGGCAAAAATACAGAGGATACAGGACATAGATCGGCTGGCATGTACTCGTACTTAGTGGTACAACGATCCGGCGGGGACTGGAAGGTTGTTCTGGCTTTTATAGATGAGTAGATTGCATGATGTGGACCAGGTGTGCTTGATAGACGTGATGGCCCACAGGTGAGTAGACCAGAGCACTGGAGACCACGCCCCCCCCAGCGATCTCAGAACAGCAAGAAAGAAGAATCACGACCGGGGGTTCGTGACAGTACCCCCCCCCTTACGAGCGCCTCCAGGCGGTCCTCCAGGCTTCTCAGGGTGAGAGCGATGGA
Source organism: Brachymystax lenok tsinlingensis (assembly GCA_030435695.1). Taxonomy (NCBI): domain Eukaryota; kingdom Metazoa; phylum Chordata; class Actinopteri; order Salmoniformes; family Salmonidae; genus Brachymystax; species Brachymystax lenok. The sequence goes on from CM059791.1 coordinate 72,296,746, forward strand.
ACGCCCGTATGAGGGCGGCATCCAGAACCTGCTGCCGGGGAACCCAGCTCCTCTCCTCTGGTCCATAGCCCTCCCAGTCGATGAGATACTGCACTCCGCGCCCGCCGGATGGCCATCAATAAGCCGGGGGGGTGGAGGGGCCGTGAGAGGAGGGAGTAATGGGCTGATGAGGACAGGCTTAAGCAGAGATACATGGAAGGCAGGGTGGACCTTGAGTGTTTCGTTTCGCCAAGCGGATGTACTCCAGGTTTCTATGGTCGGTCCAAACCACGAACGGCTGATCTACGCCCTCTAGCCAATGTCGCCACTCCTCGAGAGCCTTCTTCACGGCCAGCAGTTCCCGGTTCCCGACATCATAGTTCCTTTCTGTGGGAGATAAACGATGGGATAGAAAAGCACAAGGGTGAAGTTTGTTATCCTCGGGTGACCGCTGGGACAGGACTGCCCCCACTCCCACGTCCGAGGCGTCCACCTCCACAACAAACTGCCGGGACGAGTCAGGGTTAATGAGAATGGGAGCTGACGTAAACCTCTTCTTGAGATCCAAAAAGGCTCCTTCTGCCTCAGAGGACCAGTGAAACGGTCTAGCTGGGGAGGTAAGTGCAGTTAATGGTGCAGCAGTGCGGCTGTAATTTCTGATGAAACGTCTATAGAAGTTGGCGAACCCCAAGAATCTCTGTAGCTGTTTCCTGGTATCAGGTCGGGGCCAATCTAAGACTGCTCTCACCTTCTCCGGATCCATCCTCACCTGACCTCTGGCAATGATGTGGCAGAGGAAAGTGACTGTGGAGGCGTGAAACTCGCACTTCTCTGCCTTAACAAACAGGCGGTTCTCCAGGAGCCGATGGAGGACCTGTCGGACATGCTGGACGTGTTCTGCTTGACTCTGGGAAAATATGAGGATATCATCAAGGTAGACAAACACAAATCTGCCCAGCATATCTCTAAGCACGTCATTGATTAGACACTGAAAAACAGCAGGCGAGTTCAAAGGCTGAGTTCATAAGTGGTAGTGGATACTTGTTCTTTACTGTGATGTCATTCAAACCTCTGAAGTCGATACACGGGCGGGGGGTCCCGTCCTTCTTACCCACAAAGAAAAACCCGGCTCCTAGAGGTGATGACGAAGGGCAGATAATCCCAGCCGCCAGTGAACTGTTAATGTACTCCTCCATTGCCAACCGTTCTGGTCTGGAGATGTTATACAGACGGCTCCGTGGAAACGTAGATCCAGGCAACAGGTCAATGGCGCAGTCATATGGTCGGTGCGGGGGAAGTGAGAGAGCCCTTTGTTTACAGAACACCTCCGAAATATCGTGGTACTCAGCAGGGATGGATGATAGTTCCGGCCGGTCTGGTTCGGGTTTCTGGCGGGTTACAGAAGAAGGCAGAGCAGACCGCAAACAACTGGCAAGACAGGCAGAACTCCAGTTATGAACCTTAGCAGATATCCAGTCAATGTGAGGATTATGTTTGGTCAACCAGGAGTGCCCCAAAACTAATGGTATTAAAGGTGAGTCAATAACATAAAAGGAGATTTCTTCAAAATGATTACCTGACAGCTGGAGCTGGACAGGGCAGGTAATGGGTTGTTACTCGAGCAAGCAGCCTCCCGTCAAGTGTACTAGCCTCCAGTGGTTCCGTAAACTGCTCCGTGGTTAATCCCAGCTGTCTAACTAATGTGGTGTCCAAAAAACTCTCGTCTGCCCCAGAGTCAATGAGTGCCTGGAGCTCCAGAGTCTGGTTTCTCCAGCAGATAGTGGCATGTAATTGGGTTTGTGGACGGGAAGACAGAGGTAGGGTTGCTCGGCTCGCTAGGATGCTCCCCCCGGCTAGCGAGCCCTCCGGTTTAATGGTCGTTTAGGACAATTGGCGATGTAGTGACCTGGGTGTCCACAGTAGAGGCAGGCGTTGTTTCCTCTTCGGCGTTCCTGTTCATCTGCACTGAGACGGTTCCGACCCAGCTGCATGGGCTCGCCCTCCGGGAACTCCTCTCGCCGCACGGGCCCCAGCGGAAGTACAGGACGAGGTAAAAGTCTAGATCCTACCGGAGCTGGGGAGTAATCTCCTCGGCGAGGGATGACGTCACAGCCAGGGTTGCGTTGTTTCTGCCGTCGTCTCTCCCGACAGCGATTGTCTATACGAATTGTCAAGGTAATGAGATTATCCAGGTTCACAGGTTCAGGGTGTGCCACCAGTTCATCCTTAAATTTTTCACTTAAACCATTGATAAACACAGCCAGCAGGGACTCCTCATTCCACCCACTCTCAACGGCCAACGTTCGGAACTCAATGGCATATTCAGCCACGCTCCGGAGTCCTTGGTGGAGTGAGATCAGTCTCATAGAAGCGTCATTACCTTGGACCGGGTGGTCGAAAACCTTGGTCATCTCCGTGGTGAAAGCAACATAGGTGGTAGAAACCTGGTCCTGTCTCCTCCAGTGAACTGAAGCCCATTCCAACGCCGCTCCTCGCAGAAACCCGATGAGGTAGGCAATCTTAGATCTCTCTGTGGCGTAGGTGAGGGGCTGGAGAGCAAAGACTAGACCACATTGCATGAGACTCAAGAAACCGCTTCAACGTATAAAATGTTGAATTCCACCTTGTAGTGCAGTCTTGTTTAGGCCTCAGCTCAGGCATCCCTATCTGGCGTTGTGTAGACTTTCGTTTTTCAGCACCTACTGTGTGTCAGGGATCAGCCAGGCTCCACCACCACACAATCACAGAGATCACTGTCACCTGAGTTCTAATCACCCACACCTGCACGTCATTGGATCATCAGCACAGTCAGCATATAGGCACTCCCCCAACACAGTCACTTTGTCTGGTCTCGTTTGAGTAAGGACTCACTGCCTGTTCCTCTAACCTCGACCTTCGTTATCTACCTTGTTTCATCTACCTTCCAGTGTCTCCCTCCCTCTTCCTGGTTCCAGTGTTCATCCTCCGGCTACCTCCTTCTCCTCATACAAGAATACCTGTCTGGATTTCCCATCACCATCTTACAGAGACTTTCTCTACTTCATTTTTTCATCACCAGCTATATTGCATTAAACCTGTTACTCCTTTTTGAAACCTTTTTGTCTTGAGTCTCTGTTCCATAACACTGTGTTCCTGTGGAAGTATTCCACAGCTGCTTTCACTTTGTCCACAGTGGGCTTCATCACCTTCAGAGCATCTCTTACAATCAGGTTGATTGTGTGGGCAAGACATGGATGATGGGTCCATTTTAACATTTTCATGGCTTTGGTTATGTTAGCTGCATTGTCGCTAACACAACAGACCACTTTTCCCATCTACTTGCCATTCTCTCGCCACTCTCAACAGTTCCTCTGCCAAGTTCTCTGAGGTGTCTGTCGCTGAACTCAAAGCAGTCCAGAAGACAGCTAGACATCGAAAAATCCTAAATTAAGTGACATGTAACCGACATAAGAAGTGGTTACCCTTGATATCCAGCAGTCACTGGTAAGGCAAACTGCATTTGCTTTTTGGACTCTTTCCCACACTGACGCTTGTGTGCTCTCGAACAGTTGTGGAATAAGTGATTTTGAACGGGTTTTCCTGCTTGGAATTGTAGACAGTACATTGGATTTAGACTATTGCTATAGTTTCTAAAACCTCTGTCAACAATCGAAAATGGCTGGAAATCGGTGGCAATCATTTTAGCCAATGCAATATCAATTTGGCCTTGTTTTGCTACAGACATTGGCATAAACTGGTCCTTAGAAGACTGCGTTGCTGTGGGTCGCGGAGTAGGCCTAAATGACTGAGTGGATACATCTCCAAGTGTGGAGGTGCTGGCTCCACCACTATCAGGCCCGCTAGTTTCTCGAAGCTCCGCTACAGTTAGCTTCACAGTTGTGTGCACAGTTCGCATATGCTGGTGTAGGTTGTGCATAGAACCGGCTTTATATGAGATTTTGTTTTGGCAAATCCTACACTGTGCTCTAACGTTGTCTACATTATTAAAATGCATCCAAATGCTAATGTGCTTCTGACTCATTTTCCAGCTTTTGTTTTCACAGCTGTCCTTCCTCTCTCTCCTCGGCTGCTACGTGTGTGACTGAGTGAGTTTGTTCGGCCCTCCCTCACGCATCTTTGGTTCAGTGGTTGACACTGCGTGTCTGTTGACAGGAACAACAGGTGAGGCTGTTAGTCTGAGCAGACAGTCAGAACTAATGTGTGTGCGCTTGAGCATTTAGGCCTATATTATTTTATTTTATTTTTTAATTATTTGAATGATTTAATTCTATTAATTGAAATCTTTTGATTATTCATTTCTTATTTTTTTTTAAATATTTGTATAAAAAGATTAGGCTCTTCTGATATGCAAACCGGCTTCCAACGTTCACCTACAAGAGCCGGCTCTTAGAGCCGTCTTGTTCGCAAACGACCCATCACTAGACAATAGCCAGAATCAAGGCTTCGACTGGCAACACTGCAGTCTCGAGGCAAATACTACATCCCTTGCTTCAGACCTCTTGGCAGAGACAAAGTGCATGGGGTCACAGATAAAATTACAAAACTGTTGATGAGAACTGCGCCTGTTTCTGTGAAATCATGTGATACAGTAATACGAAAGTAAAATATCTAACTTATGTAAGAGCACAGGCAGCCAATTGATAACAACAAGGAAGATATCTATGCTGTGTGTGTTCACTTCAGTGAGAGTGAGGGTAGTCTGGACACAAATTATTTGTGTAGTAGAATGTATTGTTTTAGTTACTATTGCGCTCAGAGTTTTGTTTAATTCATTCATTTGTTAATTCATTCAAACATTCCCCTAGGTGTGGGCAGTGGGCCTTGCATTCTCAAATTAATCTGCAATAGTTTGGATCTCAGTACAATGTGTGACACATTGAAATATAATTTATAGAACTGAAAAATAAACAAAACACATAGAACTTGAATTCATATAACTAGCGTCCCCATTAAATAAGGTTGCCTCCCAATTATCTACCCTTCCCCCAAGTGTACACAGAGACAAATAGGCAGTGGTCAGTCTAATGAAAAACTAAAACAGAAAAGCAACAAAACAAGATGATGCAAAACCACTTGTCTGTATTTCATGAAAGAGACAATAAACAGAAAGTTGTGATTTTAAAGCTGATTTGAAAGCTCCTGCTTGCATTAAGCCAATGCTTTTAAATCCATGGAGAAGGGTAGAAAACTGGGACACTACCCGGGCCTAGTTCTGAAAAACTAAAAGTGCACACAGCCAGATAGCATGTGAACTGTTGTCACCACAATAACTGAAACGTTTGAAGCTGGGTCAGTCATCTACCAATAGTCTATTTCATGTTGTTTGGAAACTAATACAATGCATGTGTGTTTTTCTACTCAGTAAAGGACAACAGTAAGAATCAAGGCAAGAACCGGCAACTCTGCAGTCTAGAAGTAAATCCCTTGGTCCATAAGCTTCAGACCTCTTGGCAGAGACAAAGTGCATGGGGTCACAGATAAAATTACAAAACTGTTGATGAGAACTGCGCCCGTTTCTGTGAAATCATGTGATACAGTAATACGAAAGTAAAATATCTAACTTATGTAAGAGCACAGGCAGCCAATTGATAACAACAAGGAAGATATCTATGCTGTGTGTGTTCACTTCAGTGAGAGTGAGGGTAGTCTGGACACAGAAATTATTTGTGTAGTAGAATGTATTGTTTTAGTTACTATTGCGCTCAGAGTTTTGTTTAATTCATTCGTTAATTCATTCAAACATTCCCCTAGGTGTGGGCAGTGGGCCTTGCATTCTCAAAAATTAATCTGCAATAGTTTGGATCTCAGTACAATATGTGTGACACATTGAAATATAATTTATAGAACTGAAAAATAAACAAAACACATAGAACTTGAATTCATATAACTAGCGTCCCCATTAAATAAGGTTGCCTCCCAATTATCTACCCTTCCCCCAAGTGTACACAGAGACAAATAGGCAGTGGTCAGTCTAATGAAAAACTAAAACAGAAAAGCAACAAAACAAGATGATGCAAAACCACTTGTCTGTATTTCATGAAAGAGAAAATAAACAGAAAGTTGTGATTTTAAAGCTGATTTGAAAGCTCCTGCTTGCATTAAGCCAATGCTTTTAAATCCATGGAGAAGGGTAGAAAACTGGGACACTACCCGGGCCTAGTTCTGAAAAACTAAAAGTGCACACAGCCAGATAGCATGTGAACTGTTGTCACCACAATAACTGAAACGTTTGAAGCTGGGTCAGTCATCTACCAATAGCCTATTTCATGTTGTTTGGAAACTAATACAATGCATGTGTGTTTTCTACTCAGTAAAGGACAACAGTAAGAATCAAGGCAAGAACCGGCAACTCTGCAGTCTAGAAGTAAATCCCTTGGACCATAAGCTTCAGACCTCTTGGCAGAGACCATACACCAGGTAATAGCATCAAAGGTCAAAGTGCATGGTGTAACAGATCATATTACATCACTTTTGATGACAACAAAGGAAAATGTATGGCGTAACCCCAGTTCTGTGATAATAGGATTGGGATTTTTTCAGCAGATCACGAAGAACCAATCACACAATGTCTGTTGGAGACAGACCGGTCAAGTGGCAAATGAGGTGAGCCCCTCTCTTCTTGATAAGGTGCCACTGGCCCGCCCACTGGTCATTGTCAAGCATACCTCTCTTCGTTGCGCTCTTGCGAGCAGGGAAACACGGTGAGACATCTCACTCCTTTTATCATAGAACCGGGGTTACACAAGTAGCCCTAAGTTCTATTTCAAATACTAGTTTTGATGTCACACATTGGGATATGGCCAACTCCAATATCGCAGACATGCTATCTGAAGCCAGGGTAGTCCCAACAGTATCACCCCTCAAAGGCTCTGACACTGACAACAGTATGTGCCAATGAAGGTGCAGTGACTTCCAGTCGGTAAAACCTCAAAAGTATGAGCGGTGGCCCAACATGCCGCCTCACAAATCTCTTGTAAAGAGACACCTTTGAACAGAGTTGACGAGAGGGCACCCAAGACACAAAGAGTTGGTCACTCTTATGTCATGCACAAGGCACGTACTGGACATAAACAGTGGAGACTCTTCTTCTGGAGAAGTGAAGGGAGGCGGTTGGAAAGCCATAAGCTCTAAGGAGAGACAATTGTAATTGCAGCTGACCTTAGACATAAATTCTGGGTTGGGTAACAATGTTACCTTGGATAGCCCAGGGCAAACTGTAGGCACGAATGGTGGACTGACAGTGCGTTGACCTCACTCAATCGTTTTTTAAGCAAAGCCACCTTGAAGGAGCGATATTTCAAATCCACACTTTCCAGCGGCTCAAAAAGTTGCTGTGAAATCCCCTCAAGCACAATAGACATATCTCAAGACAGGGCTAAAGGCTTGGAGACTGGATGTAAGCGCTCCCTTCATGAAAAGACATAACAGAGGGTCTTTCCTTACTGTGTTGTTGTTGAACCCTATCAACAGGCTGGCTAGATAGACATTAACACCATCCATATTGGATTTCTATTTGCCATATATTTTTCAACAGTTTTTTTTTAATTTTTATTATTTAACCTTTATTTAACTAGGCAAGTCAGTTAAGAACAAATTCTTATTTACAATGACGGCCTACCAAAAGGCAAAAGGGCTCATGCGGTGACAGTGGCTGGGATTAAAAATAAATATAGGACAAAACACACATCACGACATGAGAGACAACACAACACTACATAAAGAGACCTAAGACAACAACGTAGCAAGGCAGCAACACATGACACACGGCGCCGACAGAGATGGCCGCCTTGCTTCGCGTTCTTAGGAAGCTATGCAGTATTTAGTTTAATTATGTATTATAGCCGTTCGGCCATCGCTCATCCATATATTTACATGTACATACTCGTATTCATTCCGTTACACTTGTGTGTATAAGGTAGTTGTTGTGAATTTGTTAGATTACTTGTTAGCTACTACTGCATGGTCGGAACTAGAAGCACAAGCATTTCGCTACACTCGCATTAACATCTGCTAACCATGTGTATGTGACAAATACAATTTGATTTGATTTTGAACATGGTAGCGACACAACATAACAACAACATGGTAGAAACACAACATGGTAGCAGCACAAAACATGATACAAACATGATTGGGCACAGACAACAGCACAAAGGGCAAGAAGGTATAGACAACAATACATCACACAAAGCAGCCACAACTGTCAGTAAGTGTCCATGATTGAGTCTTTGAGATAAAACTGTCCAGTTTGAGTGTTTGCTGCAGCTCGTTCTAGTCGCTAGCTGCAGCGATCTGAAAAGAGGCGCGACCCAAGGATGTGTGTGCTTTGGGGACCTTTAATAGAATGTGACGTAGGTGGAGGATGAGGGCTGCAGTGGATATCTCAGATAGGGGGGAGTGAGGTCTAAGAGGGTTTTATGAATAAGCATCAACCAGTGGGTCTTGCAACGGGTACACAGAGATGACCAGTTTACAAGGGAGTATAGAGTGCAGTGATGTGTCCTATAAGGAGCATTGGTGGCAAATCTGATGGCTGAATGGTAAAGAACATCTAGCCACTCGAGAGCACCCTTACCTGCCGATCTATAGATTACATCTCCGTAATCTAGAATGGGTAGGATGGTCATCTGAATCAGGGTTATGTCACGTCCAGGCCAGAGTTTAGGCTGGCGTGTGTTTGTTTCCTTTTGGTGCAGGGTTATTTTGGTTCTAGTTTATCTATTTCTATGCTGGGGTAATGGTTCCCAATTAGAGGCAGCTGTGTGTCGTTGTCTCTAATTGGGAACCATATATATGTTTGGGGTTTTCGTATAGGTTTGTGGGTTATTGTTTGGTCATAGCTTTGTTTTGTTAGACACGTTATGTTCCACATTACGGCCGTTGTTCATTTTGTTTTGTCCCAGTTACGTTGATTTAATAAAGATGTATACTGGATGCCTCGCTGCGCCTTGGTCTGTCCGCCCCGAAGATCGTGACAGGTTAGTTTGGCAGCTGGGGTGAAAGAGGAGCGATTACGATAGAGGAAACCAAGTCTAGATTTAACTTTAGCCTGCAGCTTTGATATGTGCTTAGAGAAGGACTGTGTACCGTCTAGCCATACTCCCAAGTACTTGTATGAGGTGACTACCTCAAGCTCTAAACCCTCAGAGGTAGTAATCACACCTGTGGGGAGAGGGGCATTCTTCCTACCAAACCACATGACCTTTGTTTTGGAGGTGTTCAGAACAAGGTTAAGGGCAGAGAAAGCTTGTTGGACACTAAGAAAGCTTTGTTGTAGAGTGTTTAACACAAAATACGGGGAAGGGCCAGCTGCGTATAAGACTGTATCATCTGCATATATAAATGGATGAGAGAGCTTCCTACTGCCTGAGCTATGTTGTTGATGTAAATTGAAAAGATGTAAAAAACAAAAACAATTATCTATACATAATATGGTACAGTTATCATAATCTGATTTTAATCCAGAGAGGTTAGAAAAAGTATATAGATCCTCTGAGGCTGTGGAGGGATACAAATTGTGGATTTAAAAGAAAACATGAATCATCAGCATACAATGACACCTTTGTTTTTAAGCCCTTGATTTTGAACCCCTTGAGCACAGCTAACATTTCGATGGCAATAATAAATATATATGCCGATAGAGGACAACATTGCTTCACTCCTCTTGACCTTTTAAAACTTTCTGAGAAGTAGCCATTATTGACTATTTTACACCAAGGGTTACTATACATAACTTTAACCCAATTTATATAAGAGATTCTCCAAAATTGAAAGATTCCAGGCATTTAGATATGAACTATGAATGTGAACACGGGCACTCTCATAGACATCCTAACTAACTTGCCCTTCAAATACACCTCTGCTGTTTTCAAACAAGATCTCAGCGATCACTACTTTATTGCCTGCATCTGTAATGGGTCTGCGGTCAAACAACCTCCCCTCATTAATGTCAAACGTTCCCTAAAACACTTCAGTGAGCAGGCCTTTCTAATCGACCTGGCCTGGGTATCCTGGAAGGATATTGACCTCATCCCGTCAGTAGAGGATGCCTGGTTATTCTTTAAAAATGCCTTCCTCACCATCTTAAATAAGCATGCCCCATTCAAGAAATTTAGAACCAGGAACAGATATAGCCCTTGGTTCTCTCCAGACCTGACTGCCCTTGACCAGCACAAAAACATCCTGTGGCGTTCTGCATTAGCATTGAACAGCCCCTGTGATATGCAACTTTTCAGGGAAGTCAGAAACCAATAAACCTAGGAAAGCCAAGGCTAGCTTTTTCAAGCAGAAATTCGCTTCCTGTAACACAAACTCAGAAAGAGTCAGGCGCAGGACAACAGAGATGAGTATTCATGTAACTTTACTCAAAATAAAGTACCTGTCTTAGCTAAAGTGGGGTGGGAAATGCTCAGTAGGGTCTCTACTAACCATTTGGGGCTGTGTCGTGCATATCCTGCAGCAGTTTATTCTCCACCCCCTCCATAGCCCTCCAATGCAATACAGTGTGTTACAGTGTATTGCATTGTGACCTATGGAGGGGGTGGAGTGAAAAGCCAGCAGCGTGCGACACAGTCCCCCTCAAAAACTAAACATATTTGCTTAGTAGAGACCCGATTGAGTATTTCCCACCCCAAATTATGACAGGTAGTAAAGTTTTTTTCTCTACAACCAAATATGTATTCCATTTACAGTGTATTGCATTGAAGGCTATGGATGGGGCAGAGTGAAAAGCCAGGACTGAGCACTCTGTATTTAACTTGTTGCCCAGCACACGAGACCAATTCAAGTTTTCCAGACTCTATTGAGTAATTCCAATAACATCAATTTGTACTTTATTTAGTGAATTTCGTTAAATATAGCCTATACAGTAGCTTCAACATATCACTATTTGTGTAAACTTTCAAAAGAAATGCTGGATGTAATAAATGTATCACTAGCCACTTTAAACAATGCCACTTTATATAATGTTGACATATCCTACATTACTCATCTCTCAAGCACAAGCATTTCGCTACACTCGCATTAACATCTGCTAACCATGTGTATGTGACAAATAAAATTTGATTTCATTTAATTTAATGTTTAAAGACAATTAAATCAAATTATCCATACATTTTTTCAAAGGTGGTTGCAATGCTGTTAAACATTTTCCTGTTTCCATCAGGCCTGTTGTGACATTTTTTATCCAGCATGTATTTTACATAAAAAGGTGGATGAAAACTGGTAGTCAATCACATGACTTCTTTAGAACTCACACTCCTTAGATAGACATCTCTAACCTCAGACAGAAATATCTAACCGGTTCTTCCTGTTCCCATGAACATGAGATCAAGCTAGTAACATAATAATACAAAAAAAGATAAATCCTGATGAAGGTCAATAGACTGAAACGTGGAATAACTAGATTAATAAAACCATAAATTATGCTATCGGAGCATACTTGATACAGCGTATTCTCTGAAATATATGACTACAATGGCACTAGATTAACCAGTAAATGCTTGCCTAACAGTGACCTGGATACAGTGGCTAGACTTCATGTAAGAGGGGCCTATAACTTTTACTTTCACTTATGTCATGCCTGAAGCTGGTAGGGAAAACTGATTAGTAAGAACAGGTTAAATCAATCTCATTTTGGTGTTCAACATGGGCATGTTGTCTTAGTGTATTGACTTAGTTTAAATCATTATTTGAAAACAATTTCTAGAGACACTATTTCAAACTGGTCTGTTTCTGTGTCCTCAGAGGTGTGTTGACGTTGCACAGTACCATATTTGCGATAGAGTTAGTTGACAATTAATTTATGAAATACATATATAGGACTCTGGAATGCTAATTTTCAACAATGTCAGGTTAGAGGTTAGCCAGCAACCAGAGGGTTGCCAGTTTGAATCCCGGGTCCGATGGGAAAAATCTGTGGGGAAGTGAGCTGGCAACCGGAGGGTTGCTGGTATAAAATCCCAGATGCCATTGCCTGCTGTTGTGCCCTTGAGCAAGTCACTTAACCCCCCCACAACAACAGGTCCCAGGGCACCCATTGTGGCAGCCCCCCGCACCTCTCCAAAACCTGTATGTGTGTGTGTGTGTGTATGTATGTATGTATGTGTCAGAGGGGTTGGGTTAAAAGCGGAAGTAACATTTCGGTTGGACCTTGTGTGCATTTGACCAATAAACTGATCTTAATCTATAGTCTGTAATTGTACAGTAAATTATCCAGGACTGCAAATAACAGCAACTTTAATAATTATGACACTCACTTGATAAAATATGAGCATAGACATAGCTGCTTAGTCATTTCATAAAGTAACAAGTTCACTTTTAACCTTATGATAGATAAAGGAGGACTGAGACTATTGTTTAATGAATGTCCTACCAACACTAACAGACTTCGACAGACCATTCCCAGAGTAGAGGGACATAGCTAAGCAGATTGGGAAGCAGTTGATTTTACAGTACAGACAATTATAATTCAAACTCAAGATTTGAATGAAATTCAAAATGCATTTTCAGTTTAATTCAGAAATGATGCACTGGACCATAGTTGGGGAGTAATCTGATCATGGTGATTGGATCACAAAGGTCAGGTATAAATACCAGGTGTGAACAGGGCTTCTTTAGATGGAGGTATTATACAGTGACATGCTGTAGATTGAGTACTGTACATCCATCAGTCAGCTTGTGATAGCTTGAAGCCCTCTGCAAAGTCCACCATCTGCTTCAGTGATCTCAATAGTAGCACATCCATGTCATCATCCAAGTCGATTTCCTCGTGGTAGTTCTTCACAGGCAAAATGCAGTTCACTGGTACCCCCAGTTCATTACTACACTGCTCCATCTGCAAGAAAGAATATACTTGCAATTCAATCAGATGAGTAGAATATCACATTTGGACATGTACTGTATCTCCCAGGAAGACGAAAAAGCATAAATTAAAGTGCTCCCTCTAACCATTTATTTCATACTGTAAGCCAGGGCCTGTGGTCCAGGAGTGCCTATCTTGGCAACCCGGAACCAGTCCAGGATATGAAACTCATGAAAACTGTGAAATTGTATGATTAATCCAAATAGCCAGTAACACAAAACCAGCGCACCAAAATAATTGTTCCTGATTATCAGTCATATGACACAGTCTCCCGACAGACATAACATGTAAATGTTTTCCTATTCAAGAGAGACTATGGAGCGCCAAATCTGCAAATACTTGCATTTCTAGCAAAACGTTCAAAATATCATTCACTTACCTTCTCCTTTATATACTTGCTCAAATAGACATTTTTCAGGTCTTTCTTCACCAATGGACAGGCTAAATCCACTTTGGTGAGAATAACCATTTGGGGAATCCCTGCAAAATACATGGAAACCAATTGAATCTTGTGTCTCTTCCATCTTATTACTACTAAAGGTCTAAAGTATCACTTTGTGTATGTATTAAATCATTAGTTTATTTTACATGAAAATATACTGTATTATTAGTGAAAAAAAATCATATTTAAAACTGTGTTCAAGACCAGGGCAACATTATTGCAGATAGAAATGCCATGACTAGAGAGGACATGATTCCTTGGTCTATAGGTCGGAGAGGCATGTTTGTTCTACACTACATATTTCTATCTGAACGATCCAAAACGTTGCGTCCTGCTGAACGCGCACCCCAGGGTTCAAACTCTGCTCTGATATGGGCTGAAATGCACCGACTAGTCAAATGTATGATGAGACCCCGTCACAACATTAAACAATGTTCCATAAAAACTTGTTACCCATGTAACTTGCAGCTAGTCTGATGTCTCTCATCTTCTTGAAGACATCCCTCTGCTCGTCATTCTTGTTGGCATTCATCATAGGTAGTTTATCAGCTGGTATTGCACTAACTAGGCAGTGAACTGTGTCAGATAGAGTGGGGGCCTTGACATAGTACTCATTCCCCTCTTTTAAAGGTGATACAGGATTAAACTGGTGAAGAAATAGGGAAAAACAATCATGTTTATTATATACAGCAAACATATTTACAGACTGAGAAGTTGCTGTGTTCAATTCTTACTGTGTAACCCTCTTTTACATGTCCCTTCAGGGCCTTGATAATGTCCGCATCATCAACTCCTTTCTCAATACCATTCTCCAGCCCCATGACATCATAGAAGAGGAAGGGGTAGTAGGTTCCAGGTTTGTCTTTCACAATTTTGTGGGTTTCATACTGTAGAAATACATTGAAAAATTACAACTACGTACTGTATAAAAACCATACGGCATTAATTCAATACTCATGTCAATTGTCTACCTTCTAGACCAGGGGTCGGCAACAGGCGGCCCTGGGCTCAAAACCGTCCCGCAAGTGATTTTTCTTTTAACAAATATTTTAAAATGCAGTGTACACATTATTATAATTATGTTCTGGCACCCTGACCATACACTCTGACAAAAATCGTCCTGTGGCTGAATCTAGATGCCTACCCCTGTTCTAGACCAAACAGTTACAGTATGTTAGATATAGGTTAAAATATATATATATATATTTTTGTGTACAATTGCTACTTTGAATGTGTCCCATAATACCTAAGAATGTACCTTTTTTTGTAAAGCTTGAACCTGCAGAAGTATTATCAGCTAAGGCAATGTTCATACATTTGTCCTGAAAGATATTGTTGATGGAGTTGATGAAGCTGGACTTGCCCGATCCAGCTGGTCCATGGAGGAGGATTCTGAAAATCTTCACTTGAGGGTTTTCAGGCACATAGTCTTTCAGTTTCTGCAGCATTTCCTTTTTCTTACTGTCAGATGTACAAACCAGAGAAAGGGTTAAAGAATGGGTTAGGCTAAATGTTGATTAAGTTCTGAAGCACTTAATTCAACAACCCACCACCCCTACTTAAAAATCTCTCTGGTTCATCATAAAATATAAGTAGGGGTAGTGGGGTAGTTTACAACATAAACATCCACATTGGAATTGTAGTGACCTGAAACCAAACAAATTAGACTTGTGATCAATCTTACACTTCTCAGATTTCCATGTATTTTTGTGCATCTACAAAGGTTAGTGTATGCTGAACTTACTCCCAAGATGTGTGTCTCCATTCGTTGCTCAAAGCTGATAAACAAAAGTCAGTACAGATTCTGATAAACAACTTCTCGTTAAATATTTTACATTAAATATTGAAATTTCATCAATTACATGACCCTCCCCAGGACTGAAATTGAAAAGGCATGATACTCCCCAAAATTACTCCATGTACCCGTTCCAAAGATTCTGAAAGTTCCCTTAGCTATGTTACAACACCATTTAGCCTCCTTGAGGCTCTGTAAAGCATGACAATGTCCTCAAACTCAAAGTAAAAACATTTTTTATGCCTATATACAGTATGAAACAATATCGTAGCTGATGTTTTTGGGGGCTCTTTCTGGGTCAGTTGAAAGCAGCCCAGGTAAGGTAAGAAGTGTGATCCCTTTAATCACTGTTTTGATTTTTAAAATGTATTTCAATGGAAGTTTAATACATTTCTGGATTTTTTAAAAATGAAAAAGTGAACATTTTGGGAACATCACCATCAACTACAAAATGGGGATTAACCCCCTGCATACATATAAACATACTAATTACCTGGTGATGGAGGTGGAGGTGGAGGGCTATGTTTGGATTTAAACATCCCCATGCCTTTCTCCTCAAATTCTTAAGTTTGTTTCAACTGAAATACAAAATAAATACTCTAAACAAACAAACACACACACACAATATACAAATTAGAGTTGCTTATTCACTAGCCTTGTTTATACCTGGTGCTAACATGCATCCTTTGTCTTCATCTTGTCCACATTATAATTGTGCCCACATTTTTTTACAGGGTAGACAATTAAAGACGCAATGTGATATGATTGTGATCTGATCTTCCAGACCACTTCCGGAGGTAATCAGGGACCAATTGCATCCGGATGTCAATCAAGTGTAAACAGATCTGGATGGTCAAACAATTAAAATCATAATTATACCGGCTTCTAAAATAATTGACAGGTAGCACCACTGACTTATGGCATCAATAGTTGGTGTAAAATAAAAATATTATTTTGAAATAAATAATCTTTCAACAAATTTTCATACAGGCTGGCACCAGAAAATCGATAAGAGACATTTTAAAACCATGTGTAAAGACAACAAACCTTGATCATATATTGATATGATCAAATCAATCAGATCACAAAACAAACATGTTAGCTCAAGGTGTAAACAAGGCAACTGTTGAACAATCATAGCAAATAATACCCCAAAGTCCATAAATGTTTTGGTGTTCCACATGAGCATATTGTCTTAGTGTAAACGTGTCTTATTTAGTCTGTAAATGTACTGACAATTATCCAGGACTACAAATAACAGCAATTTCAACAATTGTGTCACTTAAAATATAATATAATTAATATATATTTATATATATTTTTTATGAGCATACGTAGACATAGCTACTTAGTCCTTTCATACAGCACCTAGTTCACCTTATGGTAAGTAAAAGAGGACTGAATGTCCTAACAACACTAAATAGCAGACATACTTTGACCGACCATTCACAGAGTAAAGGCACATAGGTAAGTAGATTGGGTAACAAGTTAAATTTTACAGTACAGACAATGTATAATTCAAACTAAAGATGTGAATTGGAATTCAAATTGTATCTTCAGTTCAATTCAGAACTGACGCAAACCCTGGTGTGGACCATAGTTGGAGAGTAATCTGATCATGGTGATTGGATGACAAAAATCAGGTGTAAACAACAGGTGTGAACAGGGATTTTTTAGATGGAGGTATTATAGTGACAGGCAGTACATCCTTCATTCAGCTTGTGGTAACTTGAAGCCATCTGCAAAGTCCACCATCTTATTTATGCCTAATTTCTGAACATAACATCAACGGTAAAACAATAAACAAATGGACCAAAATTGTCTGTAGCCTACCTCAAATCTTCCAGTGATAAGATGTGTCAAGAATTCGATGAAGTCCCAAATAAGAGTCAAGGTTAAGTCTGACACTCCTTTTTATACCTCTCGAAGGATAGTTTTTTGTTTGGTTTTGGTTTCTGTATTGGTTTTATTTGCATGAAGCATGTCCCACTCAGTTCTATTCTGCCTGCAGCACAATTGATGATATCATTTTCACATGGTAACGAGGAAACCTTCAAAATACAATCCCACATTTCAACACATTGTAATATCATTAGCTGATAAGACATAATACATTCTAATCAAGGGCCACTTTTACTGTGCCAACAAGAAAATGAAAAAAGTAATTTATGAAAACAAATAAAATATGGTTATAAAAACATATTTTAAGACCAACAATGACAAAATAGATGGCTTAGAGCAAGAACTGATTTATAAGTGCACATTGAGTGTTCCTTATTTTTTAAGTATAAAAACGGAGCACAGAAAAACAGAACCAACACAGTGCAGGGCATGCTCACTGAATTATACGGCAACTACACAAAAAAAATTATTTTCCCAGACCTCAAATATCCTCCACTGATGTGGTGTAAGCATTGTTATGAACACAGAAAATCCAATTGAGTTGTTTTTCTATTTCAAAAGTGTGAAAAAATAATCAGGAAATCCAAAACCTGCGGGAATAAAAGGTATTTAAAAAGCCCTACCAATGTGTTCTGCTGTGCATGACTGCACTTTAGAGCGTGTGTCATCCTGCAGCACAGCATTTTGTGGGAAGTTGAGGTCAGGTCCAACACTGACTACGCACCCAAGAGGTTGAGCCATCCTATAAATGTTTTAGTGATTATATATTAGTGATATTGTTTTAGCCTAATGCAAATCCTTATGTTTGGGGCAAATCCAACACAACACGACTGAGTAACTGCCTCCTTATTTTCAAGCAGATTGGTGGCTGCTTCATACTATGGCTATGCTTGACATCAGCAAATACTGGGGAGTTTTTAAGGATTAAAGAAACGGGATGGGGCAACATCTTAGAGGAAAACCTGGTTCAGTCTGTTTTACACCAGACACTGGGAGAGGAATCTACCTTTCAGCAGGACAATATATATATATATATATATATATATATATATATATATATACACCTGGTGTAACAATCTTCATGGACAGACCAAGGCGCAGCGTGCCGGGTTGAGTTAAACATGTTTTATTAGTCAACTCACTAAAAACAACAAATGACGCTCAATAGGTGACGCACCAACAGCGCATACACAATAACAGAGTCAACTTCCCACAAGGAAAGGAAGAAAAAAAAGGGCTACTAAAGTATGGCTCCCAATCAGAGACAACGATGGACAGCTGTCCCTGATTGAGAGCCCTACCCGGCCAACGACAAAGAAATACAAAAACTAGAACATAGAATGCCCACCCCAAATCACACCCTGACCAAACCAAAAAGAGACATAAACAGGCTCCTACCGGTCAGGGCGTGACACCTGGTGCAGTCTGTTTTACACCAGACACTGGGAGAGGAATCTACCTTTCAGCAGGACAATATATATATATCTGGTTCAGTCTGTTTTACACCAGACACTGGGAGAGGAATCTACCTTTCAGCAGGACAATATATATATTTATTTTTATTTAACCTTTATTTAACTAGGCAAGTCAATTAAAAACAAATTCTTATTTATTGACAGCCTACCAAGAGGCAAAAAGCGGGGACGGGGGCTGGGATAAAAAAAAAAAGGAAAGTAGGACAAAACACACACCACGACAAGAGAAACATCACAACACTACATAAAGAGAGACCTAAGACAACAACACAGCATGGCAGCAACACATAACAACACAGCATGGTAGAAACACAGCATGACAACAACAAGGTAGCAATACAACATGGCAGCAGCACAAACACAGTACAAACATTGTTAGGCACAGGCAACAGCACAAAGGGCAAAAGGTAGAGACCTTGATTGAGTTTTTAATATAGAGATGGAGAGGGAGCCCTTTCCTGCAGTCAAATGACCTAGTGGACTCATGGGTGGAATGTTCTTTAATATTTTTTATAATTTCTTAATTAAAAAACATTATTTAAAAAAAACTTGTGTTTCTATGTCAAACAGTTTTGTTATTTCAGTCTTCTGTTATGAATATAAAGTGTAATATTGATGTGCAAACTCAACATTTTTATCTGACATGGTACAGGTCTTCTTTTTTAAGACCATAACTAAACTCAGAAAAAAAGAAAAGTCCCTTTTTCAGGACCCTGTTTTTACGAAATATTTCGTAAAAATCCAAATAACTTCACAGATCTTCATTGTAAAGGGTTTGAACACTGTTTCCCATGCTTGTTCAATGAACCATAAACAATTAATGAACATGCACCTGCAGAACGGTTGTTAAAACACTAACAGCTTACAGACGATAGGCAATTAAGGTCACAGTTATAAAAACTTAGGACACTAAAGAGGCCTTTTTACTGACTCTGAAAAACACCAAAAGAAAGATGCCCAGGGTTCCTGCTCATCTGCGTGAACGTGCCTTAGGCATGCTGCAAGGAGGCATGAGGACTGCAGATGTGGCCAGGGCAATGAATTGCAATGGCCGTACTGTGAGACGCCTAAGACAGCGCTACAGGGAGACAGGACGGACAACTGATCATCCTTGCAGTGGCAGACCACGTGTAACAACACCTGCACAGGATCGGTACATCCGAACATCACACCTGCGGGACAGGTACAGGATGGCAACAACAACTGCCTGAGTTACACCAGGAACGCACAATCCCTCCATCAGTGCTCACACTGTCCGCAATAGGCTGAGAGAGGCTGGACTGAGGGCTTGAAGGCAGGTCCTCACGTGACATCACCGGCGACAACGTTGCCTATGGGCACAAACTCACCGTTGCTGGACCAGACAGGACTGTCAAAAAGTGCTCTTCACTGACGAGTTGCGGTTTTGTCTAACCAGGTGTGATGGTCGGATTCGCGTTTATTGTCGAAGGAATGAGCGTTACACCAAGGCCTGTACTCTGGAGCGGGATCGATTTGGAGGAGGGTCCGTCATGGTCTGGGGCGGTGTGTCACAGCATCATCGGACTGAGCTTGTTGTCATTGCAGGCAAATCTCAATGCTGTGCGTTACAGGGAAGACATCCTCCTCCCTTCTTGCAGGCTCATCCTGACATGACCCTCCAGCATGACAATGCCACCAGCCATACTGCTCGTTCTATGCGTGATTTCCTGCAAGACAGGAATGTCAGCGTTTTGACATGGCCACCTAAGAGCCCAGATCTCAATCCCATTGAGCACGTCTGGGACCTGTTGGATCGGAGGGTGAGGGCTAGGGTCATTCCCCCCATAAATGTCCAGGAACTTGCAGGTGCCTTGGTGGAAGAGTGGGGTAACATCTCACAGCAATAACTGGCAAATCTGGTGCAGTCCATGAGGAGGAGATGCACTGCAGTACTTAATGCAGCTGGTGGCCACACCAGATACTGACTGTTACTTTTGATTTTGACCCCCACTTTGTCTGTGGAGACTTGTTCAGTTTATGACTCAGTTGTTGAATATTGTTATGTTCATACAAATATTTACACATGTTAAGTTTGCTGAAAATAAACGCAGTTGACAGTGAGAGTACGTTTCTTTTTTTGCTGAGTTTATGTGTGTGAGGTTTCAAATTAGATTTGTTTAAGACTACCAAGAAACACTGTGTGACCCTGCTTTAGCCCACTGCAGTAAACGTTTAAGATAATGTGACTGGCAGAATAGGTGTTGTATGTGGAGGATGGGAGTTGCAGTAGGTATCTCAGATAGGAGGAAGTAAGGCCTAACAGGGTTTTATAAACAAGTATCAACCAGCGGGTCTTGCGCCGGGTATACAGTGATGGTTTCCAGAGTGCAGTGATAAATCGGTGGCAAATCTGATAGCTAAATGGTAAAGAACATCTAGCCGCTCGAGAGCATCCTTACCTGCCGATCTATAAATTACGTCTCTGTAATCTAGCATGGGTAGATGGTCATCTGAATCAGGGTTAGTTTGGCAGATGGGGTGAAAGAGGAGCGATTACGATAGAGGAAACCAAGTCTAGATGTAACCTTACCCTGCAGTTTGGATATGTGCTGAGAGAAGGACAGTGTACCATCTAACCATACTCCCAAGTACTTGTACGCTCTCACATTTTGTACACAAATTTGTTAACATCCCTGTTAGTGAGCATTTGTCCTTTGCCAAGATAATCCATCCGCCTGACAGGTATGGCATATCAAGAAGCTGATTAAACAGAATGATCATTACACAGGTGCACCTTGCACTGGGGACAATAAAAGACCACTCCAAAAGGTGCAGTTTTGTCACACAACACAATGCAACAGATGTTTCAAGTTGTCAGGGAGCGTGCAATTGGTGTGCTGACTGCATGAATTGCCAACAGAGCTGTTGCCTAATTTTATGTTCATTTCTCTACCAGTGGGCAAAGCCGCTTCCAACATCGTTTTAGAGAATTTGGCACAACCGCAGACCATGTGTAACCACGCCAGCCCAGGACCTCCACATCCAGCTTATTCACCTGCAGGATCATCTGAGACCAGCCACCCGGACAGCTGATGAAACTGTGGGTTTGCACAACCATGGAATTTATGCACAAACTGACAGAACCCGTCTTCAGGGTCTTGACCTGACTGCAGTTCGGCGTTGTAACCGACTTCAATGTGAAAATGCACACCTTCGATGGCACTGGCACGCTGGAGCAGTGTGCTCTTCACTGATGAATCCCGGTTTCAACTGTACCGGGCAGATGGCAGACAGCGAGCATGGCTTCATGTGGGCGAGCGGTTTGCTGATGTCAACGTTGTGAACAGAGTGCCCCATGGTGGCGATGGGGTTATGGTATGGGCAGGCAAAAGCTACGGACAACGAACACAATTGCATTTTTTTCGATGGCAATTTGAATGCACAGAGATACCGTGACGAGATCCTGAGGCCTATTGTCGTGCCGTTCGTCCGCCGTCATCACCTCATGTTTCAGGCCCCATGTCGCAAGGATCTGTACACAATCCGGAAAATGTCCCAGTTCTTCCATGGACTGCATAATCACCAGGCATGTCACCCATTGAGCATGTTTGGGATGCTCTGGATCGACGTGTATGACAGCATGTTTCAGTTCCCGCCAATATCCAGCAAGTTTGCACAGCCATTGAAGAAGAGTGGAACAACATTCCACTGGCCACAATAAACATCCTGATCAACTCTATGCGAAGGTGTCGCGCTGCGTAAGGCAAATAGTGGTCACACTAGATGCTGACTGGTTTTCTGATCCATGCTTCTACCTTTTTTTTAAGGTATGTGTGACCAACAGATGAATATCTGTATTCCCAGTCATGTGAAATCCATAGATTAGGGCCTAATTCATTTGTATATGTTGATTAATTTAATTATATGAACTGTAATTCAGTAAAATCTTTGAACTTGTTGCATGTTGCTTTTATATTTTTGTTCAGTGTTCATCATTGGTCAGAGAGGTATAATAAGGAATATCCGTCTTAACCCTGACACTTATTTAGGACCTCATCCCAAGTGGTGCAGTGGTCTAAGACACTGCATCTCAGTGCAAGAGGCATCACTGCAGTACCTCGTTCATATCCAGGCTGCATCACATCCGGGCTGTGATTGGGAGTCCCATAGGGCGGCGCACAATTCCCCGGGGTAGGCCGTCATTGTAAAAAATACTTTGTTCTTAACCTTGCCTAGTTAAATAAAGGTTAAAAAATTTAAGAATTTATGTTACATTCAGAAATTTATTTTTTATATTTTTTTATGCAGTTGGGTTTAACCACATATTTTTAAGGGTAATTTTAGTGTTGTTTTTATTAGTCTACTGTTGATATGTGCCCAACAAATTGTGCATCAGCAGTAGTTTTCAAGATTACAGTAAAAATCTAAAAGTGTGATTATAATGGTTTGCATCATTTGAAGCATTTTGTACACTACACTCATATAGTCTGAGAAGACCTGGGTAAAAAATCTCAGCTAAATAAAATGCACTAATATCATAAGTGGAAGTATGAGTAAGAGACTTGTCAGTGTGTGGGTGGGTAGTCTGTACAGTAATTACATTGGACTTTGTCTTTGAAGAGATGTTGCTGTTTATATCACCTGAACCACCTTTGCCTTCAATTGGTTAGTTGTGTAAGGTTCTGTATTTATTTTCTTAGTCAACCTTGTGTTCTGTTTTGTTGTGTTCTTGAACGTAGCCCTGTCTTTCATTTTTGTTCATTGATTTCACCTGTGTTAGTTACTCACCTGGTCTCATCAGCTCCTTATTTAGTTCAGTTCACTCTGTTTGTGCCTTTGTGAGGTATTGTTCATTTTGACTCTATTAAGCCTTTTCCTAGCTCGTTTGTGAGAACCAGTTATAGCCTTCAGTCCTAGTTTGGATTCACCTGCCTGTTTGCCTAATTGTGGTTGACCATTGCCTGCCTGTGACCACGATTCCTGTCTTCTGCGAAGGAGAAATAAACACCTGACGTGCTCTGCGAGTGAATCTACACCAGTATTCATTACAAGTTGTAGTGTGTTTGTACCTACAGTATGTGATGGACTCGTTTTTGATAGATATCTAATCACTCTGGTGTCTCTACTGTTTTGGTTGAACTCAGTCTTATGTGTTGTGTGCGTTATAGAAGCTCGGCACAGGATTTTATGCCCTCTTAATTAGCCCACACACAATATTTATTTGTAGCAGTATAAATAAACAAAAAGTTTGTTTGACACGTAAGGAAGAGCTATATGATCTAAGATCATAGTAGTTAGTCATAGTATGTTGATTGCATTTATTTCAACATACACGACCAGTCAAAGGTTTTAGAACACCTACTCATTCAAGGGTTTCTCTTTATTTTTACTATTTTCTACATTGTAAAATAATAGTGAAGACATCAAAACTAATAAGTAACACATGGAATCATGAAGTAACCAAAAAAGTGTTAAACAAATCAAATATATTTGATATTTGATATTCTTCAAATATCCACCCTTTGCATTGACAGCTTTGCACACTCTTGGCATTCTCTCAACCATCTTCATGAAGTAGTCACCTGGAATGCATTTAAATTAACAGAAGGTCAGTAAAGAACTTTTAAAGTTTCTTCAAGTGCAGTCGCAAAAAGCGCTATGAGGAAACTGGCTCTCATGAGGACTGCCACAGGAAAGGAAGACCCAGAGTTACCTCTGCTGCAGAGGGTAAGTCCATTAGATTTAGCAGCCTCAGAAATTGCAGCCCAAATAAATGCTTCACAGAGTTTAATTAACAGACACATCTCAACATCAACTGTTCAGAGGAGACTGGTGAATCAGGCCTTCATGGTCGAATTGCTGCAAAGAAACCACTACTCAAGGACACCAATAATAAGAAGAGACTTGCTTGGGCCAAGAAACACGAGCAAGGGACATTAGACCGGTGGAACTTTGTTCTTTGGTCTGGAGTCCAAATTTGAGATTTTTGGTTCCAACCGCTGTCTTTGTGAGACGCGGTGTGGGTGAATGGATGATCTCCGCATGTGGATTTTCCACTGTAAAGCTTGGACAAGGAGGGGTGCTTTTCTGGTGACACTGTCTGTGATTTATTTAGAATTCAAGGCACACTTAACGAGCATGGCTACCACAGCATTCTGCAGTGATACGCCATCCCATCTGGTTTGGGCTTAGTGGGACTATCATTTGTTTTTTCAACACACCTCCAGGCTGTGTAAGTGCTATTTTACCAAGAAGGAGAGGGATGGAGTGCTGCATCAGATGACCTGGCCTCCACAATCCCCCGACCTCAACCAAATTAAGATGTTTTGGGATGAGTCGGACCGTAGAGTGAAGGTAAAACATCCAACAAGTGCTCAGCATATGTGGGAACTCCTTCAAGATTGATGGAAAAGCATTCCAGGTTAAACTGGTTGAGAGAATGCCAAGAGTGTGCAAAGATGTCATCAAGCCAAAGGGTGGCTATTTGAAGAATCTCAAATATAAAATATATTTAGATTTCTTTAACACTTTTTTTAGTTACTACATGATTACATATGTGTCATTTCATAGTTTTGATGTCTTAAAAATAAAGAATAACCCTTGAATGAGTAGTTGTTCTAAAACTTTTGACCGGTAGTGTATGTTTGTTTAACAGTTTTTTGATAAGGAATGGAAGATCACATCCTGGGGATACGTTTTAAAATGAATGGGAGAAAAATATATTTTAAAATAATTTTCAGTTGAAAAAATGCTGTGTACATGGACCACCTACCGTGTAAATTATGCAATAAAGTAAATGGCATCATTCCAAATGTGACAACATCATGCAACGTGGGACGAAAAACAAGTAAAAACAACAAAACAACAGATTACAAATCACCCAAATTATGTGGCAGTCTTGGAAGATTTTAATTTTGTTTTCTGTTATTTCCAAATAGGTTATTTCAAATACCAACCAGACCTGGTTCCAATGCATGGGAGTATAAAAGTATATTTGTATATTTTCATTTCAATACTTGTAATGAATTACACTGGAATAAGTCCTTATTACAGTAATCACACTGTAATAATGACCCTTAAAATTAAGTGATACCAAATCATTTGAAAGAACTTTCAAATACTTCCAATAGTAGTTGATTTGGGCCACATTATTTGAAAATACTCAAATACACAGAAAATAAGTATTTAAATAAGAAATGATCAAATACACATATATTTCAACCCAGGTCTGAAAATTACTGTACATTGCTATTATTTTTGATGGCTACACAAACTAATAGTATTATAGGTGTACTATGTCTTGAGTAGGAGCGTCATTGCATTGCCTGGAGAGAAAGGAATGCTGGATTAAATCAGTTTGATCTGGCAGAGATTCCCCAAATGGTTATTCCCACCAGAGTGGATGAAGCCTGTCCATTGGTGAAGAAAGACCTGAACAACATCTATCTGAGCAAGTACATAAAGGAGAAGGTGAGTCAAAAAAGCATCTGATTTTATTACGACAATCTGTAAGATTTGTTAACCATCAAATGGTGGCTAGCCAGTGTCCCTAATATATATTCCATGGTAGTTACATAGACAGGTACAGCTCATTCAATTGGATTCCAGCTTTATTCTTTCATTGCAGATGGAGCAGTGCAGTACTAAACTGGGAGTACCAGTAGGCTGCATCCAGCCAGTGAAGAACTACCATGAGGAAATAAACTTGGATGAAGACATGAATGTGCTGCTATTGAGGGTACAGCTCGACTTTGCAGATTACTTCATCAGAAAGCCCCCACAAGATATCAAGTGTTGTGTTCAAGACCACCTAAAGGGAGACCGATTCAAGATCGAGACCGTAGCAAATCCAGTCAGAGTCAGACCAAGACTGGAGGGTAGAAGAGACCGAGACAAGACCGAAACTAGGAAAATGCGAGTCCAATTCAAGAAGACCATGGTTGCCACTAGGGCTGTACCAAGTACTTGGACAAAACGAGTATCGTAATGGATATGGAGAATTTTCAGAATACGATTATGACACAAGTATTTTTTTAAATTATCTGTAATCTGAAAAAAGTACATTTTAGCTGCCAGCACGCATCTCTCTTTCACTCAAAGTATGAAGCGCTGTGTTCTCTAAACAACTATTGGCTAGTTCTTCTGTCTTAAGTGAAACAATATATGGGGCAAGTGAATTAGCCTACCTTCATCTAAATCTGTCTGGAATAAATACAGGCAGTAGTAGCCAGCCATGCATTAGGCTATTTATTAGCCTTTTTCGTTGATAATTGAATAGGACTAAGTAAGTGTTATAGAAATTTTGTTCTTAATGTTCACAAACTGAACTTTAATTGACCTACTCTGTCTGTAACCCAAAAGTCGTAAAGCTTTGGTTAAGATGAAACAGACAGAGACCCAGCTGCAGAGATCATTATGTCAAATGTTTATTCACCGAGAATTCTAAATCACAATAAGAACACAGTCCTTTATATATACATACAATTTAACTCCACCCCACTTTAGATGGGCTGCGTTTTACAAATTCATCTTATCACTTCTAACAGCTTTCTGACCGTTTCTCCCCTTCCTGGGTGAAGAAACCGTTTCCTGTTATAGGGGCCCGTTATAAATCGTCTGTCAACAGTTTTCCTGTTATCTCAACTCCATCCTGCTTAGGTTGCAAAATAGTAACACGATGTCTTAGTCTCCTAAAAAGTTCTAGACCTATTCCTCTAACACCTATTACATATATTTACAGGAAAATAACATTCTTAGTAATTACTTAAACATATTATTTTAAACATATAATAATTTAGTCATTAAACATAAATCATATGAATTTATTCATAACAATCCACCCTTTGACTAAATATTATACACACAATACAATACCAATATATGTATTTACATCTCCTCCACATTAATAACTGTTCTAGGCTTATCCAATCATAACTCTTCTAGTTAGGATTTTCGTTATGATCATCATGAAAAGAAACATTATAAACATTATTCAAATCTAAAAATTTAAAATTGTCTCATTAAACATGGTTTCTTCATAAACAAATGGACAGTTGTCATCCACCAGGTCAAGAGGCATGTCCATCTCGTTCCATTGATCAGAGCTCGGAATCTGGCCGTATCTCACCATCTGTTGAGTCATTGATTTCTCCAGAGTCCTGGAGATTAAACCTCTCACACACGGAATCACACAACACCCACACAGCACTAACACAGTCATACAGGTAAAAGTTGCCCACAACACAGTAATCATAACATTTTTCCATTGCCCAAACATTTCATCAAACCCTCTGGTCACAGAGGTATTAACCCCTGAAAACTCCACCCAAACAATTCAAGGCTGTCAGTCCCGCCAGAGCTCTAGTAACTGTACCATCTGGGGCATTGCTGTCAGGACAACAATACAACAATGTCTCCCCCACCATTCTGCAGACGCCACCCTTTCAGCCAATTAACACATCTAGAGCCAACCTATTTTGCCAGGTCATGAGGGAGGTGGCGGATAATTGTTCAGAGATTCCCATCACTGCATCTCTAGTCTTATTATAATTGATCCAATCGACATTTTTATTTATCGTTACCTACCAGAAGAATGTAGTGATAAAACCCTCCCCAATCTGATTTATAGCTTTGTATTCGTCTGGAACTTATCTGGCGATGCCTATGGCATCCATCCAAATAGAACTACCTGCATCAGAACCTATATTTCTCCTTTTTCTAGCTATCCCATCCAGAACTGGCCTCTGATGACTAATCCTAACTGGTTGGACCAATAATACCTTTTAGGTAATAGCCTGTCTTAGGCCTCCTCTATTGGTACCAGTCCCCCACACATCAGTTATAGGAGCTGTGAGGTTGAGAATTTTCTCCTATACTTCTGAACCCAAATCAGTTACATTAACCACAGACACATCTATTTAGATCCACTACAAGACCTGGGTCTTTTGTGAAGTTGGCCTCTACCGACTGGATTAGTGAACAGGAAAAATCGTGTCCATAATCATCAGCTTGAGCCCAATGCTTTCATTCCGTGTCCGTTCTGTGACTCGTTGGAGGGTTACTACTACATCTACTCTACAGTCATTAATATCCAAACTTTGTTTAAAACCCCATCGGGATCACTTCCGTTCACATACCCCGGTCCCCAAGTATGTTTAATTACCTAGGCCAGGAACAAGATGAAGTGGGTCCCAAACAGAAATATAAAGTCCTGAATTATCCTATACAATTTATTATGCACCCATATTCCTGCCCTATTAGGGAAGTGTTTAATATTTACCTTAAATCTTACCTCATCACCTATTTGGACTCCTTCTTTATATCCTTCATATTCATGAGGGTCGGGTATTATATAACTTGTCTTTTACTTATTAAACCCGTCAGCGACATATAATTTATGTTGAATCATGATGTATAAAAAGATAATCAAAACTATGATGCAGCTCGAGGTTCCCCATATCCCAAAAACCGCCAACCCTCTCCTGCCCTTAGCCAGTCTGCTAGGTACCACCCCATACTCACACCTCACACCACTACAGTGATGATAGGTCGGGATAGGAAATCTTCGTTAACAGAGGTGAACCCCAGACCCTATTGGCCCAGTTCTGCTCTCTAACTCTGCGTGTGTTCCACGGTGTTTGTATGTGTTCCTACCTTTCTGCAGTGGGTAACGTTGACCCAGGTTGCTCTTTCTGATATTCTAATGGCAAAGGCTGTGTTCCAACATAACCTGGTAGGGACCTTCCCAACGAGGCTGCTTCCAGTCCTTTTTCTCCAGAGACTGGACCCACACCCAGTCACCAGACTGGTTCGTATGGCTCACCTCCTTCTGTAGTTCTTCTGTTGGGCATAAAATCTCTGACACACAGGTGTGGTTAGCAAACAACTTCTCATGTGATCTGCTACTGTATCTTCCCTAACTCTAATTTCATCCTGTACTCAGGTGTGTCTATCTTAACCTACTTTTAATCATAGAATTAATGTGTCCTATAATACAATAACAATTTAAACACTGTTTCTTTCCTTTGCTCCTGGTGAGCTCAATTATTTTTTTATTTTTTTATTCAAAGTAATTTATGTTGTCAGAACAATCTCTACCATATCTAACAATCATCTCTATACTATTCATCTCTACCATACTCTACCATATCCCTCCTTTTGATACAAGGCTCTGCCCTGTATCAAACTACTGCATCTCTAAAACAACAAAAACCACTAGCATCACTTAGCCAAAATTGGTAAATTTCTTTTTGCCAAATGTCTTCCTTACTAACTGCTCCTAGCTGCTCCCACTTATTTAATCTAAACCTGGTGCCCTATCTTGGCTATCTTTTAGCAGAGTAGAACCTTTGTTCACTTCCTCTGTCAAGTGTGAGTCTGTTTAGCAATGTCGAAAAACTAACTGTCTTCGCTTCCTCATCTGCCCTCCTGTCTCCATTGCAGATACTTTGTCTGGTAGGAGAACTGCCTCTAACAATATAAAATTAGCTGTAGTTACCATCCCCCTATTTCTCCATCGAGCTGCACAAGCGCTATCTGTATGAATGGCAACCCTTTTCCCTTTACCCAACATACATGTCCTCATAAGGGCCTCAATTTCTACCTGCTGCACAGAGTAGTCTGAATTCTACCTTGAAGACCCATCTATAAGTAATTTCTCAATGGTTATCTGTAAAATCAGGCTTATGGAACACAACTTTCTCCATCTCAGTTACAAACGGACGGTCATATCTAGGGAATGCTAAAACCATATCTGATACCACCAGCTGTTTAATCTTAACATATTGCCCTTCAACCTCAAAGGTCCATTCAATTTTATCTTTGGCTGTCATAGCCCTACCATAGATCAGATCACTAACTTTCCCAGTATATAAAGCAAAATGTGGGACCCACGCCCTACACCCAAGAAACTCATCATTTGTTTCTTAGTCAAAGGTTTTGGCGCCTCCAGGATGGCCTACTCACTAATTAAATTTAGCGTGCGGCCTTCCTGAGTGAGGGTGTACCCTAGATAGATAACTTCAGATTGCCAAAACTGTTACAATTTCCTTTTCCTTACTTTATGGCCCTACTCTGCCATCTATGTCAATAACTGCAATGTACCCGTTTTTGCATCCATCACAAGTAGTAAACATATTCTAAATTTCCTTAGGAGATAACAATAATCTCCTAAAGTAATAGTACAATTTAGATAGAGAATGGTATTTCTCACAAATGTTAAAGTGAAATTCTCCTGATTTCTTCAACATTCATGATGAGGTTGATCATTCCTCATCAGGAATTTTTTCAAAATCCAGGGCTTTTCAGAACATTTCTATACAAATAAATCCCAGTGAGATGTTTGCAATCTCATTGATTGTTCCTACACCCATTCACATCACACACGGTATTTTAAGGTTAGTCTCTCCCTGCCATAATCATGTACAAACACTCTGTTATAGTTAATAGACCAATTTCCAATAGGCCAGTTTCCAATCAGATCTATTGATAGCTATTATACTGTAGATGATTTCTGTTAACCATTACTAAATATAACACTTTTTTACGGTCGCAAATGTATTACTTGTTCAGATGAAAGACTTTAGTTATATCTGAGCTAACTCAAATACCTCACATTTAGTATTTAGCTCGTTCTCCTCTCCTGTCTGTCCCGAACCTAGTCAGGACTCATCCTCCTCCTGTTGTCAGGTTTTGGGCGCCTCTCTATTTTCTTATAGTTTGTTTTTGCAATCGCGGTCACGTTTTCTATCTTTTGGCAATCGCGATGATTGTCCCTTTCTCCCACAATGATAGCATGTGGCTGCGCATTCCCTCGCGAAGTGCCCTGTCTTCTGACAATTAAAACACTTCACCTCTTTTCCTCTCTCGCCTACACCGGTGGAACCTTTGCTCCTGGAATTCTCTCCCTTTCCTACCTGTCTCGGGAGTGCGGAGAGAACTGGCAATCTGATCTGTACTATTCATGCCTGGCTTGGTTCTACCTTTTCTCCTACATATGCCACTCTCCTGGCTAGCCCTGATCGGTTCTGTTTTGGAGAATGTGCCTGATATTTTCCCCTCCCCGACCTGTCTCTAACCTGCACTATCCGCACCCCGATCATAAACTGGGGAAGGCCCAGCCTGGAGCGGCAATTGCACCTCGTCATCGGGGTTTCCCCTCTCTCTCTTTCTGGCTTCTGAAAGCCAGACTCTAGCTGTGTTTAAACCCTCTTTTCCCTGCTTATTCTCATCCTTTCCACATTCCATATGTATCTGTTTTATCATAGATCCTAGCTTTTCTACATCTAAACGTCCATCAAATCCATATTTCTTTCTCCATTTTGGACCAAAATAATTATTCCTCTTATCTTTTAACTCCATATAGCGCTCATCTCCCGTAAATTCGGGAACTTCTTTTGAAGATTTACTACCCATTGTCAATAATGAAAAAGCTTTCTATGTGTTTGACTAGTAATGTGTATGTCGCTACCCCCTATGTGTGTGTGCTAGGCTGACCCTCTATGTTCTCAATATGTATATCTATATTAGGTCTCCGTGATCTGTGTGTGTGGTTCCTAATGGTTATGCTTCTATGTGTATTCCCACCACCTATGTGATATGAATTCTACCGTGTGGGATTCTCCGGTCTGGAAACTTTGATCTATAGAGGTCCTATTGATATGGACATTAAATCTCACCCGTATCCAACGATAAACTATTTTCCAGGGGTCATAATTCCCTAGTTAACCATCTATTTTCCTGTTGCTACATTGGGACTTATTGAAGTTAATATCTCATATCTCATTCCGCTACATTAGGTTTCCGGAAGCTTTATCGATAGAGATGAATTCAATCGGACATTAGATCTCACCCGTATACAACTATAAGCTATTTTCCAGGGGTCGTAAAGCCCTAGTTAATTTGCCTATCTTTTGTTGTTTCTTAGGACTTTTGAAGTTAATATCTTCTATCTCTCATCTCTATTTTAGGCTTCCCTCTCCTCCTATTTTGGACCTACTCTGTTGCTTAATGGTTATCGTGTTTATAGAATTACCGTCTATCTCACCAAACCTAGTTTATATCCTCACATAAGGACTTTATTTAGGTATGTTTATTGAATTATCGACCTAGGCAAATATACCATTTAAGTTATCCTATTCACAAAATCACCATCTTGACACAGAGAATTTAATGTCCCTGCTTATTAACCCGTGTGAGCAAAGTACGGCTGTTATTAAGATAGTTTTATTTATGGCAGCGCCTTACCTCAGGTCATTTTCGGACCTGTCTCGTTCCCTGGATCGTTCATAGATCGTTTGAAGTTAACTTCCTGCTACTTACAAAGTAGAAACTAGTAAATCTGTTAAGAATGATTTAGCTCCTATTTTTGCTAAATTCTAAACATTTTAGAACCAAAATATCACAAACCATCCCCCTCAAAATCCGTGAATAAAAATTCCACTGACCTGTCTTGCAGACTGGGAAAAGCAATGTAGGTTGTATCTCGTCACTGTCTCTGTCGTGTTCCAGTCTCTCACCGGCCTGAATAAAACCCCAATTCAGAGGTCAGGTCTTTATCTCACGGATCTCTTATCCGCCCGTGCACGGTTGTCGGTGTCCACTGGAACCAGACAGAAACAGGTATTGAGAATCCTGCTCGAAGGACCAAATTGTTATAGAAATTTTGTTCTTAATGTTCACAAACTGAACTTTAATTGACCTACTCTGTCTGTAACCCAAAAGTCGTAAAGCTTTGGTTAAGATGAAACAGACAGAGACCCAGCTGCAGAGATCATTATGTCAAATGTTTATTCACCGAGAATTCTAAATCACAATAAGAACACAGTCCTTTATATATACATACAATTTAACTCCACCCCACTTTAGATGGGCTGCGTTTTACAAATTCATCTTATCACTTCTAACAGCTTTCTGACCGTTTCTCCCCTCCCTGGGTGAAGAAACCGTTTCCTGTTATAGGGGCCCGTTATAAATCGTCTGTCAACAGTTTTCCTGTTATCTCAACTCCATCCTGCTTAGGTTGCAAAATAGTAACACGATGTCTTAGTCTCCTAAAAAGTTCTAGACCTATTCCTCTAACACCTATTACATATATTTACAGGAAAATAACATTCTTAGTAATTACTTAAACATATTATTTTAAACATATAATAATTTAGTCATTAAACATAAATCATATGAATTTATTCATAACAGTAAGTAAATCATGTGCATTTTGATCTGTCGGGGTCATTTACCTTTGAACAATGTGTGTGAATGAGTGAATGAACATAATGATGCTCTCTGAGATGTGCTTTGAGTACAGTAGTTCACACTTGGGGTATAGGCGTTACCGGCATTTAAAGCGCACTCCAGGGTTTTCTGATCAAGAGTAATCAAGAGTAAATCCGATTATGTTGGCACACCCCTAGTTGCCACCATAATAAGAGTTCAAAATGCCCACTGTGTTCATACAGTATTTCAGAAGAACATATGAATTCTTTAGACATTCAGAATGGTGACAAATGCATGCTGAGGGCAAATAGAGAGCCACTCTACAAATTATCACTACCTCAAACAGGTCTATAACAGATGCAAATATATAACATGTTCCAACTTCCCCCGGTCTCCCCTTACTAATAGTGAGCAAGCAACTTTCAAACAATGATTCCCACTCTTCCCTACCAGCAAATCAAGGAAATTATGAGGAGCACTACAAAGTTGTAGGATATTTTTCAATGAAAGTAAAGGACAGTTAGACCAGAAAATAGTCTATAAGATATGAATGTATCATGAAAGGAGTGTGGCTATTTGGCCTGGCAAAGCGGTTTTATGGTATCTGATAATTAATAGTTTTTCACTCCCCCTGGTATTGGTTGGTCTCGGCAAGAAATTACGAGTAAAAATGTATCTGACACCAAGACAAGACGAAGACACTCCTAGGACGGACTCGAGTAGGCTACTACAACACTGAAGATAACTCAGGGATGCATACATTATCCAGAGTCATTAGCCTATACTAGCCTACACTAAATCATGATACAAGCGGGTCTGTCATACAGCAACATAAAACCCCACAGAATAGTGAAGGCTACTTCTTCCTGTCATTCCTTTCACATTGTTTGCTTATAACTGACAACCATGATCCCTCTTGAGTAGGACAATTTTGCCATTTGTTTTTTTCTTTTTGTTTGTTTTAGTCTGTTGTTTAGGTCTTTGGGTTTGTGAGATAGTGGATTTACAAATACAATGTATAGACATATGTTATTTATTGTGTATATTATTTTAATATTTTATTTATGTATTATTTAGCTACTTTATTGAGGAAAACTTTACTTACCATGACTGATAGCTATCTTAAGATGAATGCACTAACTGTAAATCCCTCTGGATAAGAGCATCTGCTAAATAGCTAAAATGTAAATGTAATCATTATTAGAGAAGGATCTTAAAGTATTTTTAGGATAAAGGAATTTAAATAAGGATGCCTTTACTAACAGTATACTATCGTATTACTATGTGATTACTATGATGTGTTTGACTATATCATATGACTAGCCCTAGGCTTAACATTGTAGGCCACAAATATTCGGTAAAACTACATTATCGACGTTAACATGTGACGTCATCACGTGATACTCAACTGGGCTGCATTCAGTACGTTTTTACGTTCTGGAACGTTCAATTGAACGGAAACGGTACTGAAAGACCAGTTGAATAACGGGGGAGGTTGTGGGTTGGGGAAACTGAGGTATAATAATAACGGTTGCGGGAACGCTGTCAGCATGGCCATTTCCCCTTTACATACGTCACTCGTTGCTTCAAGTCACACCTCACCTCACCCACCAAACGGGAGCAAACGTACCTCAGTCTGTTCAAGAACGAACGAAAACGTTTTTGAAAACCTGTCGTTCAGTACATACAGTTCTGCAACGTAGCAAACGTTCAAGCGAACTGAACGCACCTCTGTTGTGAGAAGCCAGAACCGGAGGAAAAAAATTATCCACGTCTATCGAAAGCTTCCAGGGAGGGACAATTACAAGGATATTACCATTTCAATTCAAGCTTATAAAGGGAATACATATTCGATTTTCTTAAAGAAAATAACGGAATTCATAGTGGCGGGGTAAGTGTAAATCCTATTCACAGGACCTATTTGTTCAAGGAAAGGAAGAAAATGGAGTTGGAGGACGGAGTAGTGTACCAAGACGACCCGGGGACATCGGCTATGATGTCGGAGCGGGTATCGGGCCTGGCCAACTCCATCTACCGCGAGTTCGAGAAACTGATAGGAAAATACGACGAAGACGTGGTGAAAGAACTGATGCCGCTCGTTGTGGCTGTACTGGAGAACCTGGATTCGGTGTTCGCAGAAAACCAGGAGCATGAAGTGGAACTAGAACTGTTAAAGGAGGACAACGAACAGCTCATCACGCAGTATGAACGGGAGAAAGCGCTGAGGAAACACGCAGAAGAGGTGAGTTTGGGCAGCGAAAGACGGAGAGAGAGATGGAGGACATTGACAGCGGATTTGAAACGCTGCCTCTCGCTGCAAAGCCACCCAAGCCAGTGTTTTTCATCACCAAAGCATCCCTACGGATGCCCATGTGTATTGTAGAACATGCACGTGGTGCAACGTTGTCAACAAGGGGTGCCCACGAGGCTAATAATCGTATATTGTGGAAGGAGAGCCACGTTCGTAATATCTGCTTCCCAGTTAGATGAGTAACTGTGTGATTAGTTTAGCATCATGCTAACAGTAGCCTACCCCATCCATGGTGGATTGATTCACAGTAGCCTCAATTTCATCACGCACTAACTCACAGAATGCCCGCGACCGATATGTTTTTCTCCTCCAAGTTTATAGGTGCGCGTTTGATGTTGCCATGAGAGGACGTGGCCCTCAGTTACAGTCAACCATCCATCCTTTTTTAGTCAGACAGTTTGCCTGCTTGGCTATTGTAGCCTGCAAAAACAGCTGTCAGCCTCCTATCACTTTGCATGTAAATATCTTTACTATATTGTTTATTCTCCAAAAATACGGTAAATCCAATCATGCCATCAGAAACATCCCACCTGTGTTCTGCTCTCACGGCCATTAGCTCCTGTCTAGACCAGTGATTTGTATAAACCCTGGACGACTGACAGGGGATGCTGTATTTAAGCCAGTCATCTTGGTACTTATCACTTGTAAAAAACTATTTGGGAAGCTATCGAAATGCATTTATCAATGTCTACATCCGTTTTTGACACGCACATTATATTACAGACACTTCAATGCACACTTTAAAATTGTTAGTAATAATAGAAAATCGAGAGTACTTATGTTACTGACCCCTACTTAATTCCATGTCATTTCGTTCTCAAAACATTTAATGTAAATACTGTAGAATTCCATTCATTCCTATGGAGGCCTGCTACTACTAGGGAGTGCCAATATGGCCGACCGTGGCTTCAAAGCCTCTCAATTAAGTGATAATGCTCAAGAAGCTGTGTTTGGAGGATATATTGGCACGGTGTTGTTACCGTGCCAATATATCCTCCAAACACTGGCTTCAAGGGCTTTGAATCACTTTTATACAATGGGTTACCAACATAATTAAAATAATGATTGACATATTATTATTATTCTGTTATTATTAGAGGCTTGTGTCTTTTTTAATATGAAGGAATATTTCACTTAATAGGAGTAACAACATGAATTGGTCCATGAGGCAGAAATAATGCAGTGAGACTTGAGTTTCGCCATCAGCTGGAATATTGTCCTCTTTTTTCAGCGAAGGGATGGAGAGAGGAGGGACGATAAGTCAGGTGAGAGGCAGCTTCACCGCTGCTTCACCGCTGACCATCAGATGCAGACCATCAGTCCCAGTATAAAAAAAAAGGCAAATTATTATGCTCACTCAGCAGTGCCTCGCAAGTAATACAACAAATGTTCTATTACCAGTGTGATCATGTACCTAAAATGTTTTAATATAATTTCAAAATGGTCTGAAAAGATCAACATTGGCAGGGTAATCAAGAGTAAATCCGATTATGTTGGCACACCCCTAGTTGCCACCATAATAAGAGTTCAAAATGCCCACTGTGTTCATACAGTATTTCAGAAGAACATATGAATTCTTTAGACATTCAGAATGGTGACAAATGCATGCTGAGGGCAAATAGAGAGCCACTCTACAAATGATCACTACCTCAAACAGGTCTATAACAGATGCAAATATATAACATGTTCCAACTTCCCCCGGTCTCCCCTTACTAATAGTGAGCAAGCAACTTTCAAACAATGATTCCCACTCTTCCCTACCAGCAAATCAAGGAAATTATGAGGAGCACTACAAAGTTGTAGGATATTTTTCAATGAAAGTAAAGGACAGTTAGACCAGAAAATAGTCTATAAGATATGAATGTATCATGATGGAGTGTGGCTATTTGGCCTTGCAAAGCGGTTTTATGGTATCTGATAATTAATAGTTTTTCACTCCCCTGGTATTGGTTGGTCTCGGCAAGAAATTACGAGTAAAAATGTATCTGACACCAAGACAAGACGAAGACACTCCTAGGACGGACTCGAGTAGGCTACTACAACACTGAAGATAACTCAGGGATGCATACATTATCCAGAGTCATTAGCCTATACTAGCCTACACTAAATCATGATACAAGCGGGTCTGTCATACAGCCACATAAAACCCCACAGAATAGTGAAGGCTACTTCTTCCTGTCATTCCTTTCACATTGTTTGCTTATAACTGACAACCATGATCCCTCTTGAGTAGGACAATTTTGCATAGTCAAGCATAGCAATATGCAGTGAGGATGTATTGGGCCTGTAGCCTACTGCACAAACCTCATTGTTACAGAACTGTTTATAATTGCTTAATGTTGCATAGGTTTAGGTAAAAATAAAAAAAAAGATCTGAGCGGTAGATCTCGGATTGCATTTTGACTCAAAGTGATTTTGAATCAGTAAAGGTTGGTGACCACTGCTCTAAACTAAAGCATCAGTGATCAGACAAGAGTATAGACAAGTACAGTCAGGCTGTTATACAGCGTCCATAAGTGGGCCGCACTTACCTATTGTAGTCTGGGCAAAACCCTTGAAACTGTTTATGAATGAGTAGTTACACATTTACATTCATGAGAAGGGTGAATCAGGCCTCATGTTATAGAGACAAACATTCCTAATCGGGCAAGGTACATTGGACACACACACACACACACAGAAGATGCTGTATTCTGCCTCAGAAGCAGCAGGTTTAGTGACTCAGCAATTTATCATGACTGCTCATCGGATGGAGAGAGGAGGAGAGGATGAGTTGAGAAAGGACAGAACAGAATTAAGAGGACAGGACAAGCGAGTGGAGAGGAGGACAGGAGAGGAGGGGAGATAAAGCAGAACTGGGTTTTACTGGCACTTGCTGTATGAAGGGCTTTCATGCTATTTCTGCAATCACACCTTTTCTCATGGTATCATCCTAAATAAGTTGATACTAAAGTAATCATGACATTACTACTCAAATATGTAAAAAATTGTAAATACTCCGGTGTGTTTAATACTGTTAGAATAAAGTTCCTTCTGTCAGTTCCATCCGTCAGTCTGCATCGTTTCAACTGCTTTGCATATGTGTCTGGATGGCAGGTAGCCTAGTGGTTAGAGTGTTGGGCTAGTAACTGAAAGGTTGCAAGATCAATTCCCGAGCTGACAAGGTAAAAATCTGTTGTTCTGCCCCTGAACAAGGCAGTTAACCCACTGTTCCTAGGCTGTCATTGTAAATAAGAATGTGTTCTTAACTGACTTGCCTCGTAAAAAAAAGAAAAAAAAGATGTGTCTTAAGCTCCTCCCTCTAGAAAGATAAAGACATAGGCATCAGGAATAGAAGAGGAACTTAGCATCTGTCCAGGCCCATACACAAGAGTAATGACCCTACCTCAGTAGGCAGAATGACCACCATAGAGCTAAAGGTTGCCTTGCCCCTACAGCAGACCTAGGATCAGCTCATCCTACCAACATTTTTACCTCAGCCATTTGGGGTCAAAATAACAAAACTGAGCTTTGATCAGTGGTTACAGACAACTTCATCCAAGACTGGGACTATAGAGAGACAGACAGTCCGAATCACATCCATTTCTCCCTCAATAAGACTCAGGGCCAGGCAGCAAAATGTCCAACAAACACACACACACATGGACACAAACCAAAATACACACATAAATAGGTTAAACCAGACTGGGCAGTGCAGTTCGGCTTCACTTGCTGCACTGCCCAGTCTGGTTTGACCTATTTCTGTGTGTGTTTTGTTTTGTGTCCGTGTGTGTGTGTGTGTTTGTTGGACATTTTGCTGCCTGGCCCTTAGTCTTAGTGAGGGAGAATTGGATGTGATTTGGACAGTCTGTCTCTCTGTAGTCCCATTGGAGCAAACTCAGCATGTGGTGCTGTTTTAGGCCCCTCCGCCCCGTCCAGGCTGTGACACAGAGACAGTGAGACACACTCCTCCAGCCCGCCTTGGGTTTCCTCATCCCAGGAAGCCCTATGTTCCCCAGAAAAGATGCAGATTAGGAGGAGGGGGGGGCGAGGTTTTCGTATTGTAGGCTGTGCGGGTTATGATTTCCAGGTCATGTGATCCTTTGTGATGACCAGGACGTTGCACTATAAACCTTCCCCATTTTACTCAATATTGACCGACTCTGTTTCCAAGGGAGTGGTTTGTCAAACCCTCTTGGATTTTATCCAGGAGAAAATAAAGAGCAACATCTGTTCTCCTAATGTCTTATAGGCCACTCTGAAAAATAAAAAGGAAAATGCCACACTGCTGCTCATGTTCCCAGGTGATGTTATTATAACAACATTTCCACCGTTAGGTCTTCATCGGGCAAAAGTACCTGGATCTGCGTGTGTTCTTTTATAGGCCACTCTGCCACGTATTGATTCTGTTGTCGTTAATTAACAGATCGCTCAAATCGAAAACACAAACCTGGAAAAATAAAAAAGGGATGTTCAGGTGTGTGCATCTTCTCACCACTATGAGGAGTAAAGTCTCCATGATATAGTAGTTTATCACGCTGTTCCCTTTGTAAAAATGATTGATACACTGTTTGACTGTTTATAGAAATGTGAGTGAGCGTAAGTAGGTTTCACTCCAGTTCGACATTCATCCATAAGGTGTGGTTATAAACTGACACTTTACCGACATGTGGCAAGTAATACTTCATCCTTAACCAGTGTTCTGAATCACTATGAATATACATGGATCCAAACAATGACCGCTCCCTCAGAGGTGGCACCACCGGTTCAAAAGTGGTGTGGCAAAATTCGTATATGGTTTTCCTGATCATTACCTGGTCAGGTTAAACTCTGGGTCCTATTTGTAGGCTATGACAAAAATATTATTATACATAGCTTCCCTTTTTCATCTGTGTTATGACTATAGGCCTGGGATTTTAATTGTCTGGTCATGTGAATTGAAAACAATCTTGACCTACTGTAAGGTGGCTCAAACTATCACAAACCTTGTTATTGTTCATTCTGAATATAATATCAAAAGAGCCAGAGACAACAACTTCAATGAACAACATAATCTGTAGTTTAGTGAACTACTATAGCAGGGCTGAGCGTTCTGCAAAGAATGGTTACAATGACTTTAAATATTAATTCCACTCTACACACACACATACACACACAATGTTAAGCAGTGGACTTTGAAAAATAAGTACAGACAGGTTTCAATGTAGAAAGGTTTACATGTTATGTCATCTGATTAAAGATGCTCTTCTGCAATTTGTTCTGTAAGCTTTATGTAAGGCAGGGTTACATTTAACACTATACACAGTGGACTTTGTAACAGTTTTTATGTGGAAGTCATAAAACCACTAACCTTGTGTTGTTGTCTAACAATGTTGTTATTATCATGGCTGGCCAGCATAGTGAAGCAAAGACACAGCCAAGGCTTGTTCATCAGAGTAGTGACTGCCTCATCTACAAATCACCTTGCATCATATGTAACTAAATTGGTCAGTCACCATTTACCCACAATGCATCACATATACAGTTGAAGTCGGAAGTTTACATGCACCTTAGCCAAATACATTTAAACTCAATTTTTCACAATTCCTGACATTTAATCCTAGTAAAAATTCATTGTCTGGTCAGTTAGGATCACCACTTTATTTTAAGAATGTGAAATGTCAGAATAATAGTAGACAATGATTTATTTCAGCTTTTAGTTCTTTGATCACATTCCCAGAGGGTCAGAAGTTTACCTACACTCAATTAGTATTTGGTAGCATTGCCTTCAAATTGTTTAACTTGGATCAAACGTTTCGGGTAGCCTTCCACAAGCTTCCCACAATAAGTTGGGTGAATTTTGGCCCATTCCTCCTGACAGAGCTGGTGTAACTGATGCATGATGTCAAATCAAATCAAATGTTATTTGTCATATACACATGGTTAGCAGATGTTAATGCGAGTGTAGCGAAATGCTTGTGCTTCTAGTTCCGACCATGCAGTAGTATCTAACAAGTAATCTTAACAATTTCACAACTTCCTTATACACACAAGTGTAAAGGAATGAAAACGAGTATGTACATATAAATATATGGATGAGCGATGGCTGACCGGCATAGGCAAGATGCAGTAGATGGTATAGAGTACAGTATATACATATGAGATGAGAAATGTAGGATATGTAAACATTATATAAATGGCATTGTTTAAAGTGGCTAGTGATACATTTATTACATCCACTTTTTAATTATTAAAGTGGCTAGAGATTTGTCGATGGCCGAACGGCATAGGCAAGATTCAGTAGATGGTATAGAGTACAGTGTATACATTAGATATGAGTAATGTCGAATATGTAAACATTATATACAAAATTGTTTAAAGTGGCTAGTGATACATTTGTTACATCCAATTTTCAATTATTTAAAGTGGCTAGAAATTTAAGTCAGTATGTTGGCAGCAGCCACTCAATGTTAGTGATGGCTGCTTACCAGTCTGATGGCCTTGAGATAGAAGCTGTTTTTCAGTCTCTCGGTCCCAGCTTTGATGCACCTGTACTGACCTCGCCTTCTGGATGATAGCGGGGTGAACAGGCAGTGGCTCGGGTGGTTGTTGTCCTTGATGATCTTTTTGGCCTTCCTGTGACATCGGGTGGTGTAGGTGTCCTGGAGGGCAGGTAGTTTACCCCTGGTGATGCGTTTTGCAGTCCTCACTACCCTCTGGAGAGCCTCACTGTTGTGGGCGGAGCAGTTGCCGTACCAGGCGGTGATACAGTCCGACAGGATGCTCTCGATTTGTGCATCTGTAGAAGTTTGTGAGTGTTTTTGGTGGCAAGCCGAATTTCTTCAGCCTGCTGAGGTTGAAGAGGTGCTTTTGCGCCTTCTTCACCACGCTGTCTGTGTGGGTGGACCATTTCAGTTTGTCCGTGATGTGTACGCCGAGGAACTTAAAACGTTCCACCTTCTCCACTACTGTCCCGTCGATGTGGATAGGGGGGTGCTCCCTCTCCTGTTTCCTGAAGTCCACGATCATCTCCTTTGTTTTGTTGACGTTGAGTGAGAGGTTATTTTCCTGACACCACACTCCGAGGGCCCTCACCTCCTCCCTGTAGGCCGTCTCGTCGTTGTTGGTAATCAAGCCTACCACTGTAGTGTCGTCAGCAAACTTGATGATTGAGTTGTAGGCCTCTTTGCTCGCACACACTTTTTCAGTTCTGCCCACAAATTTTCTATAGGATTGAGGTCAGGGCTCAGTGATGGCCACTCCAATACCTTGACTTTGTTGTCCTTAAGCCATTTTGACACAACTTTGGAAGTATGCTTTGGGTCATTTTCCATTTGGAAGACCCATTTGCCACCAAGCTTTAACTTCCTGACTGATGTCTTGAGATGTTGCTTCAATATATCCACATAATTTTCCTTCCACATGATGCCATCTATTTTGTGAAGTGCACCAGTCCCTCCTGCAGCAAAGCACCCCCACGACATGATGCTGCCACCACCGGCCTTTC
Source organism: Brachymystax lenok tsinlingensis (assembly GCA_030435695.1). Lineage (NCBI taxonomy): Eukaryota > Metazoa > Chordata > Actinopteri > Salmoniformes > Salmonidae > Brachymystax > Brachymystax lenok. The sequence goes on from CM059791.1 coordinate 72,340,151, forward strand.
AGGTTAATGTCGATGTAGGACTCGTTTTACTGTGGATATAGATACTTTTGTACCCGTTTCCTCCAGCATCTTCACAAGGTCCTTTGCTGCTGTTTTGGGATTGATTTGCACTTTTCGCACCAAAGTACGTTCACCTCTAGGAGACAGAATGCGTCTCCTTCCTGAGCGGTATGACGGCTGCGTGGTACAGATAAACGTGGTACCTTCAGGCGTTTGTAAATTGCTCCCAAGGATAAACCAGACTTGTGGTCTACAATTTTTCTTAGGTCTTGGCTGATTTCTTTTGATTTTCCCATGATGTCAAGCAAAAAGGCACTGAGTTTGAAGGTAGGCCATGACATCATTTTCTGGAATTTTTTAAGGCACAGTCAACTTACTGTATGTAAACTTCTGACCCACTGGAATTGTGATACAGTGAATTATAAGTGAAATAATCTGTCTGTAAACAATTGTTGGAAAAATTACTTGTGTCATGCACAAAGTAGATGTCCTAACCGACTTGCCAAAATTATAGTTTGTTAACAAGAAATTTGTGGAATGGTTGAAAAACAAGTTTTAATGACTCCAACCTAAGTGTATGTAAACTTCCGACTTCAACTGTAGATGTTCTCGACCATGGACAGTGAAAACATATTTATTTCACCCTTCAAGACTCTGCTTGCCTAGACTCACTGCACACCTTCCAACAACACATTGTTGGGACATGAGACGGTCGATGAAACACCAACGTTTCAGATGACACAAACTGACACTGGTAGTACTCCAAAACAAATTATGCAATTTTAACCATCGGTTCAAGATGTATCTCTGGGTAGACCAAGGGGCCACGTTCAGAAGCACAACATTAGATAACTAAAGTGCTGCAGTGGAGAGTGGAGATGATGACAGGACAGCCCGTGTCCCAAATTGCACCCTATTACCTATAGAGTACACTACTTTTGACCAGAGCCCTAAGGGCCCATTTGATGCACTACATAGGGAATAGGTTGCCATTTGGGACGCAGCTTAACTGTTGATCGCATTAACCAGAGTCCCGATGAGGGGCGTAATGAATCATGGGGATATGGAATGTTCCACGCTGTAATTCCTCATATGTATCCTCTCCTCTCTCCTTTCCTCTTTATTGTGTCCATCCTTCCAAGCAGAGGTTGGTTCCCTGGTGCTCACTGTAGGAACTGATTGCCTGTCAAATTCATATATTAAATTATTAAATCAACTACTTTCAAAATGTTCATTGAAAATAACATCCCCCTTTTTATGAAGTAGATTTTATTGAATGTCACTCAATTCTATTGCACTCTATTCTAACCAAACTTGCATTACCCGTTCATATCAGTAGGTATCACTATGCACTAGCTAGTTGAAAAAGATGGCTGCCTGTCTCTGTATTTGTGAAAGTTATGGTGGTGCTAGAATCCATAAATTCTCTCTTTATGATTGGACAAATGTGTGTTCATATTGTCTGTGGACTGCTCTGTGGTGGAATTTGTACGTTTTTTTTACATTTAAGACAGTGAAATTTGTGCCACAAACATTTGTGAATAATCACCAGCAGTAGAAATAAAATAATATGCCAACAAACATAACTGGACTAACAAACTGTCTGACTATCCTTTTCAGGAACTTCCGTATCCATTGTCCTTTGGTAGCAGCAGCAGATAATTTCGTCGTCTTTATCCTGTGCCAAACACATTTATTCAGTGAGTCTAAATCATAATGTTATATGCTGGCTGCATGAACCTAGCTAGCTAATGTTAGCAAGCTATCTAGCAAGGCTACTCTAAAGCGAACATTAGTCGTTTTGTTAGCTAGTTAGCTATGGATTGGATAGTTTTAGAGGATGACTAATCTGCTTCTATTAACTGCTTTTATTCACACATGCCTTGTTTTGCAGAGTCAAACGATGTGCTCGTGCATTCAAAAACAGTTGTTGAGAGACGTGGTTGATTAGGCTCTGTAGGCTGTAGCTCGGAGACCATTATGACTGACAAGTGAATCCACCTGTTGCAGCGAGCATGAGGGTTACCACATAAATCCCAGTGACAGGGTTGTATTCACTAAAACATGCAAACGGACTGAAATTGGGGGAGGTACTATGACAACGTGTCCAATAAGAAATGCCTGCTTTCTTTTCTGTTGCAAAATGTTTTTCTATGACGTGAACTATTGAATTTGTCTTGTAAACGCGTTCAGTGCCGCTGCATTCAAACCAGATTGAAGTACTGGGGCAAATGCTGTCTCGTCACACATTTTCCGGCGGCTCTGCGCTCCCTGGTTTGTTCTTCTAGGGGAGAGGAGCATAGCAGCCCTGGATAATACAGTATGGTGGCCAGATGATTATGGTGGCCAGATGATTAGCTGCGGCCTTTCCAGCTGTGTTGAACGTTACAGATAGAAATGTATTGTATAGAATGTCATGGCTTTGTTTAATGACGAGAAAATATCATTATCTGATGTACTGTAGGTAGCTCTAATTTCAATGCATCTATAAATGTGAAAACAGAAAAGAAGAAAGGAGAGGACTGAAGAGCAGGCTAGAGTAAAGGATTTACAGCTGGCAGGATGTGGAAGCACACACACACACATACACACATACACACACTGGCTTTCTGTCCAAGACACACTTCTCTGACACACCAGGAGGATGTGGGAGGGAGGGCCTGCATTTCCGGGTGAACAAAAGACTTCCAGCTCCTGTTCTCTCTATCCTGTGGGAGTGTAACGTAGTAGTAGACAACCCTGCTTCTTAGAGTGTAGTCTAGACTATGTTGTGGCAGTAGAAAAAAATAATAATTCTGCTCTCTATATTCGTAGTGTAAACTGTATTTTGCCATGTTTGGTGTGTGTGTGTGCGTGTGTGTGTGTGTGTGGTGTGTGTGTGTGTATATGTTACTGACGAGAGAGAGTTACTGAGAGTCCTCTGTGTGTGTCTCTGAGCAGAAGTTCATGGAGTTTGAGGACAGTCAGGAGCAGGAGAAGAAGGACCTTCAGAACCATGTGGGCAGAATGGAGTCCCTCTCCCGCCAGCTGGAGCTCAAGATCAAGAACTACGCAGACCAAAGTAAGTTTACGCACCATTCACTCACTCACACACTCTCTCTGTCACTCACACACACACACACACACACACACATACACACACACACACACACACAAACACACAGGCTGAATCCCAAATCAACCCCTTACCCTCCACCCTCCACGCGTTCACACCATTTGCACGAGTGTCCCAAAGCTGAGTGAGTGAAAACTATTGTGGGTGTAGGGGCTTATTAGGCCCTCCGGTAGGCACTTCGACTGAGCCTGCAACACTGCCTGCTCCATAGCAAAGTGCACAATTTCACACAAAAGATTGGAGAGACGTGACTAATGCATTTGTTTATGTCTAATGTCGAGATTTGACACATGTAAAATATGAAATACCTCCCAAATTAAATGTTTAACTGTTGCTGAGGTTTAGATTTTGTAAAACGACAGGGTGGATTTGTTCATTTGAATGTCATGCTTGTTTTATTATTTAAAAGTGGAACATGAATTGCATCATTCAAGTCAGGAGTGTGTACTGACGTTGATGGGTTTGTTGATCCCCTCGCCACTCTCTGGAAGTCACCCTCAGAGTTTCGTCAGCAACACGTGACAACGGAGTGATTTGGTAGGGGCGAGGAGTTGGTTTAGGATTCACCATCTCACTCCTCTTTCTCCTCTCTCCTCTCTCCCTCTCACACTGAATACACACATACATTACCCACCCACACACCCACATATATGCATTTCACATCATTGGTATGCCTGCCATTTTGCACACAGCAGTCCATATATATAATCTCCATGGAGCCCAGTGCAAATGTATTTCCATGATATTCTCTGCCTCCGTCTTTCTCGTCTCCCACGAATCCCTGTGATAATTAATTAGACACACACACACATTCATTCACACTCTTTTCGGGTGACAGTAATGGGATTACAAGATTACTGTTACTCCGTCCTCTTTTAAGTGGCAGCCAGGCACCACATCCCATTGGTGGATTTAGGAGGGGAGTCTGATGCGGTGCCTTTAGGGAACACAAGCATCCACAGTCCGATGTGATAGCTCAAACCTCTGTTAGCAATGACTTATTGAGGAGGAGAGAAGCATAGCTTCATAAACTGACATACTGCTGTTGTTCTTCAGTCTTAGGAAAATGCCAATCTGACTGCCAGTTCCTGCTTCAGCCATTTCCTTTATTGTTGTCATGCTCAACAATTGCTAAAGCAGAAACAGACTGGCAATCCAGGGCTGGGAAATGCAGATCGTAACGGCACATGCCCTGTGTGTATAAACAGTCACGAGTCCCATCCGTGTAGTTAACCATCTGTAGAGCACGCTGCCCTGGCTGCTGCCACTCCCAGTCTGTGGTGAATAGTTCATGGGTCATTATGCTGTTCCAGACAGGCGTTCTCCAACCAGGGCAGAGTCCAAAGATACTCTATGTGTAGAGTAGCCCACAAGCTACTCTGTGTGGATAGTCTTAAACTGCAGGCATCTTCTCTTACTTGCCATCTTACTTCAATTGGGAAGCTTGCATGAAAGGAGAAGATGAGTGGACTTTCAGATCCGTGGTTACTTTGCAGGACAATGGTACACTAGAATGCTGTGTTGTGGTCAATTTCATTTCAATTCCAGTAAATTCAGGAAGTACATTGAAATTCCAATTCTCTTTCATGCTTTTCAGTTAGGAAAATTGGAATTTGGTTTACTTTCTGAATTGCCTGGAATTAAAATGGAATTGACCCCAACCCTGATCTGCAGACACAACTCTTGGTTTCTTTGGCAATGGCGTTCATTGTCTTTTGTCAAAAAGAAACAGAATATTGCATAGATGCAGTTCTTCCTCTCACCCAGTCCACCCAACGGAGTGAGCCAACGTTCTAAACACACTAACTCGGTCTACATCATACCCACTCCTCAGAGAAGGACCTCATAGCTGTCCTGCGGATGCCTGTTGGGCAGGCAGAGAGAAAGGCCCCTCCCATAGCTGGCCACAGTCACTGTGGTTCGTATGAATGGCTGGGAAGTATTTCCACCACAATGTTCATGTTAATGTAATAAACTGCACTGATGCTTAAAACACGTGATGAATCAATCCATCCATATGTGGTGACGGTTAGGCACCAGGCTAGACATGTACAGTATACATGGTACATGGGTGCAGTTGTATAGCACATACAGTATATGGCTCTGGCTAATTAGCCCTAAGACAGGGAGGTCTATCTACCTACCTACCTAATCTGGTGTCAGAACAAGCTGTTCTCCTCTATGTGATGTGGAGTAGTGGTCCCTCATTCAGGAGATGTGTAATGGCTTCATATAATATCAATAACTCCACATGGAGATGATGTTAAATAGGGAGATTGGGATGGGGCCCTTATCATGTAATATACAGTCAGATAGACTGAATTCATTGGTCCCTGCTATGCTGATCAAAGGGAATTCATCCACCAAAGAGAAACGGATCATATTGTAATGAAGACCCATGAATAACGACAGGCTGCACCCACTACTGGACTGCACTGCCAGTCCGATGACATCATCATAAATGGCCCACCACCACAGCCTTGTGTGACATGCGTTCCTAGTGCCAGTAGGCTACATCATGGAAATGGTACTGTTGACCTTGTTGTAGTGGTGCCATGTTCCCATGTTATATCATTCTCCCAGTACGCAATTATCTGAATTGACAGATTGTTCTAGGGTTAGCCCTGTACCAGAACATCACCATGAAAACCCCTAGCCGCTTAAACTCTGTTTCGTCTAGACAGAGTTGAGATGCTCTGTTTGATCAATATACATCAACAGCACATATCAATTCATCACATGACGCTACCCCGCCCTTATTTTCCTTTCACATCAGAAACAGACACAGAATCCCTCTGGAATAGTCAATTCAAACATTACCATAACATCACAGCAGTATTTTCAATTTGTCAGGCTTTCAGTAACATTACCATAACATCACAGCCATATTTTCCATTCAAACATTACCATAACATCACAGCCGTATTTTCAATTCAAACATTACCATAACATCACAGCAGTATTTTCAATTCAAACATTACCATAACATCACAGCCATATTTTCCATTCAAACATTACCATAACATCACAGCCGTATTTTCAATTCAAACATTACCATAACATCACAGCAGTATTTTCAATTCAAACATTACCATAACATCACAGCAGTATTTTCAATTCTAACATTACCCCAGTGTTCCAGCAGCGTTTGAAGAGTGTTAATGTCAGTGTAATTGATAGTATCCCTGTGATGTACTCCGCTGTTGTGCTGCTCCACGCCAGGTTTAGGCTAAAGCTGACAGACTAATGGGAGGATTAGGGTTTTTGTCACCTCTTTAATCGGGCCTATTTAAAATCATTTGAGAGAGATTACCTCCTCCCAGTGCTGTGAGTTCCCCCGCCCCATTGGCATCACACAGCAGTCTAGTGTCTGATGGCTTATTACTGTTGAACCGAGGACACCTAGTGGCAGATCATTGTCATTACAGGGAGTAGAGTATAGCTAGTCCCACATCTTGCCATCCTGGGCTGCTTTTAATTGATGTTGATAATGTGGGCTGGCTGTAGTGGCTATAACAGCGTTGATAACAGACACTGTCGTCTGTCTAGAAATATAAGAATATTCAGAGCAGTTCTATTTGTGTGGTCATTGAAGCTTTACCTTTTGTCAAAATATGGTGTTACTGATGACACCCATTGGTTAGCCTCTGTGCCTGTGTGTTTCCTTATATGAACAGCTACTTATTTAACAGCTGACTAGACTGGTGTTGGATAAGACTGACTGACTGACATCATCTGACTGACTGACTGTCTGTCTGACAAACTGATAATCTGACTGACTGTCTGACTGATTTTCTTTCTCTTCTCTTTCAGTCGGCAGGATGGAAGAGCGAGAGTCTGAGCTGAAGAAGGAGTTCAACTCACTCCATCAAAGACACACAGAGGTAAAGAGAGAGAGAGAGGAGAAAAGAGGGAACTCTTCCTATCTGTACTGTTTTTATAAGAACAGGATTTCAAGTACTAAAAGTAGAACTAACCTGTCTGTTCTGTCCATTACAGATGCCTGCTACCATAACTACATGGAGCATGTAGAACTAACCTGTCTGTTCTGTCCATTACAGATGATCCATAACTACATGGAGCATGTAGAACTAACCTGTCTGTTCTGTCCATTACAGATGATCCATAACTACATGGAGCATGTAGAACTAACCTGTCTGTTCTGTCCATTACAGATGATCCATAACTACATGGAGCATGTAGAACTAACCTGTCTGTTCTGTCCATTACAGATGATCCACAACTACATGGAGCATGTAGAGAGGATCAAGCTCCACCATATGAGTGTAGTAGAGACTTCAGACTCAGGGACACTTGGCAGAGTCAGGTAAGCCTTGGTGTTAAACAGGTAACTGCCAAAAAATTGAACACTTGATTAAATGAGGGTACAAAGTATATTGAAAACAGGTGCTTCCACACTGGTCTGTTTCCTGAGATAATTAAGGAATTAACATCCCGTCACGCTTACGGTCATGTATGAAAATTCTGGGCAAGCTATTATTTTGGCTACCATGGCTATGCCCCCATAGGATGACAATGACCCCATCCACAGGGAATGAGTGGTCACTGAATGGCTTGATGATCTGACCTTTATTTAACAGGCAAGTCAGAACAAATTCTTATTTACAATGACGGCCTACCCCGGGCGACGTTGGGCCAATTGCGCTCCGCTGTATGGGACACCCAATCACGGCCTGATGTGATACAGCCTGGATTTGAACCTGGGACTGTAGTATGCTATGCAAATAGTCTGTGTAGCCATTTGATTAGCTGTTCAGGTGTCTTATGGCTTGGGGTTAGAAGCTGTTTAGAAGCCTCTTGGACCTTGACTTGGCGCTCCGGTACCGCTTGCTGTGCGGTAACAGAGAGAACCTGTAAATGACTAGGGTGGCTGGAGTCTTTGACAATTTTTAGGGCCTTCCCCTGACACCGCCTGGTATAGAGGTCCTGGATGGCAGGAAGCTTGGCCCGTGATGTACTTTTACTTCCCTACATTCCTAAAGAATATTATGTACTTTTTACTTCATACATTTTCCCTGACACCCAAAAGTACTCGTTACATTTTGAATGCTTAGCGGGACAGAACATGTTCAAATTCACACACTTCAAGAGAACATCCCTGGTCATCCCTACTGCCTCTGATCTGGCAGACTCACTAAACACACATGTTTTGTTTGTAATGATGTCAGAGTGTTGGAGTGCGACCCTGGCTATCCGTAAAAAAATAAACAAGAAAATTGTGCCGTCTGGTTTGCTTAATATAAGGATTTTTTATTATTTGTACTTTTACTTTTGACACTTAAGTATATTTAAAACCAAATACTTTTAGACTTTTACTCAAGTAATATTTTACTGGGTGACTTTCACTTTTACTTGAGTCATTTTCTATTAAGGTATCTTTACTTTGACTCAAGTATTAGAGTTGAGTGCTTTTCCACCACTGCTTATGGGAGATTCTGAAGTGGTGCCTGAGACAGCGTTTTCCACCACCGTCAACAAAACAACAAATGATGGAATTTCTCGTGGAAGAATGGTGTTGCATCCCTCCAATAGAGTTCCAGACACTTGTAGAATCTATGCCAAGGTGCATTGAAGCTGTTCTGGCTCCTGGTGGACAACGCCCTATTAAGACACTTTATGTTGGTGGTTCCTTTATTTGGGCAGTTACCTGTAGATGATTATAACATCTGTTATTTATAGCAGGTGGAATTTGATGACTTGGACTTGGAACATTCTAAAAGTATAGATTTTAAAAAGTTTTATTTAACCAGGGGAGCCCATTGAGACCAAAGATTAACATTCCAATCAAACATTTATAAAAACTACTGGTTACAGTAAAAAATCTACAACTTCAACATCTGAGTAAATGTTGACATTTAACAAATTCAACATTAGACTCCTAACCTGCCCTAGCGGAAGCAGGGAATAAGGACACAGGGAGTTCTGCAGGTTGTTCCAAAAATGGGGGGCATTAAAACTGAAGGCGGATTCACCTAATTTGTGTAGTAGAGCTACTAGTGAAATGATCTATGGGACTTTAATGAGTACCAGCCAACCTTTTGATACAGGATGCAGTGATGAGTAATAAAACTGTAACCTGTGATAAAGCGAACAGTGCTGTGGTAGACGGAATCCAAAGGTTTCAGAGTAGTGGCTGCTGCATTCTGGTAAATGGTGTCACCATAGTCAACAACTGGCAGTAAAGTTGACTGTACAATCTGCTTCCTGGTGTTTAGGGAGAGGCAAGATCTGTTTCTAAAAAGAGGCCCACTTTAAGTCTTAGCTTTTTAACAAGCTCATCAGTATGTTTTTTAAACGTTGTCAATACGAAAGGCCAGATATTTATAGTGTAGTTAGTGTAGCCAGTCCTGCTCAACATGCCCCTCACACTGTATAATCTGACTGACCCTCTTCCTCTTCTGTCTCTCTAGGAAAGAGCGTCCCATGTCTCTGAGCGTCTTCCCCATGTCAGGAGGGGGGTCAGTTCTGACCCCTGACCTCCAGGCCAGGGCTGAGACGCCGGGCGCAGAGGCCTGGAGGTTCAACGCCCTGGAACATCCGTGCTCCAATGCCAGCCTCAAGGTGGGAAATGGGGATGGCTCGATAACAGATACACAGAGATGTGATTGGCACAGCCTAGAAAAAATGGGGGTAATGAAACTGTCTATTTAAATGATCAGAAACATTTGAATGAACCTGAATCTGTTTATTTCTGCCTGGGTGAGGCTATAGGGCCCTGTTGAAATACATTTGAAATGCCTCTTTTTGCAGGAAGGGCGTTGGACTAATCACGCACAGTGTGAGAGATCAAGGGTGCACCTCAGTAGTCTGGAGTGGCTGCCTCCTGTTGTTTCCTCCCCCTTATGTGCTTAGAGCACAGGGCTTTGGACTAGGCACGCTTAGCATGCCTAATGAAGAGGCCTTTGGAGTGGGCTCTGAGAGGGGAGAGAGTCGGCACCCCTCTGTGATGTCTTCTAGAAGGATCTGACAGGGGCTTCTGTGTATTCATACAACCGCACTCCCTCTCCTCAGTACATATGCAAATGAACCCCAAACCAGCCATTCAGAGCATGTTTCAGAGGGCCAACTTCATGAATATGCATAATTTACCAGGATAGAATGCTCCTTATTTAGTCATTTGTCCTCATGCTGTTAGGTGTCTGTCAGATGGTAACATAATGACATCATCGCTCTCTGGCGCTGGATGAGATTCTCAGTAGTTTACCAAATGTCGTCATGCTCCCCCACAGACTCACAGTCACAAAGACTTCCAGTGTGTTATTGTTCTGTCCTGAAAGGGGCTTTGCAGTAGGAATAAGCATCACCACTTTGAATATTACTGCATGGAGTCTGTATACATATCTATTTTTCTCTTCAGTGATGGTAATAACCCTAAGGGTGCCTGTGTTATTTTGGCTGCTGCTCCGCTTCGTTCAGAAGTGGGGCATGGTCTCTGACGAGGGGTAGATGGTCTGTGCCGTGGTACATTCTGGGAGGGAGGCTGCTGGCAGGCACCCAATCACTGGGGAGAGAGAGCGCAGGCCGGCACATGATTGGATGTTTTGACTCTTTGTAAATGAGTAGTTGTATTGATTGTCAAAATGTTCTACTACAAAGCATTTTATGGTATGGCCTATCTAGAAATATATTTTTCTTTATGGAATCATCTATTGTTGATCTGTAAGTGTAGTGACAGTGGTATCTCTTATAGACTGTATTGGTTTTCTTTATATAGGCTAGAAATACTCAGTCCCAGCGGTCAAAGCTGGTTGAAATGATGTCATTAGACCCAGTTGGCCGCTGGGGGTTACATGCGAACCCCATGCTGACATGACCATCGTTTTCTGACATGTATTCTATGCAGATGAACTGCTCTGAGTTCATTAACAAATGCCATCGGTCACTCACTAATACTGCTCTCTCGTCCAGCTGTCAATTCAAACAGCAAACATATGTCTCACAAGGCAGCCATGAACCAAATGCTGTGAGCCATTTCAACCAGATTACCACTGCTTCTGATGCCTGGACTTTTAGACTAGGGGCTTTGCAGTTCCTGCAGTTCATTGCAATATCCTGTCTCTTACCCATACAGAAGAACCTAGGAAAGGGAGATTGCAGCCACCAATGAAAGATGTGAAAATATGTATTTTCTTATTTATTTTGGAATTCCAGTATGTTCAGGGTTTTTGGGTTCTCCCATAAATAAGGGCGACCTCATAAGCGTTCAACCCCAAGAGTCAGTATGTGAGCAACTCAAACCCTAAACTTCATTGACACAATAATACTCTGAGTACTCAATCCTCTGACTATGTAAGAAGGGTTCTTCTGTGTGGTTCAGAGACTGGACTTCATAGGCTTCAGTCAGCTGTGGTGAGATGGTAGTCACTGGGCTAGTCGGTCACCTCAAAACCTCCCACATGTTGAATCTAATAAGCTTGACTTTCAGCCAGCCATCACCAGCTGTGAGCAATGTAGACCGCCACAAGCACACACACACGCACGCACTCACACACACACACGCACGCTTGGCAGTGTGTGTTGCCTCAGTGCTTCTGCAGAAATGTGGTTCTTCATTGTAACTCTCTTCCCAAGCAGTTGGATGCAGACGACCCCCCAAAGAAAAGGGATGGTTACAGTACGCTGCAGATCTCTTGGGGGAATTCACTCCCAGACGACTGCAAGGTAGTTGTCTCTGTGGTGGTGGATAAGACAACCGCCACTGCAACCCGCTTGTACATGCCATGGAGAGCCCCATGCTGTGTGTGTGTGTGTGTGTGTGTGGGGGCTTTAGTAGTTGTCTTCAGTTTGCTGTTTCGTTTTTCAGAGCAAGCAGCATCTCTTTGCGCGTTATTCAAAGTCCCTCACTTCACAGACCACCTGAGCCCAATACAACCACGTCAGGTTTCCCTTCAAATCATAGATCCTCCTCAGTGAGCTGAAGGAACAGTCAATGATCACCTCCATTTAGTTTCCCCCCTAAAATGAGCTGTTTTGATCAGTCAGTGGTCTGTAGAGTGGGGAAGGCGTGGTTCCATTCAGCTTCTATGTTGTTGTGTTTCATTTTGCCAAACTGCATGGTACTAGCTGTACTTCTTTCACATGCTGTTGCTGTCCTAGCTCTGTTTCATTTGTTTCACGTGAACTTGGAAGCAAATTGTCTCACAGTATGTTGTTATCTCAGTTTTAGCATGTATACCACTCGACGTAGTTAAATAACCCTCTTCGTAGTTATAGCACTATTTGTAGTTTTACACAGTAGAACTACAATCTCTGTAGTTTGATATCTTATTGTACTCTATGTAGACTTAACATTGTAGATTAGATCACTTATTATTGTGTTGTCATTCATAGTGAATCTTGTGTTTGTTTCTATTATGAGCTGACCTTTGAGTTGTGTGTGTGTTCAGTGCTGTTGTCTCTCAGTGAAGGAATGGCACTCCCCACTGGGCCCATGATTGGTTTATGTTCTGTGTTGACCTCTGACCTCTTGTGAAGTCCATGTGAACCCTGTGATCTGATGTGAAGTGTGAATGAGTGTGTATTAGCTGTCTGTTGACTGTGTTCTCCCCTTCCTTGTCCCAGTCAATGTATTCCTGGTCCTGAGCTCAAACTACACAACATAGATCATCTACGACCAAATTCATATTTGATTATTGTACAGAATAATGGATACCAATTTCAGTTTTTTAGAGCTTCACCCAATGAAAAAGTAATGACTTCAAATAAATACCTTTAAGAAATGTTATATATTCAAATTAAAGATCTTTACTCCCGAGTGGTGCAGTGGTCTAAGGCACTGCATCTCAGTGCAAGAGGCGTCACTACAGTTCCTGGTTCAATCCAGGCTGAATTACATCCAGCCGTGATTGGGAGTCCCAGTGGGCGGCGCACAATTGACCCAGCATTGTCCGGGTTTGGCCGTGGTAGGCGGTCGTTGTAAATAAGAATTTGTTTCTAACTGACTCATAATAGAATACATTTGTTATGGAAGTTGATGGGAGTCACAGGCGATGGGATTCTGTCTGTACAACTTGTGTCCTCAATGTCTGTAACTAGTGCTTGTTTAGTTTTGTCCCCAGCTCCAGTGTGATTGCTTTAAGCCAGGCTGAACTGTGGTGTTGTGGTGTCTCCCCTGTCTGACCTTGTGTTCCTTAGTTCCTGTCCTGTCTCTACTGTATCTAGCACTAGAGACAGGAGTTTTTCCTCCACACATGACCTGACCAGGAAAAACTCCAACTCCAAGTCCTAGTTCAGGAAAATGTTATCCCTTAATGGGTCAAGGTCAGGGTTAGGGTTAACCTTTGACTCTTGACCTCTCTATGACCTCTCTGATGACCCTATCGGTTGTGGTTGCAGGACGAGCTGTTGGACCTTGGCTCAAAGTCGGTCACTCCCATGTCCACCACGGCCTCGGACGTCACCATGGAAGGGGAGGGGCCAAACAGTAAGAGCATGGAGTTGCTGGCAGCACCGGGGAACAGGTCGATATCAGTGGGTATGAAACGTTACTCACGATACCGCAACTAAGTCCTCACAAACAAGTATTACAATGGTAGATGACAGAGAGATTTGTCTTTGTATCCATTCTTGATGATCTAATAGCACATATTTACGTTCTATTTGATCTGTATTATATGTGTCCTGTAGGTTTGCCAGAGAACGAGGATAGTTCAGAGGTTCATGACATCATTGAGTCCACCCCTGAACTGGACATGGACCTCAGTGGATACAAAGCATCCAGGTAACCCCTACAAAACCATAACCATATAGAGTCAAGTTGGGATAAATCCTCTCTTTCATTGACAAAATGAGACTACAATTTAGACCTTGAAATACATTGGGTATTACTCCTGGACAATCTGCTAAAGCTATTGTAATGTATACTGAGTGTTAAATGCTAACTGCTAATCCCTCCACTATGCAGCACCCCGACCAAAGGAGGCATTGGCATTGAGAACATGGCGTTTGACCGCAACACAGACTCTCTGTTTGCGGAGCTGTCGTCTGCAGGCATAGGGGACGTCATAGGAGACGTGGACGAGGGGGCGGACCTGCTGGGTAAGCGAGGGAAGGAACCCTTTCCCATAGCAGCAAAACACCTCCAAGGATGTGTAGCGTTTAGCATTGTGGTATCATTGTTATAACACTGTAGTAACTTCATGGTAATGAAATACAACACCTTTAACGAGCTGTTGCTATTAGCATTTTAGTAATGTTGTAGTAACAATGTAGTAACGTTATGATATCGAATTACAACACAAGTATCCGTTTCTATATAAGCTATACTGTAAGAACTAAGTTAAGCCTGACACCTTCAAGGAACAGTATTAATTCTCCCCAGCATTACAGCAACCCTTTTGGAAGATTTATCTATAAAAAAACATGTACGTACAAACTGTGTGACACTGTTAAACTACTTTTGGAATGTCTCTTGACAGATGGAGTTTAACTAGTTTTGGGATGACTTGTGTTAACCCCTTGTGAGTGTCTTGAGTGTGTTGTTTACCCAGGTGACCTCCCTACGTTGTTCCTGCTCCTGTGTTCAATGCATGCTAACTCATGAATTACTATAGTATCAGGCCACTGAGTTAGACAGTAAACTGACACTATTTTACTACATTCAGCTCACTAATACACACTGGATGTTGCACTGAAGTGAAATAACCGTTGCTGTTAGGTAAAAACCAAGCTAAACTGGATTTAGAAATTCAGCTTGTATAAGTTAAAAGTCATTCTCTGCTGTTAGCTCCATCAGTGTCTAACCCGCCTCTCTCTCCTCGTTGTGTCCTCTCCTCTGGCTTTTGTCCCTAACCCCAGTGGAGTACTCTGGTGTGTATTATGATCTCAAAACCTCTCTTTCGCTCCTTCTCCTTTGTTATTTCTCCTCCGATGCCTCTCTCTATGCCCTCAGAGAAAAACTCTATTCCAGGGATGGGTAACTGCAGTTGTGCTCCACCCTAACACACCTGACCTAATTAAACCAAATATGTTCTATATTGGAAAACCATGGCTAGTTTATTAGGCTTTGTGAATCTGGTGTGTTTTAATGCTGGGCTGGAACAAAAGCCTGCCTGTATACACTGTGGCCCTTCAGGACCAGTTGCCCATCCCTGCTCTACATTCGGCCTCTCACCACCTCATATCTACAGCTCATAGCTCTACTACTACTGCCTTGACCTGCATTTGACCCCCGCAGCTCCTTGCTAGCATTACTGATTTCTGTCTAAAATGCACCATAAGCATGAAAAATAACTCATCAAACAGCTTTAATAACACATTTTTTACTTTACATCTTAAATTGATTTAGTTTGTGTGTTTGTTGTTATAGCTTCTCTAGCTTTCCCAACTGTCTCTCTACCCTAGAACTGTAACTCATTCCTTTCACCACTAGCCTGTTAGGAGTACCCAAGCTCTCATTCCTTTCCCCACTAGCCTGTTAGGAGTACCCAAGCTCTCATTCCTTTCCCCACTAGCCTGTTAGGAGTACCCAAGCTCTCATTCCTGCATTGTGTTTCTCATACATACCTCATGTCTCACTCTCTCCACCTCTCTCCTGTTCTCTTGCTTGACTTGGATTGCATGGTTTTCTCAGACCTTAGCTTGCTTGGTAAGACCTCACCTGCTCGCTCCATCCTACTCTGTTGCGACATGTAACATGTTCTGTGTGGTGGCTGTTGGGGTTGTCCCTGTTTTGTATTTCTTAGAAATATCTCACTATGAGATATTTAGCACCCTGAATATATCTGTATGAATATTTAAGTTAGTCAATGTGACTATGTGTTCATCCATTGAAGTAAGTTCACCTCCATAAATATTGATTTATTAAGGATAAAGATTTAAAAACATAGTTGATTAAGATCTATGTGATACATAAGAGAATCTATCCAGGCCTTCTATTCATGTTGTTCTATATACTCCAGTTGTATGAACACAAACCAGAAAACTAAGTCATTTCCCCCCTCGCTGGTGTTGCTCCTTGTTTACAGGTATGGGTCGTGAGGTTGAGAACCTGATCACGGAGAACACACAACTAATGGAGACAAAGTAAGAAAAAGACACTTTTATACTGAACAAAAATATAAACGCAACATGCAACAATTTCAAGGATTTGACTGAGTTACAGTTTACTGAGTTACAGAGTTCCATAAATTCATTAGGTCCTAATCTATGGATTCCACATGACTGGGAATACAGAAATGCATCTGTTGGTCACAGATACCTTAAAAAAAAAGGTAGGGGCGTGGATCAGAAAACCAGTCAGTATCTGGTGTGACCACCATTGGCATCATGCAGCGTGACACATCTCCTTCACATAGAGCTGATCAGGCTGTTGATTGTGGCCTGTGGAATGTTGTCCCACTCCTCTTCAATGTCTGTGTGAAGTTGCTGAATATTGGCGGGAACTGGAACACGCTGTCCTACACGTCGATCTAGAGCATCCCAAACATGCTCAAGGGGTGACATGTCTGGTGAGTATGCAGGCCATGGAAGAACTGGGACATTTTCAGCTTCCAGGAATTGTGTACAGATCCTTGCGACACGGGGCCGCGCATTATCATGCTGGAACATGAAGTGATGGCGGCAGATGAATGGGCCTCAATATCTCATCACGTTATCTGCCCATACCATAACCTCACCGCCACCATGGAGCACTCTGTTCACAATGTTGACATCAGCAAACGCCATACACATGGTCCGCGGTTGTGAGGCCAGTTGGCCGTACTGCAAAATTCTCTAAAACGACATTGGATGCAGCTTATGCTAGAGAAATTAACATGAAATTCTCTGGCAACAGCTCTGGTGGACATTCCTGCAGTCAGCGTGGCAATTGCACACTCCCTCAATTTGAGACATATCTGTGGCATTGTGTTGTGTGACAAAAAAATGATATTTTAGAGTTGCCTTTTATTGTCCCCACCACAAGGTGCACCTGTGTAATGTTGTGTAATCAGCTTATTGAAATGCCACACCTATCAGGTGGATGGATAATCTTGGCAAAGGAGAAATGCTTACTAACAGGAATGTAAACACATTTATGCACAACATTTGAGAGAAAGAAGCTTTTTGTTTCTGGGATCTTTTATTTCAGCTCATGAAACATGGGACCAACACTTTACATGTTGCATTTATATTTTTGTTTAATGTATACCCCCAAAGTTATTCAAATGTTATCAGTCTTTTAAACTGGTCTAAAGTCTATTCCATATTTAGATAGCTTTGTAGATCCCACTATACCGGACTATATACTGGAAGCACAACATAACACAAACATTTTGCATGCAGTATTGTAAGGTGTCGCATTCATTCCTTTCCCCCCTTGTTTCCTGTAGGAACGCTCTGAATGTGGTGAAGAATGACCTGATAGCGCGGGTAGATGAGCTGTCGTGTGAGAAGGAAGTGTTGCAGGGGGAACTAGACGCTGTGACACAGACCAGGAAAAACCTGGAGGAGAAGAACAGAGAGCTGGAGGAGGAGCTCAAGAAGTGGGTCAATAACAACAACAACACACGATAACACACTACACACAACAGATCATGTGAGGTCTACACCTGTTGTGTTCGGCAAATGTGACAAATCAGATTTGATTTCAAATCAAATTTTATTTGTCACATACACATGGTTAGCAGATGTTAATGCGAGTGTAGCGAAATGCTTGTGCTTCTAGTTCCGACCATGCGGCAGGTAGCCTAGTGGTTAGAGCGTTGGACTTGTAACCGGAGGGTTGCAAGTTCGAATCCCCGAGCTGACAAGGAAAAACAAATCTGTCGTTCTGCCCCTGAACAAGGCAGTTAACCCACTGTTCCCCGGGCGCCGAAGACGTGGATGTCGATTAAGGCAGCCCCCCGCACCTCTCTGATTCAGAGGGGTTGGGTTAAATGCGGAAGACACATTTCGGTTGAAGGCATTCGGTTGTACAACTGACTAATAATGGTGACTTTGATGCAGTAGTATCTAACAAGTAATCTAACAAATTCACAACAACTACCTTATACACAGTGTAAAGGAATGAATAAGAGTATGTACATATAAATATATGGATGAGCGATGGCCAAACGGCATAGGCAAGATGCAGTAGATGGTATAGAGTACAGTATATACATATGAGATGAGTAATGTAGGATATGTAAACATTATATCATTTGATTTGACAACAGCAACACAACATATTAATATGGCCACCCAATTATAAGACTGTTTTTAGGGAAATCCCCAAGAGTAAACTGTCAACATGAACACATGGCATAACATATTGTTGATGAACCTGATTGAACCAATTCTTCTGTTTTTCCAGAGTGCGTGTGGAGATGGAGGAGGTGAAAGGGAAGCCAAATGAGGAAGAGGATGTGAGTGCCTCTTACCATATGTATAACACTGTCCTGTATAATATGACTGTACCTCTTCATGTCCTATAGTGGTGCCCCTTTCTATATTGTAATCGCTGTTAAATGTATATTTTTATCATATTGCTGCAAAATGTACCTTCCTTAAAATTCAGCTTGTTACTGTGATTGGTGCATTGTAATTAAAAAAACAATAAAAAACACCCTCTTTCTCTGGTGTTATAGAGTGACGTTCCTACAGCCCAGAGGAAGAGGTTCACCAGGGTAGAGATGGCTAGAGTCCTCATGGAGAGGAACCAGTACAAGGAGAGGCTGATGGAATTACAGGAGGCTGTTAGGTGGACAGAGATGATCAGGTGAGGAGGAGGAGAGAGTAGGATTGAAGGGAATAGAACAGAGCCAGTATACAATGCAATCCCTCAGTTAGCCATGTAGTTTTAAACAATATGGCCAATTAAACAATTTGGTCAATTATATCTCCACCTTTTCCATTAAACAAGGACATTCCTCTTAATCTGAATGTAGACTTGAAACTAGGCCACTGCCATACACTTGAGTCAGTGGCGGTCGGTGCTGTTTAAGATCAGGGAGGACGATTTTTTTAATGAGCATGGCCTTATTTCTATTACAGCATATTGCATAAATGTCATTCACATTCCCCATTTTGTTCCGCTTGGTTCCGTTTAAGATTTGTTTTTCAACAGAATCGGCAGAATGAATACACCTCTGATCACCCGCAAACATAGTTCACTTTCATAGAAGCCACATACAAACAGCATGATCACTTTGCTTGTTGTATGATTCCTTCTCGCGTCCACGCTCTCTCCTCTTCTCACCTTTTCCCTTCGCTTGTGGACTTCATTGCACCACACAACAGCTGTCTGTGACCAGGGAAAATAATCGCTAACCACTACACCAAGCCTACATTGTTGTCACCATGTTAGCTAATGTCATAGTCAACAGATCTACTAGAACTAATGTGTTAGTAAACCTGCTACAATCATGCAGTACAGTGTACAGTCAGTAAGCAGTTTAGCAGTTACACTGGTGAGCCCCATGGCAATACATTTATTAAACCAAAAGCTTACCTTGTCATGGAAGAGTTCCAGGGTTGGATAGCCACAGCCAGCTAGCTAAAGAGAGAGAGAGAGAGGCTCAAAATATATATATATATATATTTTCTAGAATCAGATACCTATATGAAGGAATAGGCAAAGGACTATGGATACAAAATATTAATAATTTTCCCAGTTGTTTCCATGGCCTCTGCTATAATAATATGCTGCAGTTGCTTAACTGGTTCCCAGAGTGACGTCAAAGTCCATTGTTTCAGAACACCAAACGTCCAGAATGTTCAAAAGTTAATAAACATTTTTGGAGATGAAATGTTAATAAATAATACTATGTTACCTAGTGAAGGGTTTCCTTCTCCACAACCCCTTGTTTCATATACAGTCTTTAAGGTCCACTCTGAGACTTCACTGAAATCATCCTTCTGCTCTATCCTTGGTCTACCAATTTAAATGAATGAGTTGAAGGGATAGTTCAGAGAAATTACATAGCTATCTAAATATCTCTTTACTTAGAAGGCATTCTATGGACAAGGAGTGACTGCAATCAACACTTTGGTTTTGTTAAACTAACCAATGCCGTAAGTAATTCTGCTGAACTGTTCCTTTAACATGATGCCATGTTGTGTTGTCTTACCAGAGCCTCCAGAGAAAACCCTTCCCTTACTGAGAAGAAGAAATCCAGCATCTGGCAATTGTAAGCAGTCTCAAATAATCTTTCCTTCAATGACAATCTGTACGAAATAACTAATATGAATTATATACATGTCTGATATGATGTATCCAACACTATCAACATGATATCATATGCTAACATTCTGGAAATTCCATCCTTGTTTTCTTTCTTTTTGGATGTGCTATTAAATGTTCAGTCTTAGGTAAATGTTTAAAAAATCATAGCCATCCCTCTCTTGTCGCTTGGTACAGTAACTACAGTCTAGCCATGGGTTTAAATACTATTTCAAATCCTTTCAAATCCTTTAGCTTTGCTTGATTGAGCTTGCCTATTGCAATGGAACCAATAGAAAATCCCCAACTGCACATATCCCGCCCACCTGGCAGTCCATGCAGGCTAAAGCAAACGTTCAAAGTATTTGAACAATTTTCAATAGTATTTGAACCCAGGTCTGCTACAGTCCCCTGAACAATAGACATATCCTGGATGTGTACTACTCTCTTCATGTTTTCCATCCAATCCACAAACAAATCAGTCCAATGTGATTCTCTTGCCCTCCCTCCCGCCTGCCTCTGTTGCCTTATGTTGTCCTGCTAGTCTGCTTAAAGACTGCTGAGAGGGAGAGGTCTATGTCAGCTGATCTCCTTCATGTCCTCTCAGAAGTTGTATTTGTTTAAAGGACAATTTATGGACAAGTGCTTCATTTTGCAATAGGCCTATAACCTGCTGCAATGCAGAGATTTAAATATGTCCAGCTCTTTATTAATGTACACTCTTGCCAGATCTACTGTCCATTACAGTATGATGTGTAGACATATGAAGAAAATAATGAAACATATAATTGCATGCTTCTTTTGATCAACTGACAGAAGTGTCCTCCTTCATCCCTGTGAGTTTTACTGTGACTAACTGTCTGGTCTTAACTTTGGCCTTTCCTCTTACTGTGCTGTGGAGCTCATTGGAATCACATTATACAGTCTATTGAAATCTATCTGCTTAATTACCATCTTTCCCACACTATCATATTACTATCTGCTATTAACATTCAGATAACATATGCCAAAACGTATATACAAACACAGAAATACACAGGTGTAGGTGTCCTAATGTACAGTACTAGTGTACTGTATGTAGGCTTATAATACTATATATTAATATGTATGAGTCCTGGTCAGTTAAGGGGCCACGAGTGGTATTGTGATGGGTGGGCCTTGGCTCTGTTAATCAACATTCCCAAACCCCAGCATGCTTCACGTCACTATACTTGAGGTGGTGGTGGTGATGGGTGACTGTTTACTGTTGGTTGGTGGTTGACCCCCGGCCTTGCTCCTCTCTATACAACCCCCTCCCCCTTCGCATCCCTATGGTTTCTCTCTCCCCCCGTAGTTTCAGCCGCCTCTTTAGCCCCTCCTCCTCCAGCACGGCAGGGATGAAGAAGGCGGAGTCCCTGAGGAGGGAGGTGAAGTACACGCCCCCTGCAGGAGGGGGAATGAAGAAGAGGAGCAGCACCTTCTCCCAGTTCCCCACCGAGAAGTCCAAGGCCTTCGACTTCCTCAACGAGGAGTGAGTAGTGACACAGCACTCATTCTGTCATGTGTTAGTACTGTTGTAGCTCTCCTTATTCCTCTCTTGACCTCTGCCATGATGAGCCATGGGCATTCACTCCATCAATTACACAGCACTTATAATAAAATCATGGATATGTGGGTCAACTGCTTATGATGGTTAGAACATAAAATTATAGCATATTGAGTTTATGGTTTCCAGACCATCACTTTTTGAGTTTTTGTTACCATGTTTCTTATCAGATTGGTTTGAATTTTGTTGAAAAATTCTAACCATCATAAGCAGTTGACCCACATATCCATGATTTTATTATAAGTGCTGTGTAATTCTATTTTAGAACTGTTCATTCCCTGTTCTATTTTAGAACTGTTCATTCCCTGTTCTATTTTAGAACTGTTCATAACCTGTTCTATTTTAGAACTGTTCATTCCCTGCTCTATTTTAGAACTGTTCATTCCCTGCTCTATTTTAGAACTGTTCATAACCTGTTCTATTTTAGAACTGTTCATTCCCTGTTCTATTTTAGAACTGTTCATTCCCTGCTCTATTTTAGAACTGTTCATAACCTGTTCTATTTTAGAACTGTTCATTCCCTGTTCTATTTTAGAACTGTTCATTCCCTGTTCTATTTTAGAACTGTTCATTCCCTGTTCTATTTTAGAACTGTTCATAACCTGTTCTATTTTAGAACTGTTCATAACCTGTTCTATTTTAGAACTGTTCATTCCCTGTTCTATTTTAGAACTGTTCATAACCTGTTCTATTTTAGAACTGTTCATAACCTGTTCTATTTTAGACCTGTTCATAACCATGCTACACAAACGTTCTTATACTCCTAGGGCTGGTTTCTCATGACCCATATTGGGCATATTTCTGGACCTCAAAGCCTTTTCATTGGAGAATCTCATTTGACAGTGCTTTCTAGTCCAGGATTCAGCAAACCAGCCCATAATTACATTTGTTTTAATGATATTCCCTTTTTGTCTTGTCTCCCTGTCAGAATGGACCCGTGCGCCTCTCCGTCCCGTAGGGAGCAAAAGAGGGCCCAGTACAGACAGGTCAAAGCCCACATGCAGAAGGAGGATGGACAGGTACAGGCACACGGATGGAGTCTACCCAGCAAATCTAAGGTAGGAGGGGAGGGAGGGAGAGAGAGAGAGAGAGAGGGAGAGAGTTCACAATAATAACCATATCCAAGTTTTTATTGTTTATATATGACATCTTCTGTGTCCTTTCAGGTAGTGAACGGGGGCCCAACAGAGAACAAAGAGAAGAATCTACCTGTGCCAGTCTACCTGAGGCCTCTGGACCAGAAAGATGCTTCTATGAAGGTGAGCACAGCACACACTGGGATTAAGTTAACTTCATTTTGATCTGTGAAAACCTACATTACTTTTGTTCTCAATGCAACATTTGAATACCACGTTGTGATACACAAGTATAATACATGTTTTGCAGTGGAGGCTGCTGAGGGGAGCGAATGGAAGGGCATCAAACACATGGAAACTTTGTGTTTGAGGTTGTTGATACCTTTCCACTCATTCTGCTCCAGCCATTACCACGTGCCCGTCCTCCCTAATTAAGGTGCCACTAACCTCCTGTGGTGTATTGAGCTTTTTGAAATGCAATTTATATACATTTTACGTTGTTTGATTGATTGATATGTCTGCAGCTGTGGTGTGCTGCGGGTGTGAACCTGTCAGGAGGGAAGATCAGAGAGGGAGGGTCCATGTTGGAAGGGCAGAGCAGGAAGGGCTCTGTGAGCAGCCTGGACCAATTACAGACAGAGAACAAGGTAAGGGGGAGGGGTTTTGAGCATGATAGCCAAGGGGGGTGTACCCGTACCTTTAAGCAAATTGACAGAAGGAGGGTGTCTCATCAGGATCACAGGACAGTATATGGAAACTTGACTGTTTTTGGGAGCTTGTTTATCAGTCAACAAAAGTACTGTATTCTGGAACTTTATACAATATAAGTGTGTTTAAAACAGCTTATTACTGCTTTTGAGAGCTTGTACTGTAAATGACTGGAGAAAGAAGACTGGATAGTAACAATTTACAGACACAAATTTACTAGCACTGGCCTCAAGCCATCATGACAGGGCTCAGTCAAGTCAACATGGTATAATGGAGGCTTGCTCATGATCAGTCTGTCCTGTCCTTGCTCCAGGAGCAGGAGAAAGGTGACCAGGAGAAGGAGAAGGAGCTGCGTCTGCAGGATGAGATGTCCTGCAGGGTGTG
The DNA here is from genome assembly GCA_030435695.1 of Brachymystax lenok tsinlingensis. NCBI lineage: Eukaryota > Metazoa > Chordata > Actinopteri > Salmoniformes > Salmonidae > Brachymystax > Brachymystax lenok. The sequence continues at coordinate 72,364,159 of CM059791.1, forward strand.
GATCTGTACCAGTACCCACTCCTCTACTAAAGTCATGGTGCTGGAGGCCAACCAGCCCTCCGGCCTGCTGGACAGCTTCTACGCCTGCAACTCACACGTCCTCTGCATCGCCAGCATACCAGGTGTGTGTGTGTGTGATGTTTGTGTGTAGTGTGTGTTTGTGTGTGTATGTTTGTGTACAGTTTATGAGGAATTTACAGTATTAAGATGGGTCTGTATATGTCAATGTTGGCTGGTGTTACTTTCAATCAGTTGAAGGGGTCATTGTAATGTCTGGAATGGATTGAATAAAACAATAGTGTGTGTGTGTGCTCGCTTCTGTGTGTTTTCACATGTCTGTTTTTCAGGTGTGTTGGAGACAGACTACCCTGCAGGGGAGAAGCTACCTGTACCCCAGGACCAGGAGTCTGGGCCAGTTGATGGCGTGTCGTTGACAGGCAGCATGGCCAGTCTGGGCTCCACGGGCAGCGACGGCGCCTTGGCAACGGAAGGGACCACCGCCGTCCTCCAGATGGCCGGGGCAGGGCTCAATGACCTCCCGGCCCAGCACAGCTCAGGTAACACAGACACAGGAACTGGCCGCGGTTCAGGACATTATAGCAGTGGTCACCTCCATCACTAGTCCTGGAGAGTTACGGGGTTTGCAGGCATTTGTTCCTGCCCAGAACTATACTATTTGATTCAACCAGGAGTAGTTGAATGAGGGGTTTTAGTGTTGGCATTTTCACACTTTCACACACATTTAAACTGGAGTATGCCAAAGGGTTCCACCCTCAATCATCCTTTTGTATCTAATGCATGCTTACTGTATATTTTCTCTCTACATATTCCCCCTACCTCCACCCAACAGTGGATCTGTCCAGAGAGCCCAGTCCTGCAGAGGATGGGGTCCCCACAGCGGAAGAGGCCACAGAGGCTACAGAGGAGGGGGTGGAGAGCCTGGGGCTGGTCGTCAGTCAGCCAGGCATCTACACAGAACACGTGTTCACAGACCCTCTGGGAGCCGGCCACCACGAGTCCTCCACTGCAGACACACAGAGGTGAGACCGTCTGACCTGGTACCAGTTAGTAGTGACCTGACCAGGGAAAACTCTGGTCCCTTGTTTAAGGTACTGGGCTACATGCATGTGTAATTAAGAATGTATGACCTTCTTAATGTGTGTTTGATACACTAAAGTTCACCAGCCCTGTTCTTTCGCTCTGTCTCCCAGGGACCAGGAGGGGGTGGGCGAGGCGTCTCTTCCCGACGACATGCTCCCTGCTGGGGAGGACAACCAGAGGATGAGCAGCGCCCTGCCCACCATGTGGCTGGGGGCCCAGAACGGATGGTGAGGACAAGGGAGGGGTCACCAGGGGCCACTAGGGCCACACAGAAATAAATAGGTATCTTGGCCATGTTCTGTTATAATCTCCACCCGGCAGCAGCCAGAAAAGGACTGGCCACCCCTCACAGCCTGGTTCCTCTCTAGGTTTCTTCCTAGGTTCTGGCCTTTCTAGGGAGTTTTTCCTAACCACCGTGCTTCTACACCTGTATTGCTTGCTGTTTGGGGTTTTAGGCTGGGTTTCTGTACAGCACTTTGTGACATCAGCTGATGTAAGAAGGGCTTTATAAATACATTTGATTGGTTGATGAGTATGGAATATACGGTAGAATCTCTTTGGTCAAGAAAAGAAAACGCATTATACATTTTTTGTAATTTCTCGGATAATCTTTACTTTTGTTTATGCATTCTGATCCGTATAATTATCTGTAGAAAATCATCCCCATTTATTTGGGGATTGTTTTTTTAATCTTTGTCTCTTCCCTCTCTAGTTTGTATGTGCACTCGTCTGTGGCTCGGTGGAGGAAGTGTCTCCACGCCATCAAGCTAAAGGACTCCATCCTCAACATAGTGTGAGTACTCAAATCAAATCAAATTTTATTTGTCACATACACATGGTTAGCAGATGTTAATGCGAGTGTAGCGAAATGCTTGTGCTTCTAGTTCCGACCATGCAGTAGTATCTAACAAGTAATCTAACAAATTCACAACAACTACCTTATACACACAAGAGTAAAGGAATGAATACGAGTATGTACATATAAATATATGGATGAGCGATGGCTGACCGGCATAGGCAAGATGCAGTAGATGGTATGGAGTACAGTATATACACATATATATGAGATGAGTAATGTAGGATATGTAAACATTATATAAATGGCATTGTTTAAAGTGGCTAGTGATACATTATTTCATCCAATTATAATTATTAAAATGGCTAGAGATTTGGGTTGATGGCCGAACGGCATAGGCAAGATTCAGTAGATGGTTTAGAGTACAGTGTATACATTTGATATGAGTATGTCGGATACGTAAATATTATATACAAAATTGTTTAAAGTGGCTAGTGATACATTATTACATCCAATTCCTATGTTTAAAGTGGCTAGAGATTTAAGTCAGTATGTTGGCAGCAGCCACTCAATGTTAATGATGGCTGTTTAACAGTCTGATGGCCTTGAGATAGAAGCTGTTTTTCAGTCTCTCGGTCCCAGCTTTGATACACCTGTACTGACCTCGCCTTCTGGATGATAGCGGGTTGAACAGGCAGTGGCTCGGGTGGTTGTTGTCCTTGATGATCTTTTTGGCCTTCCTGTGACATCGGGTGGTGTAGGTGTCCTGAAGGGCAGGTAGTTTACCCCTGGTGATGCGTTGTGCAGTCCTCACTACCCTCTGGAGAGCCTTACGGTTGTGGGCGGAGCAGTTGCCGTACCAGGCGGTGATACAGCCCGACAGGATGCTCTCGATTGTGCATCTGTAGAAGTTTGTGAGTGATTTTGGTGACAAGCCGAATTTCTTCAGCCTCCTGAGGTTGAAGAGGCGCTGTTGCGCCTTCTTCACCACGCTGTCTGTGTGGGTGGACCAATTCAGTTTGTCCGTGATGTGTACGCCGAGGAACTTAAAACTTTCCACCTTCTCCACTACTGTCCCGTCGATGTGGATACGGGGGTGCTCCCTCTCTTGTTTCCTGAAGTCCACGATCATCTCCTTTGTTTTGTTGACGTTGAGTGAGAGGTTATTTTCCTGACACCACACTCCGAGGGCCCTCACCTCCTCCCTGTAGGCAGTCTCGTTGTTGTTGGTAATCAAGCCTACCACTGTAGTGTCGTCTGCAAACTTGATGATTGAGTTGGATGCGTGCTCGGCCACGCAGTCATGGGTAAACAGGGAGTACAGGAGAGGGCTGAGAACGCACCCTTGTGGGGCCCCAGTGTTGAGGATCAGCGGGGTGGAGATGTTGATTCCTACCCTCACCACCTAGGGCCGGCCCGTCAGGAAGTCCAGGACCCAGTTGCACAGGGCTGGGTCTCGAGCTTAATGACGAGCTTGGAGGGTACTATGGTGTTAAATGCTGAGCTGTAGTCGATGAACAGCATTCTTACATAAGTATTCCTCTTGTCCAGATGGGTTAGGGCAGTATGCAGTGTGATTGCGTCGTCTGTGGACCTATTGGGACGGTAAGCAAATTGGAGTGGGTCCAGGGTGTCTGGCAGGATGGAGGTGATATGATCCTTGACTAATCTCTCAAAGCACTTCATGATGACGGAAGTGAGTGCTACGGGGCGATAGTCATTTAGCTCAGTTACCTTAGCTTTTTTGGGAACAGGAACAATGGTGGCCCTCTTGAAGCATGTGGGAACAGCAGACTGGGATAGGGACTGATTGAATATGTCCATAAACACACCAGCCAGCTGGTCTGCGCATGCTCTGAGGACACGGCCATGGATGCCATCTGGGCCGGCAGCCTTGCGAGGGTTAACACATTAAAATGTTTTTCTCACATTGGCTGCGGTGAAGGTCAAAGGTTTGGACACACCTACTCATTCAAGGGTTTTTCTTTTATTTTTACTATTTTCTACATTGTAGAATATTAGTGAAGACATCAAAACTATGAAATAACACATATGGAATCATGTAGTAACCAAAAAAAGTGTTAAACAAATCAAAATATATTTTATATTTTAGATTCTTCAAAGTTGCCACCCTTTGCCTTGATGACAGCTTTGCACACTCTTGGCATTCTCTCAACCAGCTTTTACTAGCCTGTACCCCCGCACACTGACTCGGTACTGGTGCCTCCTGTATATAGCCTCGTTATTGTTATTCTTGTTGTGTTACTTTTTATTATTATTATTTCTCCTTCTTGAACTGCACTGTTGGTAGGGCTTGTATAACATTTCATGGTAAAGTCTACACTTGTTGTATTCGGAGCATGTGACCTATAAAGTTTGATTTGATGAGGAATGCTTTTCCAACAGTCTTGAAGGAGTTCCCACATATGTTGGCTGCTTTTCCTTCACTCTGCGGTCCAACTCATCCCAAACCATCTCAATTGGGTTGAGGTCGGGTGATTGTGGAGGCCAGGTCATCTGATGCAGCACTCCATCACTCTCCTTCTTGGTCAAATTGCCCTTACACAGCCTGGAGGTGTGTTGGGTCAATGTCTTGTTGAAAAACAAATGATAGTCCCACTAAGCTCAAAACAGATGGGATGGCGTATCGCTACAGAATGCTGTGCTAGCCATGCTCGTTAAGTGTGCCTTGAATTCTAAATAAATCACTGACAGTGTCACCAGCAAAGCACCCCCACACCATCACACCTCCTCTTCCATGCTTTACGGTCGTAACCACACATGCGGAGATCATCCGTTCACCTACTCTGTGTCTCACAAAGACACAGCGGTTGGAACCAAAAATCTCAAATTTGGACTCATCAGACCAAAGGACAGATTTCCACCGGTCTAATGTCATTTGCTCTTGCTTTTTGGCCCAAGCAAGTCTCTTCTTCTAATTGGTGTCCTTTAGTAGTGGTTTCTTAGCAGCAATTTGGCCAATTCACACAGTCTCCTCTGAACAGTTGATGTTGAGATGTGTCTGTTACTTGAACTTTGAAGCATTTATTTGGGCTACAATCTGAGGTGCAGTTTACTCTAATGAACTAATCCTCTGCAGCAGAGGTAACTCTGGGTCTTCCTTTCATGTGGCAGTCCTCATAAGAGCCAGTTTAATCATAGTGCTTGGTGTTTTTTGCGACTGCGCTTGAAGAAACTTTGAAAGTTCTTGACATTTTGCGGATTGACCGACCTTCATGTCTTAAAGTAATGATGGACTGTAATTTATCTTTGCTTATTTGAGCTGTTCTTGCCATGATATGAAATAGGGCTATCTTCTGTATACCACCCCTGCCTTGTCACAACACAACTATTTGGCTCAAATGCATTAAGAAGGAAAGAAATTCCACAAATTAACTTTTAACCAGGCACACCTGTTGATTGAAATGCATTCCAGGTGACCACCACATGAAGCTGGTTGAGAGAATGCGAAGGGTGTGCAAAGCTGTCATCAAGGCAATTTATTGATTATTTCACACACAAAGATTCCCAAAGCGAGACAGACAGTACTCGTAGTGAGTATTCAGGCTGTGTATATCTCACTAGACATGTCTTGTGGTGAGTATTCAGGCCATGTATTTCTCACCAGACATGTCTTGTGGTGAGTATTCAGGCCATGTATATCTCACCAGACCTGTCTTGTAGTGAGTATTCAGGCCATGTATATCTCACCAGACATGTCTTGTAGTTAGTTTTCAGGCCATGTATATCTCACCAGACATGTCTTGTGGTGAGTATTCAGGCCATGTATATCTCACCAGACATGTCTTGTAGTGAGTATTCAGGCCATGTATATCTCACCAGACATGTCTATGTGTGCTCTCTGTCTGCAGGCATGTGAGAGGAAGAATCCTGGTTGCCTTGGCGGACGGCACGTTGGCTATATTCCACAGAGGCCTGGGTAAGGATGCATTGATTCAAGCCATATTGTGATGCAGGTTAGCGTTTTTGTAATGAATCTTCTAGCTGGCCCAGCCACAAAGTAATACAATATTATTTTAAACCTAACCATAACCTTAACCACACTGCTAACCCTAATGCCTAACCCTAACCTTAAATTAAGACCCAAAAGCAAATGTGTGTTTATATGCATTTTTACAATCTAGACAATTTTGACTTTGCAGCTGGCCTATCTAGCGGAAATCGCTCAGTTCTGCCTCCAGGACCAGACTCTAATAAACGTCAACCTGCTATTGTGATGCTCCCTCGAGTAAAACGGCTTGCCAGCCATTTTGTGTCACAAGCATATCGTTTCTCACCGCTGTGTGTTTCTCCCTATGCAGATGGACAGTGGGATCTGACCAACTACCACCTACTAGACCTGGGCCGACCGCACCACTCTATCCGCTGTATGACGGTGGTGCATGACAAGGTGTGGTGTGGCTACAGGAACAAGATCTATGTCATCCAACCCAAGGCCATGAGGATAGAGGTACATCAGCTGACATGGTTTATACTGTCAACCTTCTTAAGGTAGAAGGGGGGACAGTGTAAAGCGATTTGTGTTTCGGAAAAGTGCTAGATAAATGTGAATCCTTATGACTTTCCCCACAGCTGTTAGAAGTCTTTTCCAAAATTCCCAAAGGAAGTTTCACAAAAGTTATTGTATAATCTCCCTTTTGGTTATAATATGCTTTGTTGTTCTAATTGTTGTAGTTCTACTTTTAAGTCTTTCATCCATGAAATTGATAAAGCTCCTTTGGTGACTTATTCCACATAGGTTAGAATAACTCCAGCCCACTTTGTCCTTTGAGATCGCAGTGTCTTATGTTTCTTGTGATCTAACATTTGTGTATTCTCTCAAATTTACAACTACAATAAAATAGAATATACACTGTATATCGGCCCATGATGTCTGTGCAATATCTAATAGTGATATAGTGTGGTTTAACATGGTTATAATGCTAACTTATCTATTTCCTCCTTTGTAGAAGTTCTTTGACGCCCACCCCCCGGAAGGAGAGTCAGGTGCGCCAGCTGGCCTGGGTGGGAGATGGGATCTGGGTATCCATCCGCCTGGACTCCACCCTCAGACTGTTCCACGCCCACACCTACCAGCACCTCCAGGACGTCGACATAGAGCCCTACGTCTCCAAGATGCTGGGTACTGTACATTGACTCTGTTGAAATCAATACAGCATTATTGGCATGAGGTATTGACATTGACAAAGCAGAGGAGTTTTAGCATGATGGATGAAAAATAACTTTTTTTCAATAGAATACATGGGGAATACATTAATGATTGTGCTTAGGGGTATTGCGGTTACTGTATTACCACCACACCGGCATCATGAGTCATGACCGCAGTCAAATTCCACATGACCGTTGATTCACGGTAATCTCCTCTTATGCACTCTGGACATGCGTTGGTACTGTAGGACCCAACTCACTAACAACCGTCAGGTCGCTAATGGTCCGGTACTCAGGGCTCTATTGTCCCTCTAACCACTCTGACATCAATGCAAATGAATTCGAAAATCACATCAAACACTTATCATCAAAACAGTACCATTTCTTGTCTTGCCCATTCACCCTTTGAATGGCACACATACACAATCCATGTCTCAATTGTCTCAAGGCTTAAAAATCCTTCTTTAAACTGTCTCTTTAACATGAATAATGGATCATAGATTTCACCTGGATTCACCTGGTCAGTCTGTCATGAGAAGTGTTTTGTACACTCAGTGTACGTTACCCTGTTACACTGTTAGTTTAGCATGAGTTTAACTAGTGTTATGACCCTGTCCTCTCTTCTCTCCCCGTCTCTAGGTACGGGTAAACTGGGCTTCTCCTTCGTCAGGATCACAGCCCTCATGATATCCTGTAGCCGTCTGTGGGTCGGAACAGGAAATGGTGTCATCATCTCCATCCCGCTGTCAGAAGGTAAGCCCATACGAGCTGCATCTCAGTCATCTAAGATGGCCTCCTCTCCTCACCTTCCCTCTTTCATTGTTCCTTGCCCCTTGAAAATGTTCACGTCCCTCAAAAGACCAAGTTTTATAACAACGTAACGATCAACAAATATTTTTCAAGCCACTGTATAAAGTTGTTGGATGGTGAAAAGGTGTATCTACTTTAACTTGGCACATTAATTCACACAGGTTGACCTTTATTGAGTGATTTCCACCAGCTGCAAAGTTAAAATTGGCTATATTGTAAAAAGTCATGAAAACAGAAATGAGCTTTTTGGTCTTAATTTAAGGTTAGGCAGAAGGTTAGCGGTGTGGTTACAGTTAGGGTTAAATGTCTGTGGCTGTGCCAGCTAGTGGATACCCTGCTGAGCTGCCTCAGTACATCATCCCAATAAATACCAACCTGCTTAATTAACACTCATACAGTGAATGAAACAGCTCCAATTAGCTGTCTGTAAAGGAGAGAGTGGGTATTCATAGACTCTCTACTCCTCCGCTGCCCCATATATCCCTCTTCCTCTCCTCCCTCTTTCACTGAAGCTATAGGTCCTCCTCAGCATGGAGTCTTACTGAGGGGCCTCAGGGGTGAGTCTCCATCACACAGCAAGCTTAACCAGACTTCTCTCTTTCTTTACTACTCTGTTTCTCCCCCTCTGTCCCTCTCTCCCTCTCTCCCTCTTGCATCTTGTCTTTTTCAAGACTCCTGCTCTTTCTCTTCTCCTTGACTCTTTCCTGCTGTCTTGCCCTTTCTATCTCTAGTGCTTCTATTCCTAGTCAGTTCCATAAAGCTGCACCTTCTCATCTTATCCTCTCTACCCTTCTCTCTCTCTATCCTCCTCCATGTATTTGGGCCTGGTTTGTGCTCTTTGGTCAGTTCTGGTCTCTCCCTGCCTGTTGTTTCTGATCCTAGTAGTGGGTCTCTGGTCTCTCCTGCCTGTTGTTTCTGATCCTAGTAGTGGGTCTCTGATCTCTCCCTGAATGTTGTTTCTGATTCTAGTAGTGGGTCTCTGGTCTCTCCCTGAATGTTGTTTCTGATCCTAGTAGTGGGTCTCTGATCTCTCCCTGAATGTTGTTTCTGATTCTAGTAGTGGGTCTCTGGTCTCTCCCTGAATGTTGTTTCTGATCCTAGTAGTGGGTCTCTGATCTCTCCCTGAATGTTGTTTCTGATCCTAGTAGTGGGTCTCTGATCTCTCCCTGAATGTTGTTTCTGATCCAATAGTTGGTCTCTCCTTAACCTGTGTTCCTGTCCAACAGTCTCCTGTACTCTAGTGCACAACAACAGTTTGGTTTCTTTGTCTCTCGATGCAGCTAGACAAACACACAGACCCAACTGACTGCTTCATTGTCTGTGCAGGGAAATCACAGTCATTGTCGCTCTGTTGACGACCCATAACATTTTGTTTTAATTTGTCTGTATTGTTGTAGCTAAATGTTTCACTCCATTCATTCATTTCATAATGACTCATTCCTTTCCAAGTGTAGCATGTTTACAGCGTGACTTTGGCTTTGGGTCTACTGTATGTGTTTTCAGGATGGCCTTGCAGTTACTGACTGACATTTCACTATCTACAACATCCTTTCCATGAATCTCCTCTCTCTCTCTCTCTCTCTCTCTCTCTCTCTCTCTCTCTCTCTCTCTCTCTCTCTCTCTCTCTCTCTCTCTCTCCCCTCTTTTCAGTCTTCTTCACAATCACTCTTTTCTTTCTGTCTGAGTCACGTTTCACCCCCTTGTTCCATATGACACATGCTGACATCTGTCTGTTCACTCCAGGCAAGAGCTGGGCTGTGATGTCATCATAGTGCACCCATGGCCTTGTGGTATATTTACGCAATAAGGCCTGAGGAGGTGTGGTATATGGACAATATACCACGGCTAAGGGCTGTTCTTAGGCACAGCCCTTAGCCGTGGTATATTGGCCATATACCATAAACACCCGAGGTATCTTATTGCTATTATAAACTGGTTACCAACATAATTAGAGTAGTACACTTTTTTTTTTTTGTCATACTTGTGGTATACGATCTGATATACCATGGCTGTCAGTCAATCAGCATTCAGGGCTCGACCATCCAGTTTATAATGGAGGCTTTGCAGTGTGCCGCTTGCTATGGATGGATAACAAGCTAAATGGATTCACTTCGAAAAACATTACAGTTAAGAAATTCTTAGGTTAAGGCCAGGAGTTTTTCCTGACATCATTACTCTATAGGTTTTGTTTTTAACTCTATAGTTGTCTTGTTGTGACGTTGTAGCCAACAAGACAGCGCCTGGCGGTGCCGTGCGGGTGTTCAGTGAGGAGGGCACGGAGAGCACTTTGCCAGGCAGCTTCGTGCCCTACTGTTCCATGGCACAGGCACAGCTGTGTTTCCACGGACACAGAGATTCAGTCAAGTTCTTTGCAGCCGTCCCAGGTAAGCAGCAAGGGGTAGTGATCATTAGGGTGTGCAACGAGAAACATTATGCAATGGAAAATTAAAATGATTGTGCGCAGGCAGTCCCTACCTGTTTCATTCTTTCTTCCTGAACTTGACAGAGGAAGTACTCAATACTTAACTTCCTGTTCCAGGTCAGGTGATCCCGCCCCCCGGACCCGGAGGGGATTCTGGATCGGATGACCCCGCCTCTGAGTCGTCTGACACAGCGACCTCTGAACCTGCCAAAACCTTCCTGGTCATGAGTGGAGGAGAAGGCTACATCGACTTCAGAATGGGTGAGTAGAGTAGGGTGTGTGTGTGTGTGTGTGTGTGTGTGTGTGTGTGTGTGTGTGTGGGTATGACGTTATATGACGTATCTCTCCTCAACAGGTGATGATGTAGGAGAGGTGGATGGCATCCTATCAGAGCCCACCATGAAGCAGGCCACCCCCGCCAAACCAGAACGCAGCCACATCATCGTCTGGCAAGTCACTTCCTGCCAGGAGTGAGCCAATCACAGACTGCCACATCACTACTGGGTCGCACAAACCCCTCCCCGCATGCCCCTCCCTTAGGTTTTAAGTTGTTATTATTGATATTATTATTACTACTGTGGATGACTACATTGTTGTTAAGGATTCTTTTAGTGTCTGTTTTAAATGTATCCTTGAATTTGGTGCCCTAATGTTTGCCAGGCAAGGTTAAAGTGAAGTAGTGAAGTCAACTCCTGATAAGTGCACATGGGATAGATAAGTGCACTCTTTTTAAGTGCAGTGCACTTCACCTGGCCCTTTTCAAACCGTTGTTGTCACTTGCTCCAGATATCTGCAGCACATTCTAGAAGTCGACTGTGGTATAAATGCTCCAGATATCTGCAGCACATTCTAGAAGTCGACTGTGGTATAAATGCTCCAGATATCTGCAGCACATTCTAGAAGTCGACTGTGGTATAAATGCAGCTCAGTGTTTTAAAGTAACTGTCCAGTGACAATCTCACTTTTACAAGTTTGTATTCTGTTAACTGATACCCAAATAATGTTATTGACACGTCAAAACCCCCACCTCAAACTCATAAAGGATGACGTCATCCCCCTGAGGAGGATGAGCTGGCCAATCAGCGGTCTACTCACATAAATATTTTTTATGACCTGTATATGCCCACACCATTCTGTTGTTGGGGTACGCCACACCATTCTGTTGTTGGGGTACGCCCACTCCATTCTGTTGTTGGGGTACGCCCACTCCATTCTGTTGTTGGGGTACGCCCACTCCATTCTGTTGTTGGGGTACGCCCACACCATTCTGTTGTTGGGGTACGCCACACCATTCTGTTGTTGGGGTACGCCACACCATTCTGTTGTTGGGGTACGCCCACTCCATTCTGTTGTTGGGGTACGCCCACTCCATTCTGTTGTTGGGGTACGCCCACACCATTCTGTAGTTGGGGTACGCCCACTCCATTCTGTTGTTGTGGTACGCCCACACCATTCTGTTGTTGGGGTACGCCCACACCATTCTGTTGTTGGGGTACGCCCACTCCATTCTGTTGTTGGGGCACGCCCACACCATTCTGTTGTTGAGTACGCCCACACCATTCTGTTGTTGGGGCGCCCACTCCATTCTGTTGTTGGGGTACTCCCACTCCATTCTGTTGTTGGGGTACGCCCACTCCATTCTGTTGTTGGGGTACGCCCACTCCATTCTGTTGTTGGGGTACGCCCACTCCATTCTGTTGTTGGGGTACGCCCACACCATTCTGTTGTTGGAGTACGCCCACACCATTCTGTTGTTGGGGTACGCCCACACCATTCTGTTGTTGGGGTACGCCCACTCCATTCTGTTGTTGGGGTACGCCCACACCATTCTGTTGTTGGGGTACGCCCACACCATTCTGTTGTTGGGGTACGCCCACTCCATTCCAACATAGAAAAGCAGCTTCTTTACATATTTCATTTTTAAAAAGTTGGAAGGAAAACTATTTCACTCATATTGTCATTAATTATAGGTTATATTTCATTGAAATCTGGAAACACTGGACAGTTACTTTAAAGGGACAGGCTTACTATGCCAGGTTATTACATACAGTGGGGAAAAAAAGTATTTAGTCAGCCACCAATTGTGCAAGTTCTCTCACTTAAAAAGATGAGAGAGGCCTGTAATTTTCATCATAGGTACACTTCAACTATGACAGCCAAAATGAGGAAAAAAAATCCAGAAAATCACATTGTAGGATTTTTTATGAATTTATTTGCAAATTATGGTGGAAAATAAGTATTTGGTCACATACAAACAAGCAAGATTTCTGGCTCTCACAGACCTGTAACTTCTTCTTTAAGAGGCTCCTCTGTCCTCCACTCGTTACCTGTATTAATGGCACCTGTTTGAACTTGTTATCAGTATAAAAGACACCTGTCCACAACCTCAAACAGTCACACTCCAAACTCCACTATGGCCAAGACCAAAGAGCTGTCAAAGGACACCAGAAACAAAATTGTAGACCTGCACCAGGTTGGGAAGACTGAATCTGCAATAGGTAAGCAGCTTGGTTTGAAGAAATCAACTGTGGGAGCAATTATTAGGAAATGGAAGACATACAAGACCACTGATAATCTTCCTCGATCTGGGGCTCCACGTAAGATCTCACCCCGTGGGGTCAAAATGATCACAAGAACGGTGAGCAAAAATCCCAGAACCACACGGGGGACCTAGTGAATGACCTGCAGAGAGCTGGGACCAAAGTAACAAAGCCTACCATCAGTAACACACTACGCCGCCAGGGACTCAAATCCTGCAGTGCCAGACGTGTCCCCTGCTTAAGCCAGTACATGTTCAGGCCCGTCTGAAGAGCATTTGGATGATCCAGATGAGGATTGGGAGAATGTCATATGGTCAGATGAAACCAAAATAGAACTTTTTGGTACTCAACTCGTCGTGTTTGGAGGACAAAGAATGCTGAGTTGCATCCAAAGAACACCATACCTACTGTGAAGCATGGGGTGGAAACATCATGCTTTGGGGCTGTTTTTCTGCAAAGGGACCAGGACGACTGATCCGTGTAAAGGAAAGAATGAATGGGGCCATGTATCGTGAGATTTTGAGTGAAAACCTCCTTCCATCAGCAAGGGCATTGAAGATGAAACGTGGCTGGGTCTTTCAGCATGACAATGATCCCAAACACACCGCCCAGGCAACGAAGGAGTGGCTTCGTAAGAAGCATTTCAAGGTCCTGGAGTGGCCTAGCCAGTCTCCAGATCTCAACCCCATAGAAAATCTTTGGAGGGAGTTGAAAGTCCGTGTTGCCCAGCGACAGCCCCAAAACATCACTGCTCTAGAGGAGATCTGCATGGAGGAATGGGCCAAAATACCAGCAACAGTGTGTGAAAACCTTGTGAAGACTTACAGAAAACGTTTGACCTCTGTCATTGCCAACAAAGGGTATATAACAAAGTATTGAGATAAACTTTTGTTCTTGACCAAATACTTATTTTCCACCATAATTTGCAAATAAATTCATTAAAAATCCTACAATGTGATTTTCTGGATTTTCTTTCCTCATTTCGTCTGTCATAGTTGAAGTGTACCTATGATGAAAATTACAGGCCTCTCTCATCTTTTTAAGTGAGAGAACTTGCACAATTGGTGGCAGACTAAATACTTTTTTTCCCCACTGTATGTACTTTACTACCATGTGTAGGTGCTACGTACTTCCCATAGTTCAATAAGGATCAAATAACGTCATTTCTTATATGGTATTTACTGCACATACAATAATGGCACAGGATGAACAAATAATTAAAATAGCAGTACAGTCAACAAAGATGAGGAACTGCATTATATTGACTAAGAAGACCATGAAATAAGGGAACATCAGTATTGTATGTTTAGAAACAGAAGACTAAAGGGAATGGTTAGGTGGTTTTGCACTGAATTGATGACATCTTATTTTGTAAAGTTATGATATGGGACTGTATGTGTGAGGGTTCACTGTCGCCTTTACCGTGTCGAGCATTTTAGATAGTAACCTTTGAACAAAACAGATTTATTTTTGCTACCTTCGTGGTGTGGGTAATGTAAGCAATGTTTGGGCACCTATTTGTGTAGAGAGGACTGTGAGATGTAATGTAGGGCCCTGTTCCAATACTTTAAAAAGCCTTCCTTATTTCCTCCCTTTCTTGAAGTAATCGGGGAGAAAAGATCCACTTTGAAGTATTGGAACGGTGCCAAAGTTAGTATCAGCCTGCATGGGGAAGTCTTGTACTGTATCTCCGTCCAAATGTCTGCTTGCTCTGCCATTTTGGGCCAAACTCTCTGTTCTGCCATTTTGGGGAAATGTGCTCCTGCTGCAATTTAGGGTCTTCCCTCATGCTAGAGCTCCCTGGCACTTTAAAACATAATGTAGGCCGCTTGAAGTATAACACCCGTCCGTGGTAATGTACACTTATACTAAAAATGTGCTAACTATTTTAGGGGAAAAGGGTGTAACGGACTATTTATTTCTGTCAAGGTGTACCCAGTTACCAAAGGACAAAAAAAAGAAGTATGAAAAGAATATTACATGTCATTAGTATCTAACATTATCCATTTGCATCTTCTCTGGGGGTTTTAAGTAAAGTCATAATAGCAATGATTTGATGATGAATATATATTTTTTAAGGTTTCATCTCTGAAAAATACATACTGTATATTTCACAGGGAATTTATTAATGAACGTAAGTGTTTACGTTGCACCTTAAAAATCATTGTCCACACGGCACTAAGTTTGCTTTGTGCTTCATTTGTTTTGTGTTGTTACAAATGCATTCAAATACCTTTTTTTACTTTTGATTTTGTGCTCTTTGTACTTGTTGTCTGTGAGACACTTCTATAAATGAATCTGTATTTTGATGGTGTCTGTAACCTGAAAGCAGAAAAACCGATAGACAAGTGTTACATTTTTATATATTTGAAGAAAAAAACTGGGTTGGGATTGGTTGGGCCTTGGTTTATTTATTTTCCAATTCAGAAGAAATAACGTTCATATCGTGTTGTAGCCATTCCAGTATTTATTTTTCTTATTGAGCCTCGGTGGTTCAGAATGTAACTTTCTACATGAAGAAAACATAATAGGAGAATATTCAAACTGATCAGTAATAATGGTGCCATAAAATGAAACCCGTGGTCAATACACAAGGATCAGAGCTAAACAGCCCAGTAACGTCTGTGGACTGATCAGGAGAACAACACATTCACAGTAACGTCTGTGGACTGATCAGGAGAACAACACATTCACAGTAACGTCTGTGGACTGATCAGGAGAACAACACATTCACAGTAACGTCTGTGGACTGATTAGGAGAACAACACATTCACAGTAACGTCTGTGGAATGATCAGGAGAACAACACATTCACAGTAACGTCTGTGGACTGATTAGGAGAACAACACATTCACAGTAACGTCTGTGGACTGATCAGGAGAACAACACATTCATTGTACTAAGCTATGCATGTTTTTTTAAAGAACACTGCTATGTATTGGTTGGTTCAAATCCCTGTTAACTGCCACCGTTTTGGGTGGGTGGATGTCTGCATGTGTGTGTGGCTTGCATTTGAGTGTTTGTGTGTGTGTGTGTGTGTGCGTGTGCGTTTGTGTGTATGCATATGTGTATCTCCAGTACCCCAGAGGATGGTCTGTAGTATGTACCAGGCCTTTCTCTGGGCCCCTAAAGCCGTACGGCCATAACTGTGGTTTCTCCTGGTAAATGTTTGCTAAAACAGCATCATAGCCTTATTTTTAACAACCTATTAAACTCAATTTCATGGGGAATTCATGACGATTGATTTATTGATTCAGTTGATTGATTGATTGTTTGATAGACATTTCTAAGTCAAGTTAACATGGCAGTTGTGTGTCAATGCATTTCACAGGTGACAGCCAGGAAGCGGCATAACATCACACAGAAATACTACATATCTGATTCAGAGGGGTTGGGTTAAATGCGGAAGACACATTTCAGTTGAAGGCATTCAGTTGTACAACTGACTAGGTATCCCCCTTTCCCTCTCATATTCTGAATTGTAATGTGACTTTAAACCTAGTGATAACCTGTTTCAAATGCAGAAGTTACATGTTAAAACAATACATTCCCACTTTTATCTCAATGAGACAAATGTGTTGTAAAAAGTGGAGTTAAAATGGATAGATGAGTGGCACAAATCCATTAACAGCATTCAATGTGTCATTGGCATTTTTAAGAGCTTAGAGCCATGCGTGTCCCATTCTCTACCAGTAGGGGGCAACATTAATCTGCACACAGTCAAGGGCTACAGCAGCTTAAAAAACGACTTCCATGAAATTCTATTGTCATGCAATTTTACCCCTCCCACTCCCTGCTCCACCCAACTCCTCTCATAAGCCACGCAGGGGCTGTGCCCAGTCTATCCTACGGACATATGTACGCGCACGCCGACGTGTCTCGGTGTCTGATGTCACGCATAACCAGAAACGGATTCTGAGTCTTATGTAGCCTAGCGAGCTACTGCTACTGTTGCCATTCGTTCAGCCTCAGAGGGATAATGGTACTGGTAATGTAATCTCTCTCTCTCTCTCTGTTTTTCATTTCTCTCTTTGTCTCTCTCTTTCTGTCTGTCTAGTGGTCTCAGACAGAGGCTAGGGTGGGATGAGGCTCTGGTGCATGTGTCTTTCTCTGGTCTTTGTCCACCCATCCGTCCAATCTGTCTGTCTAACCCTGCCTCGAAACCAGCATAACTCTGGCTCTCACCCTGACTGAGCCCTAAGGATGAGGGAGTCAGATGAAGATGGTAGGGGTGAAAAGTGAGAGGCAAGGGAGAAGAGAGAGGGTGATGACATTTAGCGACAGAAGAGGGACTTGGCCCTGCTGCCAGAGAGGGGAGTGTCACAGGGCAAATAGCCAGGTCAGAGAGAGAGAGGGAGATGGTGGGAGAGGGGGAGGAGAGAGGGTAGACGATAAAATTAGGGAATAGGAGAGTAGATTGGGTGAGGGGAAGATTTTAAAGGAGATAGGAAAGGGGAGAGGCTGGGCAGATGACAGGAAGGAGAAGAGGAGAGGAGAGGGAGAGATAGGTTCCTGTGTATGTACAGCAGCCTGTGTGTGCGAGCATGCCTAAGTAATTCTGTGTGAGCACGTGTACAAAATGTCTCCCACCTTTGTCTCCCCACAAACTGTTCAGCCACAGCTATTGTTGTTAATGTGTGTAAAGATGCCCACGTGTCCCGCCAGACATTTAACACTGTGTCTACTCCAAGGAGCCTGGCCAGACACAAAACACACACATACAACCATGTATTGAACTCTGCCCCCATAGAGGAATTCATGGACACCCATGTCCAGTTCAGTCCAGCAGTGACTGATTCCCTCTCTTCAATTACTGACCCTCACTCTCTCTGTTTCTGTGTACAGGATGTTCAGGTACAGGGAGGGGCCGGCCATTAATGGGACAGGAGGACAACAGGACCATAAAAATCACCCTCTCACCTATTCTGCAGTGGGGATGTGTGCGTGCGTACGTGCGCACGCTCGTGTGTGCACTCACGTGTTTATGTGTTTATGTTGTGTGTGTGTGCGTGTGTGTGTGTACCTCCTCCAGTGCTGTGTGATATAAAGCCGCTGAACGAGGAGTGTGTGCCCTTGTCCGCCCGTGGAAGCGTGCAGTATTTCACAGTCACGGCTGCAGTAAGCATTTTCCTAGCCAGCGCAGCACAGTACAGCCCTGTCAGGAGGCACAACACAACGCACACAATAAACAGAAAACACAGGACTGGGCGGGGCTTTGACATGATTGACAGCTCCATATCGACCAATAAAATGTCTTGAGGGCAGGTAAACAATGATTGACATCTCTGTATCGACCAATGAGGACTTGTGAGGGCATATAAACAATCCTAGGGTGTGGCTGTGGCTGTGTCTGGGGACCCTGTGTGAGTTATTTGTAGAGTGTGACTTCAGCGCTGAGGGGTTGAGAGGGGGACGGTATTCAGCGTAACACCATGCGCTCTGTGAGTGAGGGAGGTCACGTCCATATGAGTGCAGTGGAGAGAGACTGGTTCCTTCTATATTTATGCTGTGTTTAATGCACAGTCCTTTCAGTCCTATCTATCTGTCTAGGTGTACACATTGGGGTTGTTGTTCTGTGGCCCACTTTTTCATGTTTTCTGAGCAAGAGAACATGGAACTGTGTTTCTCTTTCTGTCTCTCTCTTTCAATTTAAAGGCTTTATTGGCATGGGAAACATATGTTTACATTGCCAAAGCAAGTGAAATAGATAATAAACAACAGTGAAATAAACAATAAAAGATTAACAGTAAACATTACACTTACAAAATAATAAAGACATTTGAAATGTCATATAATGTATATATATACAGTGTTGTAATGATAATGATGTACAAATAGTTAAAGTACAAAAGGGAAAATAAATCAACATAAATATATTGTATCTTTCTCTCTTTCTCTCTGTCTCTCTCTGTATCTCTCACTCCTCTCTATCTCTCTCTCTTACTCCCTCTCTCAGTCTCTCTCTCTCTCTCTCTCTCTCTCTCTCTCTCTCTCTCTCTCTTCTCTCTCTCCGTCTCTCTCTCTTTCTACCTCTCTCTCTGTCTCTCTCTCCTCTCTCTCTCCCTCTCTCCATCTCTCTCTCTATCGCTCTCTCTCTCCGTCTCTGCTTCTCTCTGTTGCTCTCTCTATCTCTCTCTCACTCCCTCTCTCTTTGTCTCTCTCTCTCCATCTCTCTGTCCTCAACTGTCTGTGTCTCAGATCATTCCCTCTATCTTTTCATCCAATCTCTAAGCAGTGTTTCTCATGTGCCCTATGGAGTCCGATAGCTAGGAGAGTATGAGGAGGTGAGTGAAGCAGAAGACAGGACTAGGGGGTTATACACTAGAGAGTGGGTGAATGAAGAAGTGAATAGGTGAGTTAGTGAGAGAGTGGTTTCGTGAATATGTGAATGAGGGAGTAAGTGTTGATGAATAAGTGATGAGCGTCAGAGTGTAGGAGACCTGCGTGTGTGTGGGTTAAAGGGATGTGAGGGCGTTTGATTGTGAGTATGTGAGAGTGAGTTGCCCACATAAAAAATATTACAGTTTACTATAAAATACCACAGTACTTACTATAGAATTCCAAACTGTAGTATACTGTAGGATACTATACTACACACTGTAGTATCCCTCAATCATGGGTAATACTTACTATAGCATGTTGTAGTATACTGGAGAATACTACAGTAAAACGACAGTATTACAGTGCATTCATAAAGTATTCAGACCCCCTAAATTACAGCCTTATTATAAAATAGATTCAATTCAAAAATTTCCTCATCAATCTACACACAATAACCCATAAAGTGAAAACAGGTTTATCTTAAACAGAAATACCTTATTTACATAAGTATTCAGACCCGTTGCTATGAGACTCGAAATTGAGCTCAGGTGCGTCCTGTTTCCATTGATCATGCTTGAGATGTTTCTACCCTTGATTGGACTCCACCTGTGGTAAATTCAATTGATTGGACATGATTTGGACAGGCACCTGTCTATATACAGTGGCTTGCGAAGTATTCACCCCCTTGGCATTTTTCCTATTTTGTTGCCTTACAACCTGGAATTAAAATAGATTTTTGGGGAGGTTGTATCATTTGATTTACACACCATGCCTACGACTTTGAAGATGCAACATATTTTTTATTGTGAAACAAGAAATAAGACAAGAAAACTGAAAACTTGAGTGTGCATAACTATTCACCCCCCAAAGTCAATACTTTGTAGAGCCACCCTTTGCAGCAATTACAGCTGCAAGTCTCTTGGGGTATGTCTCTATAAGCTTGGCACATCTAGCCACTGGGATTTCTGCCCATTCTTCAAAGCAAAACTGCTCCAGCTCCTTCAAGTTGGATGGGTTCCGCTGGTGTACAGCTATCTTTAAGTCATACCACAGATTCTCAATTGGATTGAGGTCTGGGCTTTGACTAGGCCATTCCAAGACATTTAAATGTTTCCCATTAAACTACTCGAGTGTTGCTTTAGCAGTATGCTTAGGGTCATTGTCCTGCTGGAAGGTGAACCTCCGTCCCAATCTCAAATCTCTTCAAGACTGAAACAGATTTCCCTAAAGAATTTCCCTGTATTTAGCGCCATCCATCATTCCTTCAATTCTGACTAGTTTCCCAGTCGCTGCTGATGAAAAACATACCCACAGCATGATGCTGTCACCACCATGCTTCACTGTGGGGATGGTGTTCTTGGAGTGATGAGAGGTGTTGGGTTTGCACCTGACATAGCGTTTTTTAATTTTAGTCTCATCTGACCAGAGTACCTTCTTCCATATGTTTGGGGAGTCTCCCACATGCCTTTTGGCGAACACCAAACCTGTTTGCTTATTTTTTTCTTTAAGCAATGGCTTTTTTCTGGACACTCTTCCGTAAAGCCCAACTCTGTGGAGTGTACGGCTTAAAGTGGTCCTATGGACAGATACTCCAATCTCCGCTGTGGAGCTTTGCAGCTCCTTCAGGGTTATCTTTGGTCTCTTTGTTGCCTCTCTGATTAATGCCCTCCTTGCCTGGTCTGTGAGTTTTGGTGGGCAACAAAATAGGAAAAATGCCAAGGAGGGTGAATACTTTCACAAGCCACTGTATTTATTATGTCAATAATTGTAAGCTATTCGGGCCAGGCGCATGCACGCTGACACGGTCACCACACTCTAAAAAGTAAACGTTCCTGGAGTATCCTTTAGGAGTTCTTCAAATTGAAACTGTGGGGGAACCCCTATAAGTTCTTCAAAGAACAATTGAAAAAGGTTATTCGAAGAACCCCTTATAATGGCTCCTCAAAGAACCTTTTGGGGATCATTTTTTTAACCCCTGTCCACCCTCCCTCCATTATAAAAAAATATTTTAATGATATTAATAACAATATTGACAATATTGATTTAAATAGTTAATTGTTTATTTAGTGGCACCACAAATGTGAATTAATAGTTACAAAACAATTGACCAAACAAAACACATAAAAAAATAGCAACATTTATGCAGACATGTCAGACCATAATAAATAATACATCTACTTCGTGTAGTGCTTTTCCTTAATTAAAAAAATAAAGAAATAATGATATACAATAAAAACAACAAATATAAAAAATTACTCATAGGTAAACTAACAATACTGTAGACTTGATTCTAAATACAGATTTGTTTTGCTTTAGTGTGTGGGTGTGTGTGTCCAACAACCACTTAGTTATGTTAGGAAGTTTGCCATCTTTATGACCGGCCCTGGTAACTTCACCTCAACTTCTCTTATTCCCAGAACACAGTAACTTAAGAACATAAGTGTGTTTCTGGCATTTTTGGGAAATTTGACTGAAAATAAAAATACAGCCCTAGCAGAGCCCCAAGTCCCATGGGGACGTCATCTAGGGCGTGGATGTTCTCCCCATCAAAGGCCAGCGTGATTTCACTCTCATGGGGAAATGGTTTTCCGCCGATGTGCAGTAAAGGAGTGGGGAGCTGGGAAGTCTGTGTCAACAAAAGTAAGAAAAGATGAATACACATACAGTTTTATATAAGCATGCACACTTATGTTTATGAAGAAACAGACAATTTGTGCATAGGCATACCTTGTCACGGACATAAAGGCCACTCGGGTCTTCATTGAAGAAGTAGGGCAAGAGCAGGTGTAAGGTGTTTCCTCCGACACATTGGTGCGGCTGGCTTCCGTTAAGCGCGCATTGTGTCAGGAAGCAGTGCGGCTTTGGCTGGGTTGTGTTTCGGAGGACGCACAGCTCTCGACCTTCGCCTCTCCCGAGGCCGAACGGGAGTTGCAGTGATAGGACAAGACAATTGGATATGACGAAAAGGGAGTATTTTTTTATCCAATTATTTAAAAAAAATTGTGGATGGGTATAATTTGTATGTATAAAATGTATAATAGTAATATTTAAATTACTAAATCGGGTAATTTTGTATACATCTATTTAAAATTGTATCGGGGCGCTTCTGGGGTGATTCTGGTAAGATGCCGGAAAAGTCGGCTGAATTACGGTAGACGGAAACGGCCCGATGCACTTGGGACGATTCTGGGCAGTCATTCATTTTGTGGACGTCCTCTAGGGCGTGGATGTTCTCCCCATCAAAGGCCATTCCGGGCCGATTCAATCAGTTCCGGCCCCCGGAAGAGCACCGCTTCTGGGCCGATTCCTCATTGCTAGCTGGGGTGTGTGTGTGTGTACAGTATGTCAGTAAGTACATTTGTGCATGTGGGTCTGATTCTGTGTCCTTGTGTGTGTGTGTGTGTGTGTGTGCGTTCGTAACTACGTGCATGCATCCGTGTCTTAATGTGTGTGTCTGAGTGTTGGGACGTGAGTGAGTGACATCAGCACCTAGTGGAGCGTGACGGTAGCTGGGGGCAGCAGGAGAACATGGGTAATATAACACTCCTTCTCTCCTTTATAGATCCCCCTTGGCCCCGGCTACTGTTACACAGATGACAAACGCACACTGCCTGCTGTTCTCTGTCTGTCTGTCTGTCTCTGTCTCTGTCTCTGTCTCTGTCTCTCTCTCTCTTCTTCTCCCCCTTGTCTCATTTGACGTACCACACATTCCCTCTGCTCTGGTGTGAGTCACATGTCCAGTAAACACTCACCCAACGTCACCTATCCCTCAGAGACCAGACCAACTGCTGGGTAGTGGGTGAGAGGAGAGGAGGGGGTGGACCGTCATTTGCCTTCTTGTTTTCAACTTATCTCTCATTCCTTTTGCTCCCACTTTTCTAATTCACCCTTTACCCTTTTCTCAGTTCTACCCTATGGTTCTTCTTCTCTACCCTGTTTTCCCCACAACCCTTCCTCTCTCTGCTCTCTTCTCCCCAACCCTTCCTTTCTCCCTCTCTCCTGTCCTCTCTCCTCTCCCTAAACCTTCTTTTCTCCCTCTCTCCTGTCCTCTCTCCTCTCCTTAACCCTTCCGTTCTCACTCTCTCCTGTCCTCTCTCCTCTCCCCAACCCACATCCCTTCCTCCCACTCTCCTCTCCCCAACCTGCCTAACTCTTTCCATCTCTCCCCTCCTCTGTCCCACTGGACCTAAAGCTCCCCTGACCTTTCCCCAGCGCCAGAGCCTGCCCACCATCACCCCCTCACTCTGATCACACTGACGACCCCTGAAGCCTCAGCCAGGGGGAAATACTGACTCTGTTACATCATATTCTCCATTACTCTGCCAAGCTGTACAGCATTATGTGTATCTTTGTGTGTGTCTGTGTGTTGGTTCGTTGTGTTTCCTCGTGTGCATCTCACCCCCTTTGTTTTGTCTGTCGTCACTCTTTGATGAGGTGACATGAAAGCTTCCTCCTGTTCCATTCAGCACCCTCTCGGATGTGTGTGAGTATACGTAAACGGCACGACCAACAGCTGAAGAGTTTTTTTTTTAAACCATTTTGCCCAATTGTTTACACACTAAAACTGGCCCATGAGGCACAATGACCCAAACTTTTAACTCATTTAGCAGAACCAGACACCAGATCTACATCACTGCTGGCACATGTTTTGCTTTACACTCAGATTGCAATTCTATAACAAACATTTGGCAAAACACAACACACAATTCTCAATCTTTGGCACAACCTTCACAACTAGGTTATTGAAAACCCTGCCATCTTCCATAACATCAGAGTGAGCTTATCAACCACAGCCCGCATCCTTAGGAAACACCATCTCCGGATGAAGCAAATCTACAGAGTCCCATTTGAAAGAAATTCCCAGACTGAAGGATAAACGGTGTGCAGGTAAGCAATGTAGTAGTATTACACTCTTGAAACATTAGAGACTCATTGATGTTGCCAGTGAACTTTACTATACAGCAGTTACAGTATTAATAGTAATTTCAGAGAATCATGGAGTTGGATGGAAGTCCCATCCCCCAGGAACTCATATTCATAGATGAGGCTGGATTCAATTAAGCGAGGAGGAGGAGGAGAGGAAGGAAGGTCATTGGTCAACGCGCCATTATTGAGGTACTGTACCTGGCCAGCGCGGGGGAAATGTCACCATATGCGCAGCTATGAGCCTCAATGGGGTCCTCCACTGCCATGCCACCCTTGGACCATACAACAATGCCCGTCTCCTTCATTTCCTGAACACCTTTTCAGCCAGAGCAGAGAGGGCCAGGTGATCCTGAGCAGCAAATGTATGTTCTAATTTGGGACAACGTTTCCATTGGGCTGCTCAGATCCGCAACTAGGTCCATGGCCATCCCAGGTTTACAGTTCTCTATCTCCCACCATATTCCCCCATTTCTCAACCCCACTGAAGAGTTGTTTTCAGCATGGCGATGGAAGGTGTATGATTGCAAACCCCATGAACGTATCACCTGTCTCCAGGCAATTGAGGAGGCCTGTGGTGCCATTCCAGCAGAGTCCTGTCGGGTGGATGAGTCATGCCAGAAGATATTTCCCTGCTGTCTGGCAAAGGAGAATATTGCCTGTGATATTGATGACAATCTGTTGCTGGAACAAAACAGACATTTCGGATTTTGTTTTTGTTTCTTGATTTATTATTATGATTTGGATTTTACTGTATTTTGACAGTTTCTTTATCTATTCCATACAATTGATCTAACATACAGTATTTTATTCCTTTGCACATACATACACTGCTCAAAAAAATAAAGGGAACACTAAAATAACACATCATAGATCTGAATGAATGTTAATCTTATTAAATACTTTTTTTCTTTACATAGTTGAATGTGCTGACAACAAAATCACACAAAAATTATCAATGGAAATCAAATTTATCAACCCATGGAGGTCTGGATTTGGAGTCACACTCAAAATTAAAGTGGAAAACCACACTACAGCCTGATCCAACTTTGATGTAATGTCCTTAAAACAAGTCAAAATGAGGCTCAGTAGTGTGTGTGGCCTCCACGTGCCTGAATGACCTCCCTACAACGCCTGGACATGCTCCTGATGAGGTGGCGGATGGTCTCCTGAGGATCTCCTCCCAGACCTGGACTAAAGCATCCGCCAACTCCTGGACAGTCTGTGGTGCAACGTGGCGTTGGTGGATGGAGCGAGACATGATGTCCCAGATGTGCTCAATTGGATTCAGGTCTGGGGAACGGGCGGGCCAGTCCTTAGCATCAATGCCTTCCTCTTGCAGGAACTGCTGACACACTCCAGCCACATGAGGTCTAGCATTGTCTTGCATTAGGAGGAACCCAGGCCAACCGCACCAGCATATGGTCTCACAAGGGGTCTGAGGATCTCATCTCGGTACCTAATGGCAGTCAGGCTACCTCTGGCGAGCACATGGAGGGCTGTGCGGCCCCCAAAGAAATGCCACCCCACACCATGACTGACCCACCGCCAAACCGGTCATGCTGGAGGATGTTGCAGGCAGCAGAACGTTCTCCACAGCGTCTCCAGACTCTGTCACGTCTGTCAGGTGCTCAGTGTGAACCTGCTTTCATCTGTGAAGAGCACAGGGCGCCAGTGGCGGCCAATCTTGGTGTTCTCTGGCAAATGCCAAACGTCCTGCACGGTGTTGGGCTGTAAGCACAACCCCACCTGTGGACGTTGGGCCCTCATACCACCCTCATGGAGTCTGTTTCTGACCGTTTGAGCAGACACATGCACATTTGTGGCCTGCTGGAGGTCATTTTGCAGGGCTCTGGCAGTGCTCCTCCTTGCACAAAGGCGGAGGTAGTGGTCCTGCTGCTGGGTTGTTGCCCTCCCACGGCCTCCTCCACGTCTCCTGATGTACTGGCCTGTCTCCTGGTAGCGCCTCCATGCTCTGGACACTACGCTGACAGACACAGCAAACCTTCTTGCCACAGCTCGCATTGATGTGCCATCCTGGATGAGCTGCACTACCTGAGCCACTTGTGTGGGTTGTAGACTCCGTCTCATGCTACCACTAGAATGAAAGCACCGCCAGCATTCAAAAGTGACCAAAACATCAGCCAGGAAGCATAGGAACTGAGAAGTGGTCTGTGGTCACCACCTTCAGAACCACTCCTTTATTGGGGGTGTCTTGCTAATTGCCTATAATTTCCACCTGTTGTCTATTCCATTTGCACAACAGCATGTGAAATTTATTGTCAATCAGTGTTGCTTCCTAAGTGGACAGTTTGATTTCACAGAAGTGTGATTGACTTGGAGTTACATTGTGTTGTTTAAGTGTTCCCTTTATTTTTTTGAGCAGTGTATTATATTTACTGTATGTTTGCATGTTTACTGTACGTGTGCTAACAGTATACTGTTTAACATGTATTGAGTCATGATGAAATATAAAACAAAAATGGTTGTATTTGTGTTTCTTTCTTTTTGGAGTACACACAAACAATATACAGAATAACAACAACATCTTAGTCTTTACACTGAAATAGGTTCTGATAGTAGTGTTTTGAATATGTCACATTAGTGGGATCTCGGTTGTCACTAAGTTAGATTAATTTGTGTGTCTCATTTGTGGACTGAGTTTCATTTTGAGCAGGGATTACATGGTTTTGGTGTGTGTGTGTGTGTTTCTGTGTGTGTGTGTGTGTGTGTCATGCATCGGAGAAAAGCTGTGAGCTACTGATTAGTCCATACCCCAACAAGGTGTTACCCTCGTGGGTTAAAAATCTGTCAGCCTTGGGGGTAAGCTAACTCAAGCCCCATAACACCTTGAGTGCGAGCTATAGTGGGAAGTGGAGAAAGAGGGGCAGAGGGGGGTGTAGGGGGGAAGTGGACTGTGAAAACAGGCCTAAATTTGGAGAGGGGACCCAGTCAGTGTGGGTGGTCCTGTTTAAAAGATGCACAACCTGAGACCATGAAAGTGTTACTCACTAGTATATACATAGACATTCTATGGATACAGAATACGTGCTGTATATACAGTGGGGAAAAAAAGTATTTAGTCAGCCACCAATTGTGCAAGTTCTCGCACTTAAAAAGATGAGAGAGGCCTGTAATTTTCATCATAGGTACACTTCAACTATGACAGACAAAATGAGGAAAAAAAATCCAGAAAATCACATTGTAGGATTTTTTATGAATTTATTTGCAAATTATGGTGGAAATTAAGTATTTGGTCAATAACAAAAGTTTATCTCAATACTTTGTTATATACCCTTTGTTGGCAATGACAGAGGTCAAACGTTTTCTGTAAGTCTTCACAAGGTTTTCACACACTGTTGCTGGTATTTTGGCCCATTCCTCCATGCAGATCTCCTCTAGAGCAGTGATGTTTTGGGGCTGTCACTGGGCAACACGGACTTTCAAGATTTTCTATGGGGTTGAGATCTGGAGACTGGCTAGGCCACTCCAGGACCTTGAAATGCTTCTTCTGAAGCCACTCCTTCGTTGCCCGGGCGGTGTGTTTGGGATCATTGTCATGCTGAAAGACCCAGCCACGTTTCATCTTCAATGCCCTTGCTGATGGAAGGAGGTTTTCACTCAAAATCTCACGATACATGGCCCCATTCATTCTTTCCTTTACACAGATCAGTCAGTCCTGGTCCCTTTGCAGAAAAACAGCCCCAAAGCATGATGTTTCCACCCCATGCTTCACAGTAGGTATGGTGTTCTTTGGATGCAACTCAGCATTCTTTGTCCTCCAAACACGATTTGAGTTGAGTTTTTACCAAAAAGTTATATTTTGGTTTCATCTAACATTCTCCCAATCCTCATCTGGATCATCCAAATGCTCTCTAGCAAACTTTAGACTTGCCTGAACATGTACTGGCTTAAGCAGGGGGACACGTCTGGCACTGCAGGATTTGAGTCCCTGGCGGCGTAGTGTGTTACTGATGGTAGGCTTTGTTACTTTGGTCCCAGCTCTCTGCAGGTCATTCACTAGGTCCCCCCGTGTGGTTCTGGAATTTTTGCTCACCGTTCTTGTGATCATTTTGACCCCACGGGGTGAGATCTTGCGTGGAGCCCCAGATCAAGGAAGATTATCAGTGGTCTTGTATGTCTTCCATTTCCTAATAATTGCTCCCACAGTTGATTTCTTCAAACCAAGCTGCTTACCTATTGCAGATTCAGTTTTCCCAACCTGGTGCAGGTCTACAATTTTGTTTCTGGTGTCCTTAGACAGCTCTTTGGTCTTGGCCATAGTGGAGTTTGGAGTGTGACTGTTTGAGGTTGTGGACAGGTGTCTTTTATACTGATAACAAGTTCAAACAGGTGCCATTAATACAGGTAATGAGTGGAGGACAGAGGAGCCTCTTAAAGAAGAAGTTACAGGTCTGTGAGAGCCAGAAATCTTGCTTGTTTGTATGTGACCAAATACTTATTTTCCACCATAATTTGCAAATAAATTCATAAAAAATCCTACAATGTGATTTTCTGGATTTTATTTCGTCATTTTGTCTGTCATAGTTGAAGTGTACCTATGATGAAAATTACAGGCCTCTCTCATCTTTTTAAGTGAGAGAACTTGCACAATTGGTGGCTGACTAAATACTTTTTTTCCCCACTATATTAGTCTACACATTCTACCTATACATGGTTTATGGAGTGACTCTCTATACAACTGATGAGAATTTGCGGCTTATAATAGAGCCTAAGCACTGCATCTTTTACACAATCATCAGTTGTGAACGCCCACACGTGATTCTGATTAAATGGGCCACTGGAGAGATGTAATTTAATAGATGGTGTGGGTTCTTCCAAGAGATCTGTTTGATGATGCATGATGATGAGATGCTTCATTAAAATGTAGATAACATACTTTACAGCTATGAGGATCGTTCTGTCCTTGACTGCGACTTCTAAACTGAGGCTGTCTATTATTTTGCTGTGTTGAGGGAAGCTATGAGATGTGATAAAAGGAACAAGTTGACACCTTGTAATCAAATCAAAGTTTATTTGTCACGTGCGCCGAATACAACAGGTGAAATAGTTACTTACAGGCTCTAACCAACAGGTGAAATAGTTACTTACAGGCTCTAACCAACAGGTGAAATAGTTACTTACAGGCTCTAACCAACAGGTGAAATAGTTACTTACAGGCTCTAACCAACAGGTGAAATAGTTACTTACAGGCTCTAACCAACAGTGCAATTTCAATTAAAAAAAATAAGTTAATAGGTGAACAATAGGTAAGTCAAGAAATAAAAACGCCAGTAAAAAGAAACTGGAAAATAACAGTAGCAAGGCTATAACAGTAACGAGGCTACATACAGGCACCGGTTAGTGGGGCTGATTGAGGTAGTCTATACATGTAGATATGGTTCAAGTGACTATGCATATATGATAAACAGAGAGTAGCAGCAGCGTAAAAGATGGGTGGGGGGGCACAATGCAAATAGTCCGGGTAGCCATTTGATTAGATGTTCAGGAGTCTTGGGGGTAGATGCTGTTAAGAAGCCTCTTGGTCCTAGAATTGGCGCTCCGGTACCGCTTGCCGTGCGGTAGTAGAGAGAACAATCTATGACTGGGGTGGGTGGGTGGGGTCTTTGACAATTTTTAGGGCCTTCCTCTGTCACTGCCTGGTATAGAGGTCCTGGATGTCAGGAAGCTTGGCCCCAGTGATGTACTGGGCCGTACGCACTACCCTCTGTAGTGCCTTGCGGTCGGAGGCCGAGCAGTTGCTGTACCAGGCAATGATGCAAAAATGCAAACGACCAAAATAAGAAGGCCAAAATAGCTACACGAGGACTAATGGTATACTGTAGCTCATTTAAAATGCACCATGAAAACATAAAGATTATTATTAATATATATCCTAAATTATAAATCACCAACCCTAAATGTTCTGGCATGTATGAGGTGTGTACTGAAGTGACCAACAGTTTGTTTTTCCTCAACAACAGGAGTCCAGGTGTCCATCTGGAAAACAGTCAAGTGTTAGATAGAGGTGTGGGCTTCCTCTTCTATTTGAAGGTGTGCGTGAGTGCGTGCATGTGTCACCCTCAGAACCCTCAGCTGTAACTTACGTCTGTTTGTATTGGCTACTTCACAGACACGGGCAACTTGACTTTCCATATAGGGCTTACAGTATGACTACTCTGCCAGTGGATGCTATGTATGGCATGGTAGTAGAGATATGGCAGTCACTATGCTACAGCCTGGACTATGGATTGGGCTGACGTCATATCATTACTAGGCAGAGATAAGGGATATCAGCAGGCCTGAGGTCACCAGCCCTTAGCCCTGACAGACAGGGTAGGGTTGACAAGGAGCAGGAGACGCCCAGCCAGCCCAGTGTCACACTGCCACACTGACATGTCAACACCTAGGGATGTGGCTGGAAGGTTAATGTATGATTGGACTGAGTGTCTCTCTTTGTGTTCTCTATGAGTTTCTCTCTGCTTATTTCTTACCCTCTCTCTGTCACACTCAGTAATATAGAACACTTTCACCCTCATGTATATTATGGTGTGGTTGTGCCATAGAGACACTGCTTTGTGGTAACATCTGCCAGTCTGCATTACCCCTGGAATGGATATGAAGTTGGTACATTCAATGCTGCAGGGCTCAACCGAAAAAGCGAAAGTACACACCGGCACACAAACACTTTAGAGCAGTGAAGAGTTTAATCTAACCATCCCTCCCATGCAACCGTGTGCTGTTTGGGAGATATTATATACATATCCGACTCCAAGGAATGCAGAACATTGCTGACTACATCTATTTTTTTCAACACAGGCTTGGATCATATTGGAAAATGCAATTCAATATATGCAGACTAAAAAGCTGAGGCAACTGCTTAGCCTAAAAATACGTAAGGATTTAAGAGGAAGACAGTATCAGAATCTGTTTGACTCTAAGCTCGTACAGGAGGCCTGATATCGCTGGCTTCTGAATTTCATAAAAATACACGTGGAATGTGGACCAAAATGTGGGCATAGACAAACACACATGCAGACAATCTTATCCCTAACACAATCTGTCTATGGCATGATGTGATTAGTGTGTAGTATTGAGTGTTGTGTAGTGTACTTGTGGTGAGACTATGTGATACATCTCTGACAGGGAGGCAGACATGACAGCAGAACGCCTGAGTCTGCAACTCATTTACCGTAATACTTTTTACCCCTTACTGTACATCATTCTCACTACTACAGCAGGAGAGAACTAGATAACTCAGGCTTGGTGTCACGATCACTGGAAGGATTGGACCAAAGTGCAGCGCGGGTGTAGTTCCACATGTTTTAATAAGGAAGTGAAACTTACAAATACAAGAAACAACGATCGGCATTAACTGTGTGTAGTGCACACTGGCACTAACTAAACACATACAAAACAATAACCCACAAAGGCAGGTGGTGAAGGGAACAAACTAAATAGGATTCCAAATTAGAGGCAACGACTAACAGCTGCCTCTAATTGGGAACCAACTCAAAACCAAACAAAAAGTCACCTAGACAACCCTAGTCACGTCCTGGCCAAAACCCCATAGAGAACCCAGAGGGCGCTCTATGGCCAGGACGTGACAGTAGTACCACCCCCCCAAAGGTGCGGACTCTGCAAATCAGAAGTCACTGGGGGAGGGTTCGGGTGGGTGTTAGGTGTCGGTCCCGGTGCGTGGAGCCGGAACAGGACATACTGGGCTGGGACGACACCCTGAGGCCTGATGCGTGGAGCCGGAACAGGACGTACTGGGCTGGGACGACACCCTGGAGGTCTGGTGCGTGGAGCTGGCACTGGACGCACCGGGCTTGTCTCACGCACCTCTGGGCGAGTGCGGGGAGCTGTCACTGGACGCACCGGGCTGGGGATGTGCACTGGACGCCTGGTGCGTGGAGCTGGCACTGGCCATACCGAGCTGGTCTCACGCACCTCTGGGCGAGTGCGGGGAGCTGGCATGGGACGTATCGGGCTGAAGAGGCGCACTGGACCCCGAGTGCGTGGAGCCGACACCATGCGCCCCCCCCCCAAAAAAAATCCTGGGACTGCTGTGGCCTCAGACCCCGGCGTCGTCGCTGCTCCTTCTCTCTCCTCGACAACTCCCGCCACGAAAGGGTCTCGCAACCACCCCATGATCTCCTCCCAGGTCCAGAATACCTTCTCCTGGGCACTCTGCTTGGTCTTTTGGTGGTGGGTTATTCTGTCACGGTCTTCCACATATTTTTAATTGTGAAACGTAGAACACAACAAAATGAAGACCGAAAAAATAGGTGTGCTCACAGGGACTAACCAAAAACAATAACCCACAACGGCAGGTGGGGAAGGGAACAAACTAAATAGGATTCCCAATTAGAGGCAACGACTAACAGCTGCCTCTAATTGGGAACCAACACAAAACTCAACATAGAAAACACAACATAGAACAAAATCCCCCTGGTCACGTCCTGGCCCAAAACCCCATAGATAACCCAGATGGCTATCTATAGCCAGGACGTGACACTCGGCTGTAAATACACATAATAATGTTATGTGGAAGCTACGGACCATGTGACCTGACCAAGATAAACACTGGTTTGTTTTGAGAGAGAAATAATCAACATGCCAAAGCCACAACTGTCTGATGAGTTTTCATCCTGGCCAATCACTGTCACTGTGAGTAGACTCCCTTGCCTCCTTTCCTTTTTGTTCCCATGACAACCTTCATACAGCATCAGGGACATGAAGCCTTGTCAGAAAGTATTGATGGGAGTGTGTAAAGAGAGTTCAGGTGGGCTGTTTCAGACTCTAGTATCTATACTACAACAGTTTATGTGCTGGGGGGCTAGGGTCAGTCTGTCATATCTGGTATAATTCTGCTGTCTTATCTGGTGTCCTGCGTGATCTTAGGTGTGCTCCCTCTAATTCTCCCATCTCTTTCTCTCTCTCTCTCTCTCTCTGGGGACCTGAGCTCTAGGGCCATGCCTCATGATTACCTGGCCTGACGACTCCTGGTTGTCCCCGTCTCAAGCCACCTGGTTGTGCTGCTGATCCAGTTTCTACTGTTCTGCCTGTGGTTATGGAACCCTGACTTGTTCACCGGACGTGCTACCTTGTCCCAGACCTGCTGTTTCCACCCTCTCTCCCTCCCTCTCTCTCTCTCTCTTTCTTTCTCTCTCTCTCTCTCTCTCTCTCTCTCTCTCTCTCTCTCTCTCTCTCTCTCTCTCTCTCTCTCGCTCGCTCGCTCGCTCGCTCCCTCTCTCTCTCTTTCCTTTTTCTCTCTCTACCGCACCTACTGTCTCAACCTCTGAATGCTTCGCTCTGAAAAGCCAACTGACATTTACTCCTGAGCTGCTGACCTGTTGCACCCTCTATAACCACTGTGATTGTTATTTTACCCTGTTGGTCATCTACACGGTTAAACATCTTGAAGAACAGTCTGGCCTTAATGGCCATGTGCTATAATCTCATAAAGGCACAGCCAGAAGAGGACTGGTCACCACTCAGAGCCTGGCTCTTCTTTAGGTTTCTTCCTAGGTTCCTGCCTTTGGGATTTTTTCCTTGCCACTGTGCTTCTACTATACATCTGCATTGCTTGATCTCTGGGGTTTTAACCTGGGTTTCTGTATAAGCACTTTGTGCTGATGTAAAAAGGGTTTTATAAATACATTTGATTGAATGTGATTGATTGTAGAAAATGAATATTGAACGTGCATGGAGTTTTGATGTTCATGATGTGGTGTATGTGAGTGCAAATGTGTGTGTGTGTGTTGATATGGACAAGTACATACTGAACTATGTGTATACAGTATGTCTCTTTCACACAGATAGAATCACATATACACCACAGGAGGCTGGTGAGGGGAGGACGGCTCATAATAATCGCTGGAATGGAATGGTATCAAAAACATGGAAACCAAATGTTTGATGTGTTTGAGACCATTCCATTTATTCCGTTCCAGCCATTACTATGAGCCATCCTCCCTATTTAAGGTGCCAACAACCACCACTGATATACCCTGTATCCCTCACTATTCTGTGAGGTTGAAAGAAATTACAGCTGATTGTCCTGTCAAATCTTTTGATGAACATTTCTCTATTTTATTCTATTCATTCCATAGTGTTGTTAGTAGCACCACGCCTTGCCCAGCAGTAGAGAACTCCTACGTGTGTTGCTAGATCTCTAGCAGTAAAGAGCTCTCCCTGAGAAATGGCTACGAGGCCACATATTAAAAAATAATATTTAATGCCAAATAAAGAAATAAAATTCTATGTAGCTTACAAAGCTTTGGATTTTTACACACATTTTTACACAGAATTATATTCCAATACAGGGACCCTACACATGCATGTTTGTATGTTTGTATGCATGTATAGTATATTGTAATCAATGTTCTGTATGGTACAGTATGCAAACTCTCCCAAAAGACTCATTATTGGTTGCATTGACATGTGGAGACATGTTCGAGACTTGCCTGGACATGCTCTGATTCAGTTTTGTTTTATTTTATTTTTATTTCACCTTTATTTAACCAGGTAGGTAAGTTGAGAACAAGTTCTCATTTACAACTGTGACCTGGCCAAGATAAAGCAAAGCAGTTCGACACATACAACAACACAGAGTTACACATTGGAGTAAACAAACATACAGTCAATAATACAGTAGAAAAAAACTAATCTATATACAATGTGTGCAAATGAGGTAAGATAAGGAACGTAAGGCAATAAATAGGCTAATGGTAGATGTGCTGTAGATGAGTGTGCAAAGTAGAAATACAGGGGTGCAAAGGAGCAAGATAAATAAATTAATACGGTAGGGGATGAGTAGTTGGTTGGGCTATTAACAGATGGGCTATGTACAGGTGCAGTGATCTGTGAGCTGTTCTGACAGCTGGTGCTTAAAGCTAGTGAGGGAGATAAGTGTCTCCAGTTTCAGTGATTTTTGTAGTTCTTTCCAGTCATTGGCAGCAGAGAACTGGAAGGAAAGGCAGCCAAAGGAGGAATTGAGATATACCTGCTGGTGCGCGTGCTACGGGTGGGTGCTGCTATGGTTACCAGCGAGTGTGTGGACTATGTCATAAGACAGAGAAAATACAACTCCCTCTCGCTCTTTCTCTTTGTGCCACTCCCTCTCTCAAGAATTTCTCTGTATTGTCTTTCAGATTCCTTGAACAACAATAACTTTACTAGAACCAAACTATTCCAAGTAGTCTTCCACCTCCGCGTATCTCCACCACTAGCACCACCACTCTAACACAAGCCCCAACACATCCACTTTCAGACAAAACCACAGACAGATTCTTGAGCTCTTTGAGATACAATCTCCTCTGAAACTCCAATTTATTAGGCTCCCTCCCAGGAGACGTGAACCCTGCGGCTTGTAAATATTCCACTAAATGATAGTATTCTTTCTTCCAGCACGCCCTGACACGTGAAATACAGCAGGGCTCCCTCCCTCTGCTTCCTAGCGCCCTCCTCGCCCTACTTCTTGACTTTTTGGATACATCCCAAATTGCATACTATTCCCTATGTAGTACACTGCTTTTGACCAGATCCCTATTGGGGAAAGTAGTGCACTATGAAGGGAATAGGGTGCCATTTGAAACACAACCGTTGACACCAGTACCTGTGCAGATGTATACATCTCCAAATGTATCGGGGTGAATGAAATCTGCTAATGTATTGGGGTGAATCAATATCTACTAATGTATTGGGGTGAATCATATCTACTAATGTATTGGGGTGAATCAAATCTGCTAATGTATCGGGGTGAATCAAATCTGCTAATGTATCGGGGTGAATCAATATCTACTAATGTATTGGGGTGAATCATATCTACTAATGTATCGGGGTGAATCAAATCTACCAATGTATTGTGGTGAATCAAATCTACTAATGTATCGGGGTGAATCAAATCTACTAATGTATTGGGGTGAATCAAATCTACTAATGTATTGGGGTAAATCAAATCTGCTAATGTATCGGGGTGAATCAATATCTACTAATGTATCGGGGTGAATCAAATCTGCTAATGTATCGGGGTGAATCATATCTACTAATGTATCGGGGTGAATCAAATCTACTAATGTATCGGGGTGAATCAAATCTACTAATGTATCGGGGTAAATCAAATCTGCTAATGTATCGGGGTGAATCAATATCTACTAATGTATTGGGGTGAATCATATCTACTAATGTATTGGGGTGAATCATATCTACTATGTATTGGGGTAAATCAAATCTGCTAATGTATTGGGGTGAATCAATATCTACTAATGTATCGGGGTGAATCATATCTACCAATGTATCGGGGTGAATCATATCTACTATGTATTGGGGTAAATCAAATCTACTAATGTATCAGGGTGAATCAATATCTACTAATGTATCGGGGTGAATCAAATCTGCTAATGTATTGGGGTGAATCAAATCTACTAATGTATTGGGGTGATTCAAATCTACAAATGTATTGGGGTGAATAAAATCTACAAATGTATCGGGTGAATCAAATCTTCCAATGTATCGGGTGAATCAGATCTTCTAATGTATCGGGTGAATCAGATCTTCTAATGTATCGGTTGAATCAAATCTTCTAATGTATCGAGAATCAGATCTTCTAATGTATTGGGTGAATCAGATCTTCTAATGTATCGGGATGGGGTTGGAAACCATGATCTGTGGCCAACAGTAGTTCTAGTTATTCATGTCCTCGGTGACAGTGAGAGAGAGCGCTGAGAAAGTGATGCATCGTGGGTCAGAAGGAATGCCAATTTTGAATTAGCGAACACACCCGAGGGTATGTTTTTATTTTATGAGACTTCCCTTAGTCCTTGAAAGGAAGTGGCTTTCATGTGAATCCCAGCGACTGTGGTGTGAAATAGGTGATAAAGTAGGAATCCATAGGCCAAGGTGATAGGGCAGGATATGGTCCAGAGGCTCTGAACCAGACCACCGTTGAGCCCTCTCAGATCCAGTTTCATGTGATACATTTGGACACTATCACAAGCTAATCACACGTTCACAGGCCCAACACACAGGTCATACATAATGATGAGGGAAATTAGATTGCATGGAACTGTATCTGTGTATAATATGAGTGTTGAGGAAATATGATATCTAACCACAATGACACAGAGAGATAATGCTGATGTTGGAGTGGAATTATAAAACAGTAACCATGGAGTGGAATGGACAGTGTAATTACATTCCAATCGAACCCATAAAGCCTTGGTGTGTGTTTGTGTGTGTGTGTGTGTGTGTGTGTGTGTGTGTGTGTGTGTGTGTGTGTGTGTGTGTGTGTGTGTGTGTGTGTGTGTGTGTGTGTGTGTGTGTGTGTGTGTGTGTGTGTGTGTGTGTGTGTGTGTGTGTGTGTGTGTGTGTGTGTGTGTGTGTGTGTGCAGAGCTATGAATCATAGGTGAAAGTGTTTGACAAGCTTTCACTCTAAAGAAGGACCTACTCAAAAGACAGAGTTCCATTTACCTGAGCACACACACTTGTATAGACACCTTTTCTCATGGCACTGCAGTCACTTTCATGAGAACCAAACAATGTATTGCATATATTTTTTATCCATAATTGATTGAATATATCCACTGACAAATATATCCTCTTACTTCCATATACCAAAGCAAAATTGTTACTACCCAAAATTGTTACTACCCAATTGCTAGAAAATCCTCAGATTGGTCTCTATAATGGTAGTACTGTGTCTAAAGTCCATACCATGGCACTGTTATCTAAAGTGCTTTGTGCAGGTTGACATTTATTGTCATGAGTCTTGTCCTCGAGGCAGGACTGAGCGATTTCCCCTTAGATAGGCCATCTGCAAAGTCAAAATTGGCTATATTGTAAAACTCCATGAAAACAAAAATTAGCTTTTTGGTCTTCATTTAAGGTTAGGGTTAGGCATTATGGTTAGCAGTGTGGTTAAGGTTAGGGTTAGGCATTATGGTTAGCAGTGTGGTTAAGGTTAGGGTTAGGCATTATGGTTAGCAGTGTGGTTAAGGTTAGGGTTAGGCGTTATGATTAGCAGTGTGGTTAAGGTTAGGGTTAGGCATTATGGTTAGCAGTGTGGTTAAGGTTAGGGTTAGGTATTATGGTTAGCAGTGTGGTTAAGGTTAGGGTTAGGCATTATGGTTAGCAGTGTGGTTAAGGTTAGGGTTAGGCGTTATGATTAGCAGTGTGGTTAAGGTTAGGGTTAGGCATTATGGTTAGCAGTGTGGTTAAGGTTAGGGTTAGGTATTATGGTTAGCAGTGTGGTTAAGGTTAGGGTTAGGCATTATGGTTAGCAGTGTGGTTAAGGTTAAGGTTAGGGTTTAAGTTAGGGTTAGGCATTATGATTAGCAGTGTGGTTAAGGTTAGGGTTAGGCATTATGATTAGCAGTGTGGTTAAGGTTAGGGTTAGGCATTATGGTTAGCAGTGTGGTTAAGGTTAGGGTTAGGCATTATGGTTAGCAGTGTGGTTAAGGTTAGGGTTAGGGTTAAAGTTAGGGTTAGGCATTATGGTTAGCAGTGTGGTTAAGGTTAGGGTTAGGGTTAAAGTTAGGGTTAGGCGTTATGATTAGCAATGTGGTTAAGGTTAGAGTTAGGCATTATGGTTAGCAGTGTGGTTAAGGTTAGGACTAGGGTTAAAGTTAGGGTTAGGCATTATGACATTATTATGTCCCTCCCCTGTCTCTGTAGAGGCCTGATCTCTCACCTAAACCATCTGTGTCCTGTTGGCATGCTACACAATGCCCTTTTAGTACAGGAGAGCTGGCTGGCTGTAAAAATTCCAATGAGTGTGGCCCGCTGTGGGCACTGAAGTGTAGGGAGGAGAGAGAGAGAGAGAGAGAGAGAGAGAGAGAGAGAGAGAGAGAGAGAGAGAGAGAGAGAGAGAGAGAGAGAGAGCTTCTGATACCCATGACTTGGTTACAGCAGAACTTATACTGTTGTTTAGAAAATGGCAGAGTAAGGTGTTATGGCCATAACTGCAACTACATATTGTATTTCTCCTACATTAGCAATTCTGTTTAAGGCTCATATCAGTCAAACCTTATCTTGTTTCTATATTAGGGTTTTTCCTGATAGGTCTCCTCATGTTTGTGTAGTGTCATCTTACGTTATGACATTTAAGTCTGTGTTGTGTGTGTGTGTTGTTTGTGTGTGTGTGTTCGCCAGCCAATGCAGTGTTGGAAGGTGTGAACCAGGCTACTCCCTTTTAGGCTGTTGTGTGAACTCATGTTTGACGGATTCATACACCCTTGAGGCTATAACTGGTATTTGGGTTGATTGTGTAAACTTGTGTTTATCCACTATTCCACACAGATGTGAAGGGTTGTTTGGCTGCCAAGCTATTTATTTTTGGCAAGCTCTTCCCACGATGATTGAAATGCTGACACAACCCCAGCCTACAGACAGAAACTTAAACAGGAAACGCCCGTGCTCAGGTCTGTTCAACGGTGGTCCGACCAATCTGATTCCACGCTGCAAGATTGCTTCGAGCACGTGGACTGGGATATGTTCCGGACAGCATCAGACAACAACATTGATGTATACGCTGATTCGGTGAGCGAGTTTATTAGCAAGTGCATCGGGGATGTTGTACCCATAGCAACTATTAAAACCTTCCCCAACCAGAAACCATGGATTGATGGCAGCATTCGTGCAAAACTGAAAGCGCGAACCATTGCTTTTAACCAGGGTAAGGCGACCGGAAACATGACTGAATACAAACAGTGTAGCTATTCCCTCTGGAAAGCAATCAAACAAGCTAAGCGTCAATATAGAGACAAAGTAGAGTCACAATTCAATGGCTCAGCCACGAGAGGAATGTGGCAGGGTCTACAGTCAATCACGGACTACAAAAAGAAAACCAGCCCCGTCGCGGACCACGACGTCCTGCTCCCAGACAAACTAAACAACTTGTTTGCTCGCTTTGAGGACAATACAGTGCCACCGACACGGCCCGCTACCAAAACCTGCGGGCTCACCTTCACCGCAGCCAACGTGAGTAAAACATTTAAATGTGTTAACCCTCGCAAGGCTGCCGGCCCAGATGGCATCCCTGGCCGTGTCCTCAGAGCATGTGCAGACCAGCTGGCTGGTGTGTTTACGGACATATTCAATCAGTCCCTATCCCAGTCTACTGTTCCCACATGCTTCAAGAGGGCCACTATTGTTCCTGTTCCCAAGAAAGCTAAGCTAACTGAGCAAAATCACCCCGTAGCACTCACTTCTGTCAT
The DNA here is from genome assembly GCA_030435695.1 of Brachymystax lenok tsinlingensis. NCBI lineage: Eukaryota > Metazoa > Chordata > Actinopteri > Salmoniformes > Salmonidae > Brachymystax > Brachymystax lenok. The sequence continues at coordinate 72,404,461 of CM059791.1, forward strand.
CATGAAGTGCTTTGAGAGACTAGTCAAGGATCATATCACCTCCATCCTGCCAGACACCCTGGACCCACTCCAATTTGCTTACCGTCCCAATAGGCCCACAGACGACGCAATCGCAATCACACTGCATACTGCCCTAACCCATCTGGACAAGAGGAATACCTATGTAAGAATGCTGTTCATCAACTACAGCTCAGCATTTAACACCATAGTACCCTCCAAGCTCGTCATTAAGCTCGAGACCCTAGGTCTCGACCCAGCCCTGTGCAACTGGGTCCTGGACTTCCTGACGGGCCGGCCCCAGGTGGTGAGGGTAGGAAACAATATCTCCACCCCGCTGATCCTCAACACTGGGGCCCCACAAGGGTGCGTTCTCAGCCCTCTCCTGTACTCCCTGTTTACACATGACTGCGTGGCCAAGCACGCATCCAACTCAATCATCAAGTTTGCTGACGACACTACAGTGGTAGGCTTGATTACCAACAACGACGAGACGGCCTACAGGGAGGAAGTGAGGGCCCTCGGAGTGTGGTGTCAGGAAAATAACCTCTCACTCAACGTCAACAAAAGGACCTCTGTACCAGGCGCAGTTAGAGGAAGGCCCTAAAAAATTGTCAAAGACTCCAGCCACCCAAGACTGTTTTCTCTGCTACCGCACGGCAATCGATACCGGAGCGCCAAGTCTAGAACCAAATGGCTCCTTAACAGCTTCTACCTCCTAACCATAAGACTGCTGAACAGTTCATTAATTGGCTACCAGGACTATTTACATTGACCCCCTTATTTTATTATTATCTATTATTATCTTTTGCACTGACTCTCTTGCACAGGATCGATGTACACTCACTGGACTAACCACACACTCACACTTACTACACTGACACTCCAACACACACACACACACACGGACACACACACAGATATACACACACAAAACACACACACATGCATATTGACACCACACACACAACATATATTTTTATTTGTTTAACACTTTTTTTTTTTTTTGCTTACTACATGATTCCATATGTGTTATTCTACAATGTAGAACATTTTAAAAATAAAGGAAAACCCTTGAATGAGTAGGTATGTCCATACTTTTGACTGGTACTGCACGTATTATCTCATTTACCTCGTACTCCTGCACATTGACTCGGTACTGATACCCCTTGTATATAGCCGTGTTATTGTTATTTTATTGTGTTACTATTTTATTTATTTTTTTTCTATTTTTTTTGATTTAGCACATTTTTCTTAGTTTTTAAAAATGTTGCATTGTTGGTTAAAGGCTTGTAAGTAAGCATTTCACGGTAAGGTTATATTCGGCGCATGTGACAAATAAAATTTGATTTGATTTTAGGATTTTAACTCTTTACCTACTTTGAAAAAAAATGTAATCGCCTGTTACATAGAAACTTAGTCTCAGCTTGTTGATGGATTAAGGATCTGTAACAGCAAGATGTTTCACCCTCAAGGCGTTATGGCTTTAAGCTTTGATGACGAGGAAAATAGGCTAAATCTTTATCTAAGCGTTGAGAATGGTCGATTCCACAAGAATTTGACCCTTCTTACAGTAGATGACCTATAAATGTAAAAAATATGTGACTGAATTGAAAAACGCATTACTCGCCATCATATTTGGACATACAGATGTTGAGCTTTTAGCATGGAGGCCCTCCTCTCTTCTAGTCATCCTCCATAAATGTTTGATCCCATGTTGACTTATACCTCCAATACCCCTTGTATTGATTAAATACACTGAAAGCACTGTGAATGTATGTGTTTCCTGTACTGTAAACCTCTCCTCCCCTCTCATCCCCCTCTCCCTCATCCCTCCACCCACAGCACTCTTATACCTTCACATCAATTAAACATGGCAACCAGCCTCATACCTCGACAACCAACAGCCATAAACCACAACCAGAGAGGCTCATTAACTTGATAAAGTTTCAAGCTTCCCAATTTCAATTCAGATAAAATGAACCAGATGCACATTGGAATATCAAACGGTTTGTGGACAATGTAGCTAAACACTCGTTATGATCAAATATGAAGATCAAATATTCTTATTTTCATTTTAAATTTAAGACGGGGAGCCCTGGTCAAGATGTAACATCATAATACATCTAAATAACATTTGAATGATGATAATTGGGGGTGTAGTCGGCTGAATGTTGGGTCCACTAGAATGCTGGGTCACAGCTAGCAGGGGGCATCAGTCAGTCAGCAGTTGGCAATAATCACCTTGGGAGAAAGTGTTTTCCTTTTCACAGATCTCTCTCTCTCTCTCTCTCTCTCTCTCTCTCTCTCTCTCTCTCTCTCTCTAGTCATCTCATTTCCATCTGTAGGAACATAAGCCTTTTAAGGGAAACTTGCAGGCTAGCTTGGCTATTCCATAAGCAAATATTCACGCCAGGGAATGCTGAAGAGGCCGGGACGCTCTCTGACTGAGAAGCAGCTCACTGTCTCTTTCACTCTGCTTTCGCACTCTCTCACCCACTGCTCTCTCTTGGTCTCTCAAATCTCTCTCTCTGTCTGCTCTCTTTATTATAATTTCAGCTTTCGCTCTCTTTTCTCTCTGCCTCTTTTGACTTATAGCTTCCATACCTCACAGAGACAGCACTGAATGATAGATATCGAAAAAAGCTGCTGATAATGTAACAATCTCAGTGTTGGAAACATGCATTACAGTGGGGAATTTTTTTTTGCAAATTATGGTGGAAAATAAGTATTTGGTCACATACAAACAAGCAAGATTTCTGGCTCTCACAGACCTGTAACTTCTTCTTTAAGAGGCTCCTCTGTCCTCCACTCGTTACCTGTATTAATGGCACCTGTTTGAACTTGTTATCAGTATAAAAGACACCTGTCCACAACCTCAAACAGTCACACTCCAAACTCCACTATGGCCAAGACCAAAGAGCTGTCAAAGGACACCAGAAACAAATTTGTAGACCTGCACCAGGTTGGGAAGACTGAATCTGCAATAGGTAAGCAGCTTGGTTTGAAGAAATCAACTGTGGGAGCAATTATTAGGAAATGGAAGACATACAAGACCACTGATAATCTTCCTCGATCTGGGGCTCCACGCAAGATCTCACCCCGTGGGGTCAAAATGATCACAAGAACGGTGAGCAAAAATCCCAGAACCACACGGGGGGACCTAGTGAATGACCTGCAGAGAGCTGGGACCAAAGTAACAAAGCCTACCATCAGTAACACACTACGCCGCCAGGGACTCAAATCCTGCAGTGCCAGACGTGTCCCCCTGCTTAAGCCAGTACATGTTCAGGCCCGTCTGAAGAGCATTTGGATGATCCAGATGAGGATTGGGAGAATGTCATATGGTCAGATGAAACCAAAATAGAACTTTTTGGTACTCAACTCGTCGTGTTTGGAGGACAAAGAATGCTGAGTTGCATCCAAAGAACACCATACCTACTGTGAAGCATGGGGGTGGAAACATCATGCTTTGGGGCTGTTTTTCTGCAAAGGGACCAGGACCACTGATCCGTGTAAAGGAAAGAATGAATGGGGCCATGTATCGTGAGATTTTGGGTGAAAACCTCCTTCCATCAGCAAGGGCATTGAAGATGAAACGTGGCTGGGTCTTTCAGCATGACAATGATCCCAAACACACCGCCCGGGCATTGAAGGAGTGGCTTCGTAAGAAGCATTTCAAGGTCCTGGAGTGGCCTAGCCAGTCTCCAGATCTCAACCCCATAGAAAATCTTTGGAGGGAGTTGAAAGTCCGTGTTGCCCAGCGACAGCCCCAAAACATCACTGCTCTAGAGGAGATCTGCATGGAGGAATGGGCCAAAATACCAGCAACAGTGTGTGAAAACCTTGTGAAGACTTACAGAAAACGTTTGACCTCTGTCATTGCCAACAAAGGGTATATAACAAAGTATTGAGATAAACTTTTGTTATTGACCAAATACTTATTTTCCACCATAATTTGCAAATAAATAAATAAAAAAATCCTACAATGTGATTTTCTGGATTTCTTTTTCTCATTTCGTCTGTCATAGTTGAAGTGTACCTATGATGAAAATTACAGGCCTCTCTCATCTTTTTAAGTTGGAGAACTTGCACAATTGGTGGCTGACTAAATACTTTTTTCCCCCCACTGTATATCTCCAGTGCTGCTCTTTATAAGTACTTCACTGTAGAGTAAACCATTCCACAATACATGCTGATAGTGTAGACATAAACTCAAATAGCTTTCTCTAGCGCCTCTTGTCCTTATTTTAGCTGTCCAGAGTGTTGTTGTGTTTACACAGTAAACATGGAGGTGTTAGGCAGGCAGGCTGGGTCGCTGTTGTCTAAATGCCATGACCAGGACGTGCTGCTAATTCCCAGGATGCGTACTCAGAGCATGCGCGGGCCAGCTGGCAAGTGTCTTCACTGACATTTTCCTCTCCCTGACCCAGTCTGTAATACCTAAATGTTTCAAGCAGGCCACCATAGTCCCTGTGCCCAAGAACGCCAAGGTAACCTGCCTAAATGACTACCAACCTGTAGCACTCACATGTGTAACCATGAAATGCTTTTAAAAGGCTGGTCACATCAACACTATCATCGCAGACATGGACAAATGACGCAATATCTATTGCACTCCGCGCAGCCCTTTCCCACCTGGACAAAGGAACAACTACATGAGAATGCTGTTCATTGACCACAGCTCAGCGTTCAACACCTTAGTGACTTCCAAGCTCATCACTAAGCTAAGGACCCTGGGACTGAACACCTCCCTCTGCAACCGGATCCTGGACTTCCTGACGGGCCACCCCCAGGTGGTGAGGGTAGGCAACAACCCATCCGCCACGCTGACCCTCAACACGGGGACCCCTCAGGGGTGCATGCTTTGTCCCCTTGGGCACTCCCTGTTCCCCACGATTGGGCACTCCCTGTTCCCCACGATTGGGCACTCCCTGTTCCCCACAACTTGGGCACTCCCTGTTCCCCACGACGCACGACTCCAACACTATCATTACATTTGCCGACGACACAACAGTGATAGGCCTGATCACCGACAATGATGAGACAGTCTATAGGGAGGAGGTCAGAGACCTGGCAGTGTGGTGCCAGGACAACAACCTCTCCCTCAACGACAAAAGAGCTGATCGTGGACTACACACCCCCATTCACATCAAGCACACCCCCATTCACATCAAGCACACCACCATTCACATCGACAGGGCTGTTGTGGAGCGTGTCGAGAGCTTTCAGTTCCTCTGCCCGCATCATTAAAGACCTATCATGGTCCAAACATCATGGTCCTCTTCCCCCTCAGGAGGCTGAAAAAAATGTGGCATTGGCCCTCAGATCCTCAAAAAGTTTTACAGCTGCACCATTGAGAGCATCTTGACTGGCTGCATCACCGCAGTGCTATTGCTCCCTGCCATCCAGGACCTCTATATTAGGCGCTGTCAGAGGAAGGCCCTAAAAAAATTGAAAGACTCCAGCCACTCAAGTCATAGACTCTTCTCTCTGCTACCGCATGGCAAGCTGTACCGGACCGCCAAGTCTGGGACCTAAAGGTAACTGAACAGCTCACACTCTCACACATACTACACTGACACTGACACTCCAACACATACACACACACACACACACATATGCATATTGATGCCACACACACACACACACACACACATAGACACACTTTCACACTCTTCACAGACGCTGATGCTACTCTGTTAATTATCTGTCCTGATTGCCTAGTCACTTTACCCCTACCTACATGTACATATTATCTCAATTACCTCCACTACCTTGTACCCCTGCACATTGACTCGGTACCGGTACATCTTGTATATACCTGCGTTATTATTATTTTGTGTTACTATTTCCTTTTCTTATTTAGCAATATTTTTGTACATTTTAACTCTGCATTGTTGGGAAAGGTCTTGTGAGTAACCATTTCACGGTCAAGTCTGCACCTGTTGTACTCAGAGCATGTGACAAATACAATTTGATTTGATTACCTGAGCTATGTGATGTAAACGAATGATTGACATGAAATATATGATGTAATATCCAACAAATTGAAAATGCATCCAAATGCCTATTACAGTTTTTTACGATTGTTTACACACTAAAATAAAAATTTCCACACAATTTGCAAAATTCTACTCCAATGAGCAAAACACCTCCACAGATTTGCACAACATTACACACAATGTCTGCTTCACCCTTTTTGCAAAACATTACACACAGTGATTTGTAAAACTCTACACACATTTTCACACCTTAGACACAGATAAGGATTTTGAGGTTACTTCCTTGTCATTACAAAGCCCCGGATTGCCAATGACCACACTAATGAACGAATTGGATAATCACATCCACCAGGTGTGGAAGCACACATGTGCTAATTTGAAAACGCAGCACTCAGGTGTGCTATAAAAGGCAGCAGGTGAGTTCACCTGTCTTCATCAAAAATGGAAGGAGCTAGAAGAAGAAGAAGAAGAGTGAGAATGAGAGGGGGAGCTCAAAGAGGAGATGAAGGAGGTAGAGGAAGAGGAGAAGGAGATAGAGGAAGAGGCCTAGGTAGAGGAAGAGGAGAAGGAGGTAGAGGAAGAGGAGAAGGAGGTAGAGGAAGAGGCCTAGGTAGAGGAAGAGGAGAAGGAGGTAGAGGAAGAGGAGACGGAGGTAGAGGAAGAGGCCTAGGTAGAGGAAGAGGAGAAGGAGGTAGAGGAAGAGGAGAAGGAGGTAGAGGAAGAGGAGAAGGAGATAGAGGAAGAGGCCTAGGTAGAGGAAGAGGAGAAGAAGGTAGAGGAAGAGGCCTAGGTAGAGGAAGAGGAGAAGAAGGTAGAGGAAGAGGAGAAGGAGGAGATAGAGGAAGAGGCCTAGGTAGAGGAAGAGGTAGAGAAGGACTTGAAGAGTTGATAGAACCTGAACAAAGAAGACGAGGACCAAATTTGACTCAAGAAATCCGTGCAACACTTATTGACCATGTTATCAACCATGGACTGACACTGATGGAAGCTGGACAAAGAGTTCAACCAAATCTCAGCAGAAATACTGTTGCGTCAGGTCAGGTATAACAGGTAAGCTAACCACACAGTACATTGAAACTGAATCTTGCTGTACTTATCATCAATATTGTTTACTGTGACATTTGACAGTAGGCTGCATGTGTATTTTTTTATATATTTGTTTTACATAGGATTGAGGGTCGAGGACACCAAGGTGGAAGGGGCCCTATGTTCACTCGTGCACAAGAGGCCTCCATTGTGAACATGGTTTTGACCAATAATTGTATCAGGCTGCGAGAAATCCAAGCCAATATCATCAATGATGACCATATTTTCAATAACATCCAACGAGTCTCTCTGTCAACATTAGGTCGAATCCTCAAGAAAAATCAAATATACATGAAGCAACTGTATCGGGTACCATTTGACAGAAATTCAGAGAGAGCGAAACATCTGCGCAATGAGTATGTGGAGGTATGTATTGTTCATCTTACTATGGTGTGGTATTGTGCACCGCTCATAATGTTCTGGCACAAAAAAATACTGTGCAATAGATATTGAATAGCATCCTATTGTCTTTTACTGTGTTTCAGAGAGTCTTGCAAATGGATGCTGCAGAAATTCAACATGAATTTATATATGTGGATGAGGCTGGATTTAACCTTGCGAAAACAAGAAGAAGAGGGAGAAATGTAATTGGACACAGGGCAATCACCAATGTGCCAGGGCAGCGAGGGGGTAACATCACCCTTTACGCTGCTATTACACAAAATGGGGTCCTCCACCACCATGCAAATCTGGGACCCTATAATGCAAATCTAATACTTGCATTTCTTGACAGATTGCACGAGATTGTCACAACATTAAACCAAGTGGACCAGATGCGGTACATTGTCGTTTGGGACAATGTCTCATTCCATCGGGCTGCTCTGGTCAAGAATTGGTTCCATGAGCACCCTGAATTTGAAGTCTTATACCTTCCCCCATACTCCCCCTTCCTGAATCCAATCGAATAGTTTTTTTCAGCATGGCGGTGGAAGGTATACGACCTGCGGCCCTATGACCGTTTGCCCCTCATTCAGGCCATGGAGCAGGCCTGTGATCATATCGAAGCAGCTTCTGTGCAGGGGTGGATTCGTCACACGAGGCGATTCTTCCAATGGTGCCTTGCCAATGAAGACATAGCCTGTGATGTGGATGAAATCTTATGGCCTGATCCAGCCAGACGGAGAGATGATGAATAGTTACAGTATTCTTGTTGCTTTTACAGTAGTTTTTCTTCAGAGTCAAAGTGTATGTACTTCATGCAGTAATTGTTATTTGTCTACAGATTTTATTTGTTTCATTGATTTCATTGTTGGTTGATTACTGTAACTGATTATGGTAAGAAATACTGTAAGTATTGAAATAAATACTTGAAATATTCAGTCTGCAGCATCAGTGTTGTGCAGTGCTTGGTAAGTTTATAGTAGGCCTATTTGTGTACATTCTCCCTATATCTCAAACTAATCATGAAGAATGTTGTGGGTTTGTCACTATTTTAAATTATCTAAATTATCCCTTACATAACAATGTCTGGCCAAAAATCTAGCACATGCTATTTCCTAAAATTTGTTTTTTTTACAATTGTGTTTTTTATTTATCACAGCAGTGTGAAACTGGCTGCAATAGTGTCTGATCATTGAGGACTGTGTTGGTTAAATGAAAACTAATAGCATTTTCACAAATACAGTGGGGCAAAAAAGTATTTAGTCAGCCACCAATTGTGCAAGTTCTCTCACTTAAAAATATGAGAGAGGCCTGTAATTTTCATCATAGGTACACTTCAACTATGACAGACAAAATGACGAAATAAAATCCAGAAAATCACATTGTAGGATTTTTTATGAATTTATTTGCAAATTATGGTGGAAAATAAGTATTTGGTCACATACAAACAAGCAAGATTTCTGGCTCTCACAGACCTGTAACTTCTTCTTTAAGAGGCTCCTCTGTCCTCCACTCGTTACCTGTATTAATGGCACCTGTTTGAACTTGTTATCAGTATAAAAGACACCTGTCCACAACCTCAAACAGTCACACTCCAAACTCCACTATGGCCAAGACCAAAGAGCTGTCAAAGGACACCAGAAACAAATTTGTAGACCTGCACCAGGTTGGGAAGACTGAATCTGCAATAGGTAAGCAGCTTGGTTTGAAGAAATCAACTGTGGGAGCAATTATTAGGAAATGGAAGACATACAAGACCACTGATAATCTTCCTCGATCTGGGGCTCCACGCAAGATCTCACCCGTGGGGTCAAAATGATCACAAGAACGGTGAGCAAAAATCCCAGAACCACACGGGGACCTAGTGAATGACCTGCAGAGAGCTGGGACCAAAGTAACAAAGCCTACCATCAGTAACACACTTCGCCGCCAGGGACTCAAATCCTGCAGTGCCAGACGTGTCCCCCTGCTTAAGCCAGTACATGTTCAGGCCCGTCTGAAGTTTGCTAGAGAGCATTTGGATGATCCAGATGAGGATTGGGAGAATGTCATATGATCAGATGAAACCAAAATATAACTTTTTGGTAAAAACTCAACTCGTCGTGTTTGGAGGACAAAGAATGCTGAGTTGCATCCAAAGAACACCATACCTACTATGAAGCATGGGGGTGGAAACATCATGCTTTGGGGTTGTTTTTCTGCAAAGGGACCAGGACCACTGATCCGTGTAAAGGAAAGAATGAATGGGGCCATGTATCGTGAGATTTTGAGTGAAAACCTCCTTCCATCAGCAAGGGCATTGAAGATGAAGCGTGGCTGGGTCTTTCAGCATGACAATGATCCCAAACACACCGCCCGGCAATCGAAGGAGTGGCTTCAGTAAGAAGCATTTCAAGGTCCTGGAGTGGCCTAGCCAGTCTCCAGATCTCAACCCCATAGAAAATCTTTGGAGGGAGTTGATAGTCCGTGTTGCCCAGCGACAGCCCCAAAACATCACTGCTCTAGAGGAGATCTGCATGGAGGAATGGGCCAAAATACCAGCAACAGTGTGTGAAAACCTTGTGAAGACTTACAGAAAACGTTTGACCTCTGTCATTGTCAACAAAGGGTATATAACAAAGTATTGAGATAAACTTTTGTTATTGACCAAATACTTATTTTCCACCATAATTTGCAATTACAGTTTTTGCCTATTGCTTACACACTTTTTGCAGAATTTGGCTCATTATGTCAAAACTCAACACACAAGCCAATCAGACATAGTACTTGGAGATTAACAACTCACATACATGCCAAAATGAAACACTGCAATCAAAACTCAACACTCCTTTCTAAAAATGAAATTCTTGCAACAAAACCATACACACAAGCAACATTTGAATAACTCTTTCATATCACCAGCAACACACTGATGGGCTTTATATAAAACACTGCAGTCTTTCTGTTTCTATTTTTGTCATTTTCTCAGACTCAGTCTTCTGTAAAACTCAAAAGTAGAATTTCTGCAGTAATCAAACAGTATTTACAAAAATCTAATTTAGCAACAAAACAAAAGTAAAAAAAACAAAACAATTACTGGATAAATTGCTATTGGGGGGAAAAAACATATATTTGTTTTGTGTGTGTGTGTGTGCGTGTGTGTGTGCGTGTGCGTGGTGGGGGGCGGGGGGGCTTATGGATCACGCCTTCTGTTCGGATCTGGCCACAAGACCTCGTCAACATCACAGGCGATGTCCTCGCGGGCTAGGCATCGCGGAAAATATCGCCTTGTGTGCCGAATCCACCCTTGGATTGATCCCACCTCAATGTCTCCACATGCCTCTTCCATTGCTTGCAGAAGAGTCATGCGGGCATGTGGTTGCCGATCATATACTTTCCACCCGCCACGCTGAAAATAATTCCTCGATTGCATTTAGAAAGGGGCTGTAAGGGGGCAGGTATAAAACGGTGAAATGATTATGGATGTTGAACCAATCTCGGACCAGAGCAGCCCTGTTGAAACTAACATTATCCCAGATGACAACAAACCTGGGCTGCTGTGGTCTGTCCTGCACAACTGCATGTAGTGCATCTAGAAATGCAATGATCTGTCCTGTATTGTAGGGACCTAGAGTGGCATGATGATGCAGGACTCCTTGGACACTAATTGCAGCACACAAGGTGATATTTCCCCCACGCTGCCCAGGGACATTTACAACAGCCCTTTGTCCAACTACGTTACGGCCCCGACGCCTGGTTTTGGCCAGATTGAAGCCTGCCTCATCCACGTAGATGAACTCATGCGGCAGTTCGGCAGCATCAAACTCCAGAACTGTCTGTAACAGAAAATATTGAATAGTGTTACTGAAAACACATACAGTAACTACAATGTCTATATTTTCACACAAGTAGGGGCTGGGTTGGCTGAGAATAAACAAAAACTACAAGCTACAGGCAGGGCAGGTGGCAGCATAAACCCTCATTCCCACATCACAATATATAGTATGTAAAGTAAAGTGACACATACCTGCACATAATCATGGCGCAGATCCTTGACCCTGACACTGTTCCTCTCAAATGGCACCCTGTACAGCTGCTTCATTCTGAAGTTATGTTTCTGTAGGATGCGACTTAGTGTAGAAATGCTGACCCTGTTGATATTGTTGAATTCATTTCCATTTGCAATTATGCGTTGTTGCAACTCACAAAGTCGGATTGCATTATTTTCTCGCACCATTTCAATGATGGCAAGCTCTTGTTGTTGAGTGAAGAGCCGTTCCCTTCCACCTTGAGGAGGTCGTCCAACCATTCTGTAGAAAATGCCACCACAAGATGTCATTGGTTAGGTTATTTTTCACATACTGTACTTTCAAACTGTACACAGTACTGCAACATCACAATGGTATTCCTTTACATATACAGTACTTCACAGCACTACCCATTTTTGTATAGTATAGTTAGTACAGTAATACTGTAATATGATACAGAATCATGTGACACATACAGTAGGTACAGTCTGGAGTAGAAACCTGAAGATATACCTGTTCTCCAGTCGGAATGTCCTTATTATCGATGCTACTGTGTAGCGACTGAGGTTAGGGTGGACTCTTTGCCCAGCCTCCCTCATGGACAGGCCATGATTTATCACATGGTCCACCAGAGTAGCCCTGATGTCATCTGGATATACGTCTCCGCACTGGTCCTCGTCCTCTTCCACGTCCTCTTCCACATCCGACTCCTCTCTCTCTTTGTCCTCCTCTTACTCTGACTCTCATTGCCTCCATGCTTGCAAAGTTCTAAAAATGGCCTACCTGAGGCCTATTTGTAGTGCTAAGGCTCAGACTGATTGGTGTTCTGTTTTCTGTGCAAGTGTTTTCAGGTGTGTATGTAAGTGCATACAATTGCCAGATGAGTTTTGCATTTTGAACAGAGTGTTTTCCCAATGATAACAGGTGATTTCGTTTTTTGAACAAAGTGTCTAATGTAAGAAAACGTGTGTAGTGTTTCGCAATAAGTGTGTTACAGAATTGCAAACAAAGTGCAAAGTTGACATTGTGTTTAAGCTATGGTTACACTGTGTTTAAGGTATGCTACAAGAAGTTTAGGTATTGAGGCTTTGGTCTAAGCATTCGGTTTTAGTGTGTAAGCAATGGGCAAAAACTGTAAATAAATTAAAAATCCTACAATGTGATTTTCTGGATTTCTTTTTCTCATTTCGTCTGTCATAGTTGAAGTGTACCTATGATGAAAATTACAGGCCTCTCTCATCTTTTTAAGTTGGAGAACTTGCACAATTGGTGGCTGACTAAATACTTTTTTGCCCCACTGTATGTGTATATGTTTTGACTGAAGTGTGTCATTTTGCAAACGATCTAGGAATTATGCACATTGAGTGTGGTGTTTGGATAATTGTGATTATATCTTGAAAAAAAGAACCCGGTTTTCAAAATTGCGTGTAAACAATTGAAAAAAACTGTAATGTGTAACTTAGACTGGCTGACTCTCAGCGCAGTCATAGACACATTCAGAATTTTAAAGGGCATACTTTACTGTTTGCAGTGTACTTGCTGACACTGTTGTTTTTAATCATAATTCGGATCGTTTTATGCAGCGTAGCCTAGGCTGTAGACTGTGCAAACATTAGCGAAATGGTTTATCATCGAATATCTAGAAGGAGGAAAACAGAGCATATCTCCGTACACCAGCCAGGCTGTATACTATCAGCCAAGCTAGAGGAGACACTGGGAATGTGTGACCAGGACTAGGTGGATATTTAGACCAAAGGGCTGGCCTTTAACCCTGTAAAGGCATGTAAAGAGTGTGTGTGTGTGTGTGTGTGTGTGTGTGTGTGTGTGTGTGTGTGTGTGTGTGTGTGTGTGTGTGTGTGTGTGTGTGTGTGTGTGTGTGTGTGTGTGTGTGTGTGTGTGTGTGTGTGTGTGTGTGTGTACTACATGCGTACATTGGTGTGTGTGTGTGTGTACATCAACATGCCAGTGTGTGTAACTCACGTCCATGTCCTGATCCCACTTTACTCTGTGTAATAAGTCTCCCTCCATCCTCTGTGCCGAGGCGTCAGTGTGTGTTTTATGGGGGAGAGAGCGCATCGGCCGACACGCCTTCACACCCCTGAAGGTCACCACAATAGCCCTGTGGCTTTGTCCCAAACTACTTTTGATCAGAGCTCTATGGGACCTGGTCAAAAGTAGTGCACTAAAGTAGTGCACTATAAAGGGAAGTGGGTGCCATTTGTGATGCAGCCTCTGTGTCATACTAAAACAGGCTTACCCCGTACATCTGGCTCCCAACAATCTAAAAATATAAACTCTTCAAATCCTTCCGCTCAGAGATGAAAATGGCTACCAAAACAGCCCAACATTTGTCGCCAATAGCCTTGTGTTAGCCTGTCTATTGACAAAGGGGAAATTATACTATTTGGAGTGGAGTTGTGGTAGATGGGATTGGAGAGTGTGAAGGAAAGGGGGGAGGTTATTCACACATTTTGATTTTCATCACTTCAGCAGCATGTACCCGTGGATTTATGCCCCCTGTCGAATAGCGCTCTGCCCCAATGCTTTATGGGTTTAATATGAATCACGAATCACGGCGAGGAGAGGAAAGGAGATGAGGGGGGGTGGCGGGGGGAACAGGTACAGGGAACAGTACAGTACATGTGCCCACTTTCACACCTCACAGGCAAATCTCTCTATACCTCTAACACAGTAAATGATCTTTTAATATAGGGACCTGCCTTTATTGGCTATGTATGAGAGACGACAGAGTTACTGTTTCATATCATGAACAACCTTTATTCATTTTCTGTTGCTGTGGCCTGTGGATTCGCTTTCAAACTGTTGAGCCTCTGTGTGTTGGTAGTATTGCTCATATGTAGACTAATGTATGATCTAATATGAATGAGAGAATATAGCTATTTATTTTTAATGTACAGTACCAGTCAAAGGTTTTTTCAAAGTTCTTGATATTTTTCGGATTGACGGTCCATCTTAAAGTTATGATGGACTGTCATTTCTCTTTGCTTATTTGAGCTCTTCTTGCCACAATATGGACTTGGTCTTTTATCAAATAAAGCTATCTACTGTATACCACCCCTGCTTTGTCACAACACAGCTGATTGTCTCGAACGCACTAAGAAGGAAAGACATTTCACAAATTAACTTTTAAATGCATTCCAGGTGACAATCTCATGAAGCTGGTTGAGAGAATGCCAAGAGTGTGCAAAGCTGTCATCAAGGCAAAGGGTGGCTACTTTAAAGAATCTAAAATATAAAATAACTAGTTAACACTTTTTGGGTTACTACATGTTTCCATATGTGTTATTTCATAGTTTTGATGTCTTCACTATTATTCTACAATGTAGAAAATAGTAAAAATAAAGAAAAACCCTTGAATGAGTAGGTGTGTCCAAACTTTTGACTGGTACTGTATATATTTTCATATGGACATACAAAATGCTGCAATAACACACACTACTGTAGTATGCCACAGTAATATGAGATGTGTATTTAATTGGATAATACACTGTCGTTCACATAGACTGCATATGAACAGATCATAGACAGGTGTGGTCTTACACTATATTAAAGACTGCCTGTCTTCAAGTAGGCCCCGTTGGATATACTGTATATCAATAGTGTTTTCAGTTGTCTGTACAAAGCCAACCTAGGGAGGTACTTCCTGAACTTGTTCAATAATGACATTTTTTTATCGTTTTAAAACGTTACCTGTTTCGTGCCAATCGAACACGACTCTGATATCACCGTAAGGTTTAGCGTCAACTAAGGTTCAGAGAGAACTCTTTGAAACCCTCTTCTGTTGTCAAAGTCAGTTTCCAAAGCATCTGTACGCAAAAATCGCTGCAAGACTATCTCTGCTTTGAAAAGTGCTGTTCCAGGATCTGAGCACCTCTAGAGGGTCTAAGTATCCATAATTCACCAGCTGGGTTGGTAACGATGAGGGGATAGAACAGGAAGTAGTCCAACGTCACACAGCTAGCCAATCAGTTATCCTCAGAGGACATGACAGGCCTGGATGGCTGCTGCTGTCACTGACACACTCACACACATGCAGGCAACAATACATGCACAAGCAGGTGTGCACACAAAAAAAGTACAGATATTTATCCACTCGCACACGCACACAGGACAGCCTGCAGACAATCATTAGGAGGTTGCCCTTTCTCTCACTACCAAGGGAGGGGTGCTCCTCTCTCTCTCTCTCTCTCTCTCTCTCTCTCTCTCCCCTCTCTTCACTCTATCCTAGCCATACAATAGATATGGAATGGAATATATAGATCTTGTTTTGAATAATGTTCTGAATGTTTGAAACATTACAGTCAAGTTTGCTCTCTTGACTTATTACAGTAGTTAGGCAACACTTGATTACAGCGTCATGACTACTGGCATTACTAGTTGTTTTGGCTCCTTCCTATAGCACCATGAAAGAATACACAGGCTGAGTCTCAAACGGCTCCCTATTTCCTATGTAGTGCACTGCTTTTGACCAGGACCCATGGGGCTTTAGTCAAACGTAGTGCACCCTGTAGAACAGGGGTGCCATTAGGGACACACAACAGTTAGTACACAACAGAGGGGCGTTTTTACAGTGTGGAAACCTAAACCACAGAGTGTTTTTCCAGTCTTAAATTAAACTGACAAACAAACTTGAATTATCCTCAAATTGTTAGCCTCTCACCACTAATAAAGAGATTGGAGAGTGTTGCTAGTTAGAGCTTGCGCATATGACTGTTTCTGGTTGATCAGGATAGCCAGAGGGAAGCTCTTGGGTTCAAAGCTATGTGGTTCAGGCCTTAGGCAGCAGGGAGCTTACAAGAAAAACACCATCAAGGAGCTCTGTGTGACATTCACAAGGTCAAATATGAGATACTGTACCAACAGAGTACAAGTTGATGGTAAAACAAGCTATTTTACCTGTTATTATTCTGTCTGTTAGCTAATTGCACACACACAAACACACACACACACACACACACCCACACACACACACACACACACACACACACACACACACACACACACACACACACACACACACACACACACACACACACACACACACACACACACACACACACACACACACACACACAGCTGAGGGGAGTCAGTTGTGTTTATGGCCGTGGGATGGATATCCACCTGTGGCTCACTACCCCCACAACAACTACCCACACAGTCCCCACTGACACCTGCTGTGTGTGTGTGTGTGTGTGTGTGTGTGTGTGTGTGTGTGTGTGTGTGTGTGTGTGTGTGTGTGTGTGTGTGTGTGTGTGTGTGTGTGTGAAAGAGAGAGAGAGAGCCTACCCTCTCCTCTGAGCTCATGTTTTTTTTTTGAACCCCCATAACCTGTCTACCAACTGTACCCCTCTATGTACCCCTCTATGTACCCCTCTATGTCAGCTTCAGTGGTGGGGGTTGGTGAACTCAAATTGAAAATAACGGCGATAACATGCTAATTTAAAGCTGAAAGCATTTCAAGTGGATAGGCACTCTAGGTCTTGCAAATTCCTGTTTAACCCGACAACACCAACACCAGCAAATATATTGATTGTATAATCACTAACCATGTATTCAAAGATACAAATTAAATTTTCTGTGTAACCGCACAGAGTTCATGCATTTAAACCTCAGCAGAGATGATTTACATCTTTCTTCTGAGGTGGAATATGTAAATGAGGTGGAGAGAGGACCAGCTGCTCTGCAGGGTTGTGTTCCTATACAAATCACTTGAATTCTGCATAGAATTAATGGACACATTAACCAGACAGTCTGGCTGGCAGTAACCAAACATCTGATCCTCAATCTTTGAGGTGACCAGACACACACACTTAGAAGCAGGCATGCTCACGCGTGATCACGCATGGTCACAAATACGCACGCACGCACACACACACACACACACACACACACACACACACACACACACACACACACACACACACACACACACACACACACACACACACACACACACACACACACACACACACACACACACACACACACACACACACACACACACACAAACACATGCTCATCACGCAGCCATTGTGTTGACACTGATAGGCAATCAGTTTGTGGGTAGTAAATAGCCTGCTGTTAAAAGCCCTTTAAAGACAGCCTTAACGCATTCCCTCTCTCTCCCCACTGTGCTCAACATACAAAGCAAACATCGGTTGCATACTCTCCCCATGTGTGACAACATAACACCGCCACACAACAAACACGCTGATTGCGTGTCTCATTTAAAATACATACATCTGATTTCCAAATACAGCAACGAGTGGCATCAGTGCTCCAGGTCAGGGCCACTTCATTAACACAGAATATAAACACGGGGGTTGGCACCTCTGCGTATACACTGAGTGTACAAAACATTAAGAACACCTGCTCTTTCCATGACATAGACTGACCAGGTGAATCAAATCAAATCAAATTATTGGTCACATACACGTGTTTAGCAGATGTTATTGTGGGTGTAGCGAAATGCTTGTGCTTCTAGTTCCGACAGTACAGTAATATCTAACAAGTAATATCTAACAATTTCACAACATATACCCCAAATAACATGTAAATCTAAGTAACGAATGGATTAAGAATATATATACATATATGTCAGAGTGGCATTGGACTAAGATACAGTGGCATAGTATAGAGTACAGTTTACACATATGAGATGATTAATGCAAGATACTGAGACATCATTCAGGTGGCTAGTGTTTCATTTCCTTAAAGTGGCCAGTGATTCCTAATCTCTGTCTATAGGCAGCAGCCCCTGACATGCTAGTGATGGCTGTTTAACAGTCTGATGACCTTGAGATAAAAGCTGTTTTTCTGTCTCTCGGTCCCAGCTTTGATGCACCTGTACTGACCTCGCCTTCTGGATGATAGCGGGGTGAACAGGCAGTGGCCCTGGTGGTTGATGTCATTGGTGATCTTTTTGGCCTTCCTGTGGCATCGGGTGCTGTAGGTGTCCAGGAGGGCGGGAAGTTTGCCCCCGGCGATGCGTTGTGCAGACCGCACCACCCTCTGGAGAGCTTTGCGGTTGGGGGCGGTGCAGTTGCCGTACCAGGTGGTGATACAGCCCGACAGGATGCTCTCAATTGTGCATCTGTAAAGATTTGTGAGGGTTTTAGGTTTTAAGCCAAATTTCTTTAGCCTCCTAATCCAGGTGAAAGCTATGATAACTTATTTATGTCACTTGTAAAATCCACTTCAATCAGTGAAGATGAAGGGTAGGACACAGGTTAAAGAAGGATTTTTAAGCCCTGAGACAATTGAGACATGGATTGTGTATGTGTGCCATTCAGAGGGTAAATGGGCAAGACAAAATATTTAAGTGCCTTTGAACAGGGTATGGTAGTAGGTGCCAGGCGTATCGGTTTGTGTCAAGAACTGCAACGCTGATGGGTTTTTCACCCTCAACAGTTTCCTGTGTGTATCAAGAATGACGCACCACTCAAAGGACATCCGCCAACTTGACACAACTGTGGGAGGCATTAGAGTCAACATGTTCTGAAGGCAAAAGGGGGGGTGCAACTCAATATTAGGAAGGTGTTCCTAATATTTTGTACACTCAGTGTATGATTATCAGAACCACCAACCACTTTCCTAGATTGAATTATGAAAGTGATTGTTTGCCATCAAGCTATAGCCCAATCAATAGGCTGTTGGGCTCTGATTGGCTCCTGCAGTATGTTTCTTTGTCATTTCTCATGTATTGAGGCGAGAGGAGCGCGGTATTGATATTGACGGACTAGGATTCAACTCCATCTCATTGGGGGTGGGGAGCAAGACGTCGTTGAAATACAAATGAGAGCGTATAACCTTTAAACAGGACCTTTAAATGAACCCGAGCTGCCAAACAAGTGTTTCTCTTTCAGAAAGAGACAGAGAGAGAGAAAGGGAGAAAATAACTTCCATCTGTTAATGATTGCTGATGTGTGGTTATCAGAATGGTCAGCTTCACATTCTGTTTAGCTCTGCCTTTTCCCTGTAGAGCTAATAAAATCTACTATTCCCCGGTCCGCTCGCCTGCTTTCCTGGTCCTCACTGCTTCGGGCCAGAGTGACCGTGTTTATTTTCCTTCTTCCTCCCCCTGTTTTTTTCCGTCCCTTGCTATCTCTTCTCGGCCTTGAGAACGAGAGCAGGAGGAGGGGAGGGCACCCGTCGTGCGATGCCAGGTGGTAGAGGGATGGAGGGGAGCAGGGGTGGAGGGAGAGGAGGGTTGCCACTGGCTGGTCCTCCAGTCAGCCCACGGGAGAGAGCGGAGATTGGGCTGGCCAGTGATAAGATAGCACTGACCTTTAGAGAACTGCCATGCAGGAAAATATGGTGGAATTTTCCAGATCTCTGACCTTCGTCTGGTGATCGGAGCGGTCACTGCTGTCTTCACAGCTGAGACTGACAAAGGACACCAGACAGAATTCTGTGATTCCCAGGGTAATGATATTGATGATGAAATTCTTGTGTTGTTTTATTAGTTTTAAACGTGTCCTCAACTAACATTCTTGATGGTGTATTTGATATGATTTAGCCTATGGGAATACTGATGACCTTTCAAATGCTGATTATTGTTCATTGTCCATGTCAACTAAATGAAAGATTAATTAGTGGAGGAACCTTTGATGAGACCTTCTCTCTCCTCCTTCCATGACTCTCTGTTGTTATGACCAAATGCCCTTTGTTTGGGATCAGCTGTTATCGCAGTAGGGACATCAAATAGCCACGCTGACAGTTCCTACTATCGTCTACCCTTTACACACAGCCCAGGCAAAGCCCATATACTGACTACTACTCAAAGTAATGTAACCCACTGTTTTAACTCACTGTCAGTATTAGTCCCTTCGTCACAGGAGCTGGTTTGTTCCACTACACTCCATCGCCACCCTCTTTGGCCAAACAAAGTGAATGGAAGGTGAAAGGTCATGTACGTGGTGAGTTAGTTTATGGCGTGCAACTCTCTGTAGCATGGGAATCAAAGGTGGATTGCTGGCTGGGTCGTGTGCAGAGGCCACCAATCGTGTGTGACCTGCTGATAGGACTCCACCTCTTTTTGTACTTTCCAACATTTTTGGCAGGACATCCCTTCCCCTCTCTCTCCTTCATTCCTTCTTGCTCTCTCTCTCCCCATCTCTCCTTCTCTCCCCCTTCTCTCCACCCTATCTCTCTCTCCCTCTGTCTCCCTCTCTTTTTTTTCTCTCTCTCTCTCTCTATCTTTCACTCTCTCTTTCTCTGTTGGCCCAGGAGGACAACTGTGTTGTGCACCAGGCCAAGTGATGCAGTGCCCTTTGGAGCTCAGCCCATCTGCTGCCTGGGAGATACACTATGCATCAGCAGGGAACAACTTACATTACATCTACCCATTTAGCAGACCACGAGTGCAGAACTCGACATAAACAATGATGCAAAAATACACCAGTTGACAAGCGCTAATTATTAACCAGTTAGGAGGTATTCAAAAGGAAATAGCCACTAGACAACTAACAGTAAAAAGTGCATTGACGTCAAAGCATGACTTGCTTCAAAGTTACTGTGCGTGCAAATCGTGCATGTATTTGAAGGTAGGATGTGTTCCACATGTGTATTAGCATACTATTTGAATACAGTGTGCATATGCGGCTTCCATGAGGGCTAATCAGCAAACACCCTTCTATCTACTGTACATATTTCTATCTTCCTCTCTTCCCCACATGTCCCCTCTGACAATAGTTTCATCAAAAATCCTCCTCTCTTTATCCCCACAGATACTGCTTTCATTACTGTTTGATTTCCTGATTTGTTGAGGTTTTACAACTCAGGCAAACACGGGCCCACCTTGTGCTAAGAGCTACTGGGCTTTGCAACTAGTCACAATCAAACACTGTAAGGACAGTGTGCATGCATGCATGATTAGCTCTGAATGTGTCCACATGTTGTTTATATTCATCTATCCATTTATCCAGATAGGGACACACCATATGGAATTTGATGTTCACTCTGATCCTTCATTATGATCGATAGTATCAATGTCTCCCAAATGGTGGGTTTGGGACCAGTAGCGTCTCAAAACTTGATTGTGGCTAGAACACTAGCTTTGTTTGTAGTGTGTCTCACCAGAATATTTACGTCTTTCAATGGGTTCCAGAGTGCATAACACTTAAAGAACCACAGTCAGATAAATTACTGGAATACAAACCGTCAGATAAATTACTGGAATACAAACCATGATTTATGAAAATTAATATGTTGTTGGCTACTCAGTCATACTTCTGGATACTGGGAAATTCTACCATTTGCCTCTTATGAAAAAGTGTCCTTGACTCATCCTGAGATTATTTTAACATTTGGTAAGACTTGTTCCCATCCTCCCACCTCAGATACGTCATACCAGAAATAGAGGAGATCAGGAGAAAATCAAGCTTGACATTTGCAACCGTCATTGTTTTGAGCTCTTGCAACCAATCATACTCACACCAACCAATCATACTCACACCAACCAATCATACTCACACCAGCCAATCATACTCACACCAACCAATCATACTAACACCAGCCAATCATACTCACACCAACCAATCATACTCACACCAACCAATCATACTAACACCAACCAATCATACTCACACCAGCCAATCATACTCACACCAACCAATCATACTAACACCAACCAATCATACTCACACCAGCCAATCATACTCACACCAACCAATCATACTAACACCAACCAATCATACTAACACCAACCAATCATACTAACACCAACCAATCATACTCACACCAACCAATCATACTAACACCAACCAATCATACTCACACCAACCAATCATACTAACACCAACCAATCATACTAACACCAACCAATCATACTAACACCAACCAATCATACTAACACCAACCAATCATACTAACACCAACCAATCATACTAACACCAACCAATCATACTCACACGTCCAGGTGTAACATTGTTTATTCTCATGAACCGACTCATGTTTAAAATTTCATCAGAAAGGTCAGAGATTTTCCATTAAAGCAACCCAAACAGGTATAAAAAACATGATGTTTTTTACAAGTTGTCTGCTGAGGATAACTGGACATTGTGTTCCTGTCCCTTTAAATCTTTACTGTTGAATTATTAGTCCATTTGGAACAAGACGTTAAAACAGGAAAAGGAATATGATCCGCCCTGCATGCATTTATGATGGAACATGATTATCGTCAGTATGAATCAACAGCAGCCTGTTTTAGGTGCCACCGGGGGATTACGACTGGATGTTAAAAATATGGAAACGGGGAAAGGATTTGCCTTTGACAAAACAACAACGTTAACTGATGATGGATGGAGCAGGCACGCTAAGCCCACTGATCCCATATTTCCTCTATCTGACTAGGAGTGTGTGTGTGTGTGTGTATGAGATGAGGTTTTGTTGACATGAGAGAGATAGAATGTGAAAGAGAGAGTTAGAAGAGTGCAAGGGACCGGAAGCAAGAGAGAGAGAGGTCATGGTTGATTATACGCAACTCAAGTCAAGTCACCGTGCTCTCTCATCTTAATGTCAAGTGCCAATTAGCCACGTGTGTCACAGTCTAGACCCCTGCCTACTCTAACAGCACAGTATGTGTCACTGTGTCTGCCCTCAGGGTCACAACCACTGGAACCAGAGAACAGGGATAGCAACACAAATGAAGTCTCGTCACTAATTTAGTCCGTTAGTCAGTCTCAAGTTGGAAGTCGGTTGAAGATGTTTCCAACCACCAATCTGGAATCAGAATAGCTTATGACCGAATCCTAACATTAAACAATAGAGGGATTATATTACATCTGACCCAAGATCAATGCTTGGGGGAAGACATTTCTACCTACCTACCTAGTCACTCACTCACTCATTCACTCACTCACTCACTCACTCAAACTGCTCTCCTCAGCAGAGACACAAGAGTTCCAAAAGGAGGGGCCGCCAAGGCTGTGCTGACCAATCAGATCAAGGGGTGGAGGAGTGTTTTTACCCAGCAACAGGCATAGATGGTCTACTATTGCTCAACAGTGCTCAGGTGGGTAGTTGGAGCAGCCTTGGGCTTGCGTGGCTGTGTCAGCCTGTGTAATATTCACTCTGGCCCTATCTTGATGAGTGACTCATCGCTGCATGTTGAATGTTATGGCTTGGTAACCAGACTGAACTTTTTTTCCTTTTCAAATGCTTTGCTTTCCCTTGAAACTTATAAAGGCATTGAGAATGCCTTGGATATTAGTTTGCAGCAGAGCTGTGAATATTGAAAGGAATTCTGAAGTATTATTTGATGGAATGTTATGCAGAGTTACAATCCAGCAGTGTTACAATCCAGCAATGGGTGTTTTGTGTAAACGCTGTTGACACTGCAAAGCGTCGGAGAGAGACAATGAAAGTACATATTTCTGCAAATCCAGTACATGGGGGACAGACATCTGAAAACGTCAGACGGGAGGGATGGCAGTGAGTGAGAGAAAGAGAGAGAGAGACTTCTGCAGTAGTCCGAGTCAACATTGCATTTCTTTAAACTTGGCAGTTAACCTGGCAGAGTGAGTGAAACATTTACATTAACACTCTCCAACCTTTGTTACTGCTGTGGGGAACTGGGCTGGAGTCAGAATCGGTTGTCAATAAAATAGCAGACAATCTGAAATGTGTGTGTGTGTGTGTGTGTGTCAAACACGGTTCTATAGACGGGTTAGTTGTTGAGCAACAAAACCGACGTGTGCGTAACTATAGGGCAAAACAGACATGGTTGGCTTGATTGTATGACCAAGTTATAAACTATATTTAATCTCCAATGTTAATTGAAGACATGAATAAAGTTACACAATGCAGAAATTTTTATTTTACTAGGCAAGTCAGTTAAGAACAAATTCTTATTTTCAATGATGGCCTAGGAACAGTGGGTTAACTGCCTGTTCAGGGGCAGAACGACAGATTTGTACCTTGTCAGCTCGGGGATTTGAACTTGCAGCCTTTCGGTTACTAGTCCAACACTCTAACCACTAGGCTACACTGCCGCCCCGTTGTCTCTCAAATACATTGTTACATTTGTTGGTTAGCTAGCTAGCAAATGTTTGCCATATTAGCATAGACGTGACATCCGTCAAAACATCTCAAAACAAGACATGGTATCAAGAACATGATGAAACTAGCTGAAACGAGCCACTTAAGATTCCCGATATGGCAGTTTCTTGTCATTGTTGCTAGTTATCTGGCAATCCAGAATCACAACAACCCACGGCCTTCTGCCCATTAACTTATCACTCCCAAAGTCCTTAGATGAAACTAGCTGTGTGCCTGGTCGTGCTGGTCTCATTTCACGTTAACCTCCTCTATACATTTGTGGTCTGTATGTAACTGGTGTGAAATGGCTAGCTAGTTAGCGTTGTGTGCTAGTAGCATTTTAATCGGTGATGTCACTCTCTCTGAGACCTTAAAGTAGTTGTTTCTCTTGCTCTGCAAGCGCGCTGTGGTTTTTGTGGAGCGATAGGTAACGATGCTTCATGGGAGGCAGTTGTTTATGTGTGCAGAGGGTCCCTGGTTCAAGCACAGGTTGTGGTGGGGAGAGGGACGGAAGCAATACTGTTACATTGATGCTGTTGACTCAAATAACTCAGTTGGGCTCTACCCAGCTGCTGGAGTTGCTGCGGAGAAGGAGGAGGTCAAAGGGGGTGAGCGTAACTGATGTGAAATGGCTAACTAGTTAGCGGTGCGCGCTAGTAGTGTTTCAACCGATGACGTCACTAACTCTGAGACATTGAAGTAGTTGTTCCCCTTGGGTATAGGTAATGATGATTCGAGGGAGACTGTTGTAGATGTGTTCAGAAGGTCCGTGGGTCGAGGCCAGGTTGTGACACTGTTACGTTTGCAGTCTATACATGCTACATTTGTGGTCTACAGAACGTCCTTCAGATCATGAGTCCTCTGTTCTGTGTTCTCTATTCAGCACATTAAGTCAGCAGCCATTTGTTCCTGTCTCTGACACCTGTGTTAATGCTAGGGCAGTTCATCTTGGAGAGGGTGGAGGCAGATTGACATCGCCAATTCATGCAACGAGGCAGATTGCTGAGTACACACTTTAAATACACAGGCGTCATGTTACCACAGAGTAAGGCTACTGATGAGGTTGTTTTGTCCTTCATCTTCTTCTCTTTCTTCATCTTCATTGCTTCATGACTTCATTTCTCTAGGAGGCAATCCCAATCACACTGTATCAGCACAGTGAAGAGTGTTTTGTGTTTTATTTTTAAAACATTTTTACTGAAGAAATGGTTGTTAGTTTTGTTGAAGGGTATTTAAAAAAATACAAAAAAAACTAACTAGTCATTTAAGAACAAATTCTTATTTACAATGACGGCCTACACCGGCCAAACCTGGATGATGCTGGGCCAATTGTGCGTCGCCCTATGGGACTCCCAATCACGGCCGGTTGTGATGCAGCCTGGATTAGAACCAGGGTGTCTGTAGTGACACTTCTAGCACTGAGATACAGTGCCTTAAAACGCTGTGGCACTGGGCACCACCATAGAGTAGCTCAACCCAGAGGCCCAACATAGCAAGACTTCCGGGAACACTTGCAAAAAAAAATAGCTCGGCAGACCAGACCAGGGTTTGTGGTTTGCCAAGTCAATAAAAATGATTTGTAAATTGATAATTTCTCGATTTCTAAAGGCACAAGCTAAACTCGAGCCAATGTCTTAAGTAGCTGAACATGTTATTACTCCAACCTCGTGAAAGTGACAAACTGACACGTTTCCAATTTCGCCCAAAACAACTTTATATGGGAGAAGTACCTTTGATTTGACGGCATGCACATGATAAGTGGAACACTGTTGATATAACCGTGTGTTACTGCAGGTTTTCAGTGAATTTATGTAAATCACAACGCTCATCTGCGTTTCATGCGGCGCAAGAAAATTCTCAGCAAGAAAAGAGTGATGAAATTGAGATCAAATGGAGATGAATTAGGCTTATCAATGAGGACTTAACCATGCACACTCACTCCTTATAGTTTTATATCTAATGGAGGATAAATAATAAAGATTCATTATACTCTGACTCACTATCAGTAGCTCAATGCTTTGCCCTTAGGCTGCTCCAAGAATCCCTGCTCTGCTCACATTAAACATACAGGGTTCTTCCTAGTCAATAGTTACTCAGTAAGACTGAGAAATCGAGACACTCCAAACTAAGTGTGGCGTTATACTGTGTGACTTCATGCCTTAAACATAGTAAGTGCACAAGTGTTTTCTATAGGCATAGAAGATAATTAGGACCTTGTGAGCAGACGGGGAAAACGTCCTGTCTGTCTGATCCTATATGTCATCTATGTAACTAAGTGCTACAGTGCTCAGCAGCAGCAAGCCAGCTGGAGGAAATAGGAGCTGCATCTACAGCTATATAATATAAACAGGTACCACCCCAGCTAAGGTGTTGGTTTGACTCAATGGCTCTATTGAGGCTGGGCTTGTGTGTGTGTGTGTGTGTGTGTGTGTGTGTGTGTGTGTGTGTGTGTGTGTGTGTGTGTGTGTGTGTGTGTGTGTGTGTGTGTGTGTGTGTGTGTGTGTGTGTGTGTGTGTGTGTGTGTGTGTGTGTACTGTTGGTCAGTGCTCTCTCCCTAGACAAACACCCCATGTAAGCTGGGCTCTAACCATTCACAGACCTGGAATCTATTTCAGTGGACAGGATGTGGAGGGGCACTGCTACTTCCTAAACACCTCTCAGAATGCATACAAGGGTGTTTTCTTCAAGTGTTTTTTTTTCCTGCTGAGGAGTTTTAAATGAGGACACTGGGGCAATTGACCTATTGGGATGTTACTCACTAGGCTAATACACAGAGTATACAACACTCAAACAGGGGGCTATGTTTCAAAGCAACGCATCCACATTGACTTTACATACTGTAGCTGTATTACTTCCAATACAATGCCTGATCACCTTTTCTTTCTTGGCCCAGTGATCTATAAAGAATGTAAACAACAAAGGAATATTGTTGGTTAAGGGCTTGTAAGTAAGCATTTCACTGTAAGGTCTACACCTGTTGTATTCGACGCATGTGACAAATAACCTTTTATTTTATTTTATTACACCCTTCGAGCCTTCTAGTTCTAAGCAGTAAAATTAGTTTTCTGTCAGAGAGGCCAGAGGAGGAGTGGAGGAGAGTGTGTTCTGGCCACCTCATAGGGTTAGTGATTAGCATAGCACTGTCAGGCAAGTGCTGCTGGATCCAGGCTGCAGGCTGGGAGAGTGGGAGGATGGTAATGTCACTGGTCAAAGGGTGACAGATGGGAGCCATAGGCTCCTGAGGCTGTGCATGGGCGTGTTCCAGAAACAGTGACTCAGAAGAGGCGTGTGCAGAATATCAGATCTTAATATCTACTGTGCCTAGAGAATTGTTGAACGTCACATGATCCACATCAATAGGATGTTATGATCTGGTAATCTACACAGGCCTGCACACAACATGTGTATCTGGAAGAAACAGGCAGAACAGAGAATGACGTGAGTTTTTCCTGGTCAGGTCATGTGGTCTGAACGAAACTCCTGGCCCGAGGCTTGATGAATGAATCTAATAAACATATTAACACACACCAGTTACTATCTTACAGACTCAATGACTAGAGTGAAAATGTTCCATTTGACACATTCTCATGCAGTTTCTGCCTGTTTGACAGTGACGGGTTAGATAACCGTTTTAGGTTGTTAGACACATTGACTTGTCACAGTGGATCAGTACCGGCCTTTTATACAATGACCTTGTCTCTCGTTAGAACCACAGCTACATGGGCAGAATTCAGCTCCAACAGCCAGTGACATTGAGGAGAGCTGCCTGCCTGTCTGCCTGTGGTTGTTAGGGAAAAGAAAAGACGGTTCAAACTACTTCCGTTGCGCAATAACACTATTGCGTGTTGAGCCAGATTTTTACTGCAGTGTTACACTGTGTGGCATTGGGAATGTATGCTTACTTTTACGTGATCTGTACAAGACTATGCACAGATAAAGTATCGTGTTGTGTTCTATCCTGATTCTATTCTATTGCCTGCTACACTCACAGCTTCACTACATGACTTACTTATTAGCCTGACGACTCACACTGAATTGTTCCGTTGCTCTGTCGTTCACTACATACTTTAGTCTGAGACTGCCGTCATTGAAGTCGTTTGTGGTGACCAGGGGCACAGGGAGCGTCGCTTTACCCATATATGTTCTGGCCAAACCCATTGGTTTCTGGACAAATCAGATGGCCCCGAATGTGTTAACATTCGGTGAAGGGTCAGGGATGTACTCAGATCCACGCTCAATGTGGAGAAGAAACTTACATCCGTGGGCGTGGCTGTAGCCTTTACCCAGTCAAAGAGTCTGGGTAGCCAGGCAACTACTTACTTCCACCAACACTACAATACATCTAGACCATCAGCCTACACTGCAAAGATCTGAACAATAATGTTTTGGTGTTTTTCAAGTTTCAGGTACAAACAAACTAAAGACATGCCCAGTAATGGCGACTATCAGAGGTCATGGAAGCAGGTTGAAGTTGTGGCTTGGTTCAACCATCAACCTTCAGGTGACTTGTTGGCACTTTAACGAAGCATGAAAATGGCCCCCGCAAGCTCTCAGAAGGCTCCTGTGGCCCGAATATTGATTATATTGTGGGAAAGCTTGGAGGACAAGAGTGACTAAGCTCTTTTCTCAGGTCCAGTGGGTGGCCATTTTGGAACACTTCTCTCTGTCTCTGTTGATTCTGGAGACACTCACACGGTACATTCCTTCTTGGCAACACCCCAGAAACAGCAGGCTGAACTGCAGTTATGAGGGTTCAGTCGTCCTTCATAGAAGAAGTTGGTGAATTAATGACTGAATTGATGGAAAAAGATTCCTTTAGATTTCTGTACTAAACCTTATGCCATCATTTCATATGACATTTTCCAAAGACTGAGCACCCTTTTTGAGGTTCATTAAATTGCTGCTAATAAAAGCTGTAGGTTTGATGGGTATTATATAGGTATACAGGGTGCTCTACTTTAATATATTATCCTTTTTAGAGAATATGACATGCTAAAGGAACACACGATTCAGTCAAGTTGTTAGCTAGCTAGCGCTTTGAGAAGTGTTACATGGGCATACAGTGTGTTCTTCCATGAAGTTGTGCCTTCCTGTCCTTTTTCTCTGGAACAGGAGCCACTCCTCCTTGTAAGAATCTGTGTGGCCCATGTTAGAAGCTATAGTTGTGGCTGATATATGAAAGACTGTAGCAGTGTCTGGTGTAGGGAAATAGAGGAAAGAATTTAGTGGTGATTTAACAGCCTTGTGCCTTGGCAGAACGCCATGTCTCTGAGGGTCAGGAGTTGAAATTGAGAGATGAGACCACTTTTACTTCCAGCCTCTGCTGCTGCTGCAGAGTGCATTCTTTCTCTCTCACACACACACACACACACACACACACACACACACACACACACACACACACACACACACACACACACACACACACACACACACACACACACACACACACACACACACACACACACACACACACACACACACACACACACACACACCTCCTAACCCTAAATCTAAGCCTTAACCCTAACCAAAACCTTAAGCCTAACCCTAAACTCCTAACCCTAAACCCCTAACCCTAACCTTAACTCAAAACTTAAGCCTAAACCTTGAGCCTAAAATAGTATTTTAACCAATTCTGAACATGAAAAAAGTCCTGACATTACAAAAATGTTCTTGTTTTTCTACCTTGTCAGGACATTCTGGTCACTTGTCAGGACATTCTGGTCCTGATAACGTAGGAAAACATGTACACACAGCTTCACACACGCACACACACACACAGCTGGCACATGGGTTGTGTCATACATCTAGTGACACACACACACACACCCATCGACAGACCTCAGGACTCCTTATTGTATTTAATTGGGTTGTTAGCGTGTCCTTGGAGACCAGATGGACTGTGATGGCAGAGACACTAAATTAAATCATCCCCAGCATGAATTACATTGGGATATGTGTTTGTGTGTGTTTGTGTGTGAATGCGTGTGAATGCGTACGTGCGTACATGCATCTGCAAATGTGTGTGGGTTTATTGTATGTGTACGTGTGTGTACACGTGCCTGAAAATGTGTACGTGTGTTTTGTGCATTACAGCACCACAGGACAGATTACTTGGCCACGGGTATCTCTTCCCCGAGGACAGTGTTCTATGGATTTTAAACATTATCAAAAAGCTCTTTCATTAGCTAATGGTTTTATCATTAACAGCATGTATGTGTCTGTGTGTTTATGCACACAGTCAGATAGTTTATATTGGTGAAAACAAAAGGCTTTTCTATTGAACTATTCAGGTCCAGCTCTCTATTCAGGACCAGTTCTCTATTCAGGACCAGGTCTCTATTCAGGACCATCTCTCTATTCAGGACCAGGTCTCTATTCAGGACCATCTCTCTATTCAGGACCAGGTCTCTATTCAGGACCAGTTCTCTATTCAGGTACAGCTCTCTATTCAGGACCAGTTCTCTATTCAGGACCAGGTCTCTATTCAGGACCATCTCTCTATTCAGGACCAGGTCTCTATTCAGGACCATCTCTCTATTCAGGACCAGGTCTCTATTCAGGACCAGTTCTCTATTCAGGACCAGGTCTCTATTCAGGACCAGGTCTCTATTCAGGACCAAGTCTCTATTCAGGACCAGGTCTCTATTCAGGACCAGGTCTCTATTCAGGACCAGTTCTCTATTCAGGACCAGGTCTCTATTCAGGACCAGGTCTCTATTCAGGACCAGTTCTCTATTCAGGACCAGGTCTCTATTCAGGACCAGTTCTCTATTCAGGACCAGGTCTCTATTCAGGACCAGGTCTCTATTCAGGACCAGTTCTCTATTCAGGACCAGGTCTCTATTCAGGACCAGTTCTCTATTCAGGACCAGTTCTCTATTCAGGACCAGGTCTCTATTCAGGACCAGGTCTCTATTCAGGACCAAGTCTCTATTCAAATACAAAAGGTCTAAAGCATGTTTCAGAATCCTTTCTTATGTTAGGCATTGGAAAGTACGTAGAGTTTGTTCAACAATCATGACGCCCAAAGTGGAATCTCATTCACTCCAACGGAGCGATATGGTTTCTACGATGATGAGATTTCACACAGAACGAACTGTCTGGCTGCACTTGCAGATTATTTCCTATTTACCAGTAATCTTAGGAACCATTTAGTGGAGCCCATACCCACCAATTCAATGCAAACACGAACATCATTCATTTGAACAGAGCAATGTGAACGAGATTACACGTCTACCTCCTTTTCCTTTTATATACAGTGTATACATTATTTCTATAGTCCTGTTCAAACCCAAAGACGCTTATCTTTGCATAATACATGGTTTTCCATCACACTCTTTGCCCATACAGTCCAGTGGTTTTTTCAAAGCCCATAGGCCTATACCAAAGATTGCCTTACAGTACATTGGTGTCATCCAATCCAACCTTTTACAGGCTGGCTCAGTAAGCGCTGTGAAAAATATCAAAAGGGTGTGACCCTCCAACAGTGCAAATGGAGACCTTTCAGTGTGTCTGTCTTGGCTGCAGTGCTATTGACAGACAGCTAGCGCCTTAGCCTGACTTCCTTTCTACCAGGAAGAGAAGGAATTCAGACACTTCTACTCCATGTGGTGCAACTAAGCTGTGGCCTTCTGTTGCTCCTGGAGCTGCTGAGAGAAAATAAGAAATATTCTCCAACTCTTGTTATCCCCATAACCATTTCTTTGGAAGCCATGTGTCTGTCCTCTGAAAAGATGACAAACTGGTGATGCAGGAATTGTCCTGTCACACTCTAGATGGTTATTCTTGCTATTAGAGTATTTGCTTGGATGCAGTTTGACCGCTGAGAGCTCTGTTCAACATAACTGTCCAGTGTACACATATGTAATCTAGATGCATAATCACCATTCCTATTCTGACAGCCTGGAGTACATTTATACAAGTAGTCTACTATGTTCACACAGCGGGGCTACTTTACTCATTTTATTGAGTTCTGTCTCTCTCTCTCTCTCTCTCTCTCTCTCTCTCTCTGTCTCTCTCTCTCTCTCTCTCTCTCTCTCTCTCTCTCTCTCTCTCTCTAACCATAACCCCAGAACGAGCTGAACTGGACTTGAGTCAGGTTGGCCATGACACATCACTTCTCTCCTTCCTCCAGGATTTTACATGGTTCACCTTCTCAGAGGAAATGTGCAGTATTTCTTTGCAGTACCTTAGTAGCTACAGTGTGGGGTTTGATTTGAATGCAACAGGTATTTCTTAGTTCAAATAAAACTTATTTCATGAATCATACATCCACAATCTAAACAGACTACATACCCACATTCAAGTCAACACAGTCACACACACACAAATCAAATCAAATTTTATTTGTCACATACACATGGTTAGCAGATGTTAATGCGAGTGTAGTGAAATGCTTGTGCTTCTAGTTCCGACCATGCAGTAGAATCGAACAAGTAATCTAACTTGTTAGATACACACACACACACACACACACGGTTCCTCCTATCCAATGAGGCAGAACCCTGTTACTGTGCCAGAGAGCTGCAGGTGAGTAATTATGACCTGATACAGAATGTCTAATCTACATCATGTACCAGGTCATCTAACTGCATAGAGCACTGTTAACAGGAAATAAGAGGTTCTCATTTCAGGTCTACATCAAGCCACTACATGCATGCGTCTGGATGTAAGGCGAGGCTCCTGCTGCATCAGTAAGGCGATGTGGTGATGTCAAAGCCACTAAATGTTGCTGTGTTGGGGCCTTTTCTCTTTCCAGCACTCATATTTCATCTAGCTGCCTGCTTGGGTCCACATATTTTTAGCTATATTAGCTGTATTGATTGTATGGTGCTCAGCTCTATTTTTTCGGCAGGCGACTTGGAGGGATGCCACATTCCTGGGTCCTTTGTCCTTGAGGGGCCAGTGTTGTTATCTCCTCATGATCATCATCCATCCTGCCTCCGTCAGGGTCTGAGACTATAGACTGCCCTTCCATTCCAAGAGGGGACAGGACTACATGCAGAAGATGGGATAATACATCATTGCTTACATAATCAATGTGCACTACATGACTAAAAGTATGTGGACATCGGATCGTTCCAAAATCATGGGCCTTAATATGGAGTTGGTCCCCCCCTTTGTTGCTATAACAGCCTCCACTCTTCTGGGAAGGCTTTCCACTAGATGTTGGAACATTGCAGCAGGGACTTGCTTCCGTTCAGCCACGAGCATTAGTGAGTTTGGGCACTGATGTTGGGCGATTAGGCCTGGCTCACAGTTGGCATTCCAATTCATCTCAAAGGTGTTCGATGGGTTTGTGCAGGCCAGGGCTCTGTGCAGGCCAGTCAAGTTTTTCCACACCGATCTCGACAAACTATTAAATAGGACCGCACTTTGTGCACGGGGCATTGTCATGCTGAAACAGAAAAGGGCCTTCCCTAAACTGTTGCTGCAAAGTTAGAAGCACAGAATCATCATTGTATGCTGTAGTGTCAAGATTTCCCTTCACTGGAACTAAGGGGCCTAGCCCTAACCATGAAAAACAGCCCCAGACCATTATTCCTCCTCCACCAAACTTTACAGTTGGCACTATGCATTGGAGTAGGTAGCGTTCTCCTGGCATCCTCCAAACACAGATTTGTCCGTCAGACTGCCAGATGGTGAAGCATGGTTTATCACTCCAGAGAACGCGATTCCACTGCTCCAGAGTCTAATGGCGGCGAGCTTTACACCACTCCAGCCGATGCTTGGCATTGCGCATGGTGATCTTAGGCTTGTATGCAGCTGCTCGGCCATGGAAACCAATTTCATGAATCTCGAACAGTTCTTGTGCTGACGTTCAGCTTGAAAAGGCAGTTTGGAACTTAGTAGTGAGTGTTGCAACCGAGGACAGATGATTTTTACACGCTATGCACTTCTGCACTTGGCGGCCCAATTCTGTGAGCTTGTGTGGCCTAGCACTTCGTGGCTGAGCCATTGTTGCTCCTAGACGGTTCCACTTCACAATAACAGCACTTACAGTTGAACGGGGCAGCTCTAGCAGGGCAGACATTTGCCAAACTTGATTTGTTGGAAAGGTGGCATCCTATGACAGTGCCACGTTAAAAGTCATGGAGCCCATGTTTGTCTATGAAGATTGCATGGCTGTGTGCTCTATTTTATAGACCTGTCAGCAACGGGTGTGACTGAAATAGCCAAATCTACTAATTTGAAGGGGTGTCCACATACTTTTGACAATGTAGGGTATATTTGATGGTGATTCCAAGAGGTGATTTGATTCCAGAGTATGAGTTTGATAGTATAAAAATCGTTTCATCGCAATATTGGGTTGTGACATTTGCTTTCAAGAATACTACAGGGATCCTTACAGAGTGTTGTGGTTCACTAGTAGATGGCCTGGGAATTCAGTGTTGAAAAGTATGATGTCATGATTGATAAAAACGTTACACCTCTGCTTTGAATACAAGCCCTCCTACCTACTCTTGGGCTTGTGTCATAGGCTTCTGTATGTACCTCCTCTTTATGAGCCAAATAATGACAAGCTAGACATTCATTATGTTGGGAATTGTGCAATTCCATTTCCACAAAAAATTATTTCTTTCTCATTCACTCTCCCACCAGCTGAATCATTTCCTGAGTATCTATTTTGGTTTATGCTTTTCTACTGTGCCACAGAAACTGGTAGACGCAAGTTAGACGTCATGTTGCTGGGCGACATGACATCGCTCAGCAACATGACACACACACACTGTAATGATAAGGTACAGCAGCATCTTAAACGGTGCCCACAGATAAGAGCCCAAGAATAGAAATGATCATTCTCTCTCTCTGCCTGCCTCCCTGCATTTGCATTTGTACCATCACTTGGCACAAAGGCAATGCCGCTCCTCCTGTGTCTCCCAGCCCCACCTCCTCTCACATTCACCATCCCTGTTGGAAAGCAGCTTCTGCTGTGTGATGTATACGCCCTCCCTCCTCCCTCCCCCTCGTTCCCCCCAGCCCCCTGACGTATCTGTTCTGTGATGTTCTGATGATGCTCCCTCCCCGACTGTCCCGAAGGGGATATGGCTGGATTACAAGCGCTACGCTGTGATTGGAGGAGATTAGCCGCTGCCCCTGCTGAGGAGAAACAGGAAGTACTCAGGATGACCCAGAAACAGAGTTCATGAAGAGTTCTCTCTCTCTCTCTCTCTCTCTCTCTCTCTCTCTCTCTCTCTCTCTCTCTCTCTCTCTCTCTCTCTCTCTCTCTCTCTCTCTCTCTCTCTCTCTGTGGGGTAGGAGTGTTGGGCCTATAACCGAAAGGTTGCTGGATCGAATCCCAGAGCCAATGAGGTAAAAACCCTGAGCAAGGCAGATAACCCGCAACAACAACTGCTCCCCAGGCACCGATGATATTGATTAAGGCAGCTCCCCGCACCTCTCTGATTGGGTTAAAAGAGGAAGACCCATTTTAGTTGAATGCGTTCAGTTGTGCAACTGACTAGGTCTTCCCCTTTCTCTCTCACTCTCTCTCTTTCCTCCTCCTCTCTTCATAGTGTTTCTCACATCAACCCCTTAATTTTAACTTCTTCTCCTCTCGTCCTCCTATCCGCACAATGCTGTGGCCAGCTGTCATTAGCCGTTGTCCTTGTTTATGTTGTCGTTTATCCAGTCGACCATGTCTTTTGTCTGCTCCCTCTCTCCTGGCACTGTCCTCTCACTTTCATCCTCTCCTCTCCTATCACTCTCACATCTCTCGTTCATCTATCCTTCATCAGTCATGCACAAAGGGGTGAGGAGGGAATGGCAGTTCTACAACTTTCCGGGGCAGTGGATCCAAACAAGAACCCCATTCTACTATGTGGGAGTACGGGCCGGCATAGCGATGAGAGACACTGGACAGACACTGGACAGGCTGGCATTTAACAGGCGTTCTGTCTGTTGATCAAAGACTGGGGAGAGGACCACAGCACTGGGCGCTAGTGGGACCACTGGATGGATGGATCTGCACGAGGAGGAATGGGAATGAAATATGGTTTTCATCAGTTGGACTCCAGTCAAGACTGTGCTGGCAGCGGCTGGTTCTGATTTGATTGACTCACGGTGACAGTGTGGTTGTACAGGGAGGAATTTAATTACTTTTATTGCATGTGGACTAAATAAGTAATAAGTGTGTGCGTGCATGCGTGTGGACTGGACAAGCAGTCGCTATTGAAGGAAATCTAAAGGAATGACTCATTGAGCAGTAAACGTATGCTGCAGATCAAGAGGTATTTACAGTACATACAGTATGCACTGTTGAGCACAGCGAATAAACAGACACATTTCTATCAAGGCTCTGTTGACTTATCAACTATTTTTTTATTTATTATTTTATTTTACCTTTATTTAACCAGGTAGGCTAGTTGAGAACAAGTTCTCATTTACAACTGAGACATGGCCAAAATAAAGCACAGCAGTTTGATACATACAACAACAACGAGTTACACATGGAATACACAGACATACAGCCAATAATACAGTAGGAAAATGGAAAAAATAAAATAAAAATAAAATAAATAATAAGTCTATATACAGAGTGCAAATGAGGTAAGATAAGGGAGGTAGGGCAACAAATAGATATGAGTCTCCAGCTTCAGTGATTTCTGTAGCTCGTTCAAGTCAATGGCAGCAGAGAACTATAAGGAAAGGCGGCCAAAGGAGGAATTGGCTTTTGGGGTGACCAATGAGATATATCGGCTGGAGCGCGTGCTGCGGGTGGGTGCTGCTATGGTGACCAGTGAGCTGAGATAAGGCGGGGCTTTACCTATCAGAGACTTGTAGATGACCTGGAGCCTGTGGGATTGGCGACGAGTATGAAGCAAGGGCCAGCCAACGAGAGCATACAGGTCGCAGTGGTGGGTAGTATATGGGGATTTGATGACAAAACAGAAGGGACTTTGATAGACTGCATCCAATTTGTTGAGTAGAGTGTTGGAGGCTATTTTATAAATCACATCGCAGAAGTCGAGGATTGGTAGGATGGTCAGTTTTATGAGGGTATGTTTGGCAGCATGAGTGAAGGAGGCTTTGTTGCGAAATAGGAAGCCGAATCTGGATTTAATTTTGGATTGGAGATATTTAATGTGAGTCTGGAAGGAGAGTTTACAGTCTACCCAGACACCTAGGTATTTATAGTTGTCCACATATTCTAAGTCAGAGCCGTCCAGAGTAGTGATGCTGGACAGGCGGGCAGGTGCGGGCAGTGATCGGTTGAAAAGCATGCATTTAGTTTTACTTGCATTTAAGAGCAGTTGGAGGCCACGGAAGGAGAGTTGTATGGCATTGAAGCTCGTCTGGAGGTTAGTTAACACAGTGACCAAAGAAGGGCCAGAAGTATACAGAATGGTGTCGTCTGCGTAGAGATGTATACAGAGAAGAGAGTCGGCCCGAGAATTGAACCCTGAGGCACCCCCATAGAGACTGCCAAAGGTCTGGACAACAGGCCCTCTGATTTGACACACTGAACTCTGTCAGAGAAGTAGTTGGTGAACCAGGCGAGGCAATCATTTGAGAAACCAAGGCTGTTGAGTCTGCCAATAAGAATGTGGTGATTGACAGAGTCGAAAGCCTTGGCCAGGTCAATGAATACGGCTGCACAGTAATGTCTCTTATCGATAGCGTTTATGATATCGTTTAGGACCTTGAGTTTGGCTGAGGTGCACCCATGACCAGCTCTGAAACCAGATTGCGTAGCGGAGAAGGTACGGTGGGATTCGAAATGGTTGGTAATCTGTTTGTTAACTTGGCTTTCAAAGACCTTTGAAAGGTAGAGTATGATAGATATGGGTCTGTAGCAGTTTGGGTCTAGTGTCACCCCCTTTGAAGAGGGGGATGACCGCTGCAGCTTTCCAATCTTTGGGAATTCTTCTATCATGAATGGAACAGTTTTAGAACAGTCTCTCTCTCTCTCTCTCTCTCGTTCTGTCTCTCTCATTCTCACTCTGTCTCCTATAACCACCCTTTTCTCTTTGATGAATCGCTGATGATTTCTGTTCATATGAGAGGACACCATTCAATCAGGATGAAACCCTCAGAAGAAGTGTTGTTAGACCTCTATAATGATTGACGGGGAGCCCTGTGTCCAGTTG
The DNA here is from genome assembly GCA_030435695.1 of Brachymystax lenok tsinlingensis. Classification (NCBI taxonomy): domain Eukaryota; kingdom Metazoa; phylum Chordata; class Actinopteri; order Salmoniformes; family Salmonidae; genus Brachymystax; species Brachymystax lenok. The sequence continues at coordinate 72,443,092 of CM059791.1, forward strand.
AACTTGGTGTACTTGTTAGGGAGGCCTTGACCGCTACATGACCACTCTGACCGGTCCCCTTGACCCATGGACCGGTCAAGGACTTGGCTTCCATGGTCTAGACGGACGTCATGGTTCTTAAAGGGGCAGTAGTATTGGCACTGAATGATAACAAGAAGGCTAAACCAACTATCCTTTGTTATCTAGATACAGTTTTAGTTATATTGAGATTAAAACAACATTTTAGTGAGCACTTTAAAAACTATAGCAGATTAAAATTGAATAGTATAACAACGACAACTAGTCAAACATCAAATAGAATTGGAATATGAGTGGGAGTAACACACGTTACAGTACATACAGTAGCTACATACACACTATTAGAGAAAAAAGGAACCTGAAAGAGTTCTTGAAGGGTTCTTTGGCTGTCCCCATATCGAGAACCCTTTGAAGAACCCTTCTTGGTTGCTATTAGAACCCTTTTGATTCTTGGTAGAACCCTTTTGGGTTCCATCTAAAACCCTTTCTACAGAGGGTTCTACAGTACATGGATCCCCAAAAGGGTTCTTCTACCTGGAACCAAAGAGTGTTCTACCTGGAACCAAAATGGGTTCTCCTATGGAGACAGCCGAAGAACCATTTTGGAACCCTTTTTAAAAACTTTCTCACAGTTCACCAGATCACGTGTTTGTACATGTAATATTACTCTCGATCTTCCAGAGATTAAGCATATGAGCGTGAGTTGGAGTACATATTACATATACTGAACAAAAACATAAACCCAACATGCAACAAATCAGTCATTCATTGGAAACGACAAGCTGTGTTCTATCTTGGTTTAGTTGTGAAAATCTTTGGCTATGTTGCACTACCTAGCGAATATGCTAACGTTAGCTAGCTAGCTAAACATTTGACTATGTGCTAGCTTGGAATCTAGATCATAAGCAATACGCATGGATATGCATTGCCAAACAATGCTACTGCCACCTTCTGGTTTGGAGTATTTTAACAAGGCTGGCTGATAACATCAAAGGTCTTTGCAGTTTGAACACAAAGGAGATTGACTGCCGACACAAACATTTGACAAGTTTTTAAGGAAAAGTCACAAAGGTGAGCGAAAGCAATTACACCTGCACATGTGCACACACACACACACACACACACACACACACACACACACACACACACACACACACACACACACACACACACACACACACACACACACACACACACACACACACACACACACACACACACACACTCATATCACAAGCATCATTAGGTAAAAGGACATCAGGGCTGAGCCTCACACTTCATTGGACATAGTGTGTTTGTATGTGTGTGTTTGCGTGCATGTGTGTGTGCATGTGTGTGTTCTCCCCCTCAACCTTCCCCTAACACACAGGAGTACAGTAGTAAAAATAGCTCTCTCTCTCAGCCCACTGGCTGCAGTCTGAGCAGCAGCAGCTGGAAGAGGCCCCCTCTTCTCTCCAATCTTCCTTTCTCACTCTCCTTAGCCCTTTCTCTTTCCCCTTCCCTCCCCAAATCTCTCTCCTTCCTATCTCCTTACTTCTCTGCTCCTTCTCTTCCCCATTTCTCTTTTTCCCCTCCCCCCTGCTCTCTCTCTCTCTTTCTCCTTCCCCCTCCCTCCTGCTCTCCCTCTCTCTCTCTATCTCTCCTAGCAGAGTGCACCGTCATTGTTGCTCCTAGCATTAGAGAACAGCAAGGGGATCAGGTTGCTGATGCTGAACATGGGGAAGGTTTTTCTGTCTTTTTAGCATTTAGGCTACAATCTCTTCCTTCTCTTTATGCAACGCTCACATCTGTCTGGCCTATCGTCTATCACCACGGAGATACATCCCATCCATCTGAGGATACATGTCTACCCCTCAGCCCTCGCTCATAAGTCAACTGTCTGGCCTATCATCTACCACCATGGAGATACATCCCATCCATCTGAGGATACATGTCTACCCCTCAGCCCTCGCTCATAAGTCAACTGTCTGGCCTATCATCTACCACCATGGAGATACATCCCATCCATCTGAGGATACATGTCTACCCCCAGCCCTCGCTCATAAGTCAACTGTCTGGCCTATCATCTACCACCATGGAGATACATCCCATCCATCTGAGGATACATGTCTACCCCCCAGCCCTCGCTCATAAGTCAACTGTCTGGCCTATCATCTACCACCATGGAGATACATCCCATCCATCTGAGGATACATGTCTACCCCTCAGCCCTCGCTCATAAGTCAACTGTCTGGCCTATCATCTACCACCATGGAGATACATCCCATCCATCTGAGGATACATGTCTACCCCCCAGCCCTCGCTCATAAGTCAACTGTCTGGCCTATCATCTACCACCATGGAGATACATCCCATCCATCTGAGGATACATGTCTACCCCCCAGCCCTCGCTCATAAGTCAACTGTCTGGCCTATCATCTACCACCATGGAGATACATCCCATCCACCTGAGGATACATGTCTACCCCTCAGCCCTCGCTCATAAGTCAACTGTCTGGCCTATCATCTACCACCATGGAGATACATCCCATCCATCTGAGGATACATGTCTACCCCTCAGCCCTCGCTCATAAATCAACAGACGAGTGACAATTAAGAGTCTGACTTTTTTTATACCCCATCTCCTTCCCTCCCTTCTGTCCTGCCTCTACCAATCGCTGATTGTTTTATAAACGGCTCTGAGTGAAAACGTGAGGACGATCCCAATAGTGATGGAGTCGTTTGGAAGAATGATAAAGGGATAAGCGATAGAGGAGTGACAGATGTGTGCCACTGACCCCTTCTTCAAAGGGAAGCTGACCGTACCCTTCCTCTTCTCCTCCCTCCCTCTCTCCCTATCCCTCTACTTTCAGAGATCACATCACTCTTATGTGTACATCAGGCTCAGATCCATGTAAGTGTTTTGAAGGAGAGACGAAAGAGACAGAGTCTGAATGGCACATTTGCTGTAAATGAAAAGGGCAGGAGAGGAGGGATGGCAGGATGAGGAAGGCGATTTGTGAGAATAGTTGCCATGGTGACTATGACATCACTGAAGGCGTAGGCTTGAGTGCTCACTCAATGGGAGTTTTGTTTGTGTTGAATGCAAAAAAGACACTCTAGAGGAGAGAGAGAGAGAGAGAGAGAGAGAGAGAGAGAGAGAGAGAGAGAGAGAGAGAGAGAGAGAGAGAGAGAGAGAGAGAGAGAGAGAGAGAGAGAGAGAGAGAGAGAGAGAGAGAGAGAGAGAGATTAAAAGATAAAGAGAGAACTTCAGGCTCCCGAGTGGTGCAGCGGTCTAAGGCACTGCATCTCAGTGCAAGAGGTGACACTACAGTCCCTGGCTCAAATCCAGGGTGAATCACATCTGTCTGTGATTGGGAGTTCCATAGGGCGGTGCACAATTGGCCCAGTGCTGTCTGGAGTAGGCTGTCATTGGTATACAGAAAAATAGGTATACAGTATGTGCAAATGTGTGCAAATTGTAAATAAGAATTTGTTCTTAACTGGCATGCCTAGTTAAATAAAATAAAAGATCAAGACCTGTCACTCAACAGTCCAAGGATGCTAAGAATAATCCCATCTCTGCAACATCACTTGAGAGACAGCGATGTCAATACTGGGAAAACAAGTGTGGGGAATTGCAATGTCAGATACTCTACGCAATTTAAAATGTGTTATTTTTTATATATTTTCTGGTATCCAATTGGTAGTTACGGTCTTGTCTCATCACTGCAACTCCTGTACAGACTGGGGAGAGGCGAAGGTCAGGAGCCGTTCGTGCTCCGAAACACATCCCAACCAAGACGCACTATTTCTTGACACAATGCCCACTTAACCCGTAAGCCAGTCGCACCAATGTGTCGGAGGAAACATCGTACACCTGGCGACCATGTCAGCATGCACTGCGCCCAGCCCGCCAGAGGAGTCGCTAGTGCACTATGGGACAAGGACCTCCTGCACTCTCCCCTAACCCAGACAACGTTGGGCCAATTGTGCGACGCCCCATGGGTCTTCCGATCGTGGCCGGCTGCGGCAAAGCCTGGACTCAAACCCAGAATCTCTAGTGGCACAGCTAGCACTGCGATGCAGAGCCTTAGACCACTGTACCACTCGGGAGGCCCTGTCATTTTTATTTCTACAAGAACTTTGACGAGGGAGGCATAAAATGGTATTGAATTGATGTTGAAGTAAAGTACATTGTGTACACACATTGTGTACACACACACACACACACACACACACACACACACACACACACACACACACACACACACATACACACGATACACTGACAAGCCCCACAGCTGGACACAGTCGTATCCTGTAACAATAGCTGCAGTGATGTAACTCAAAGGACTCTTTTAATTTCCCCTCTCTCTCAACAATACAGAAATTGCAGCCATTGAATTGTCTCTGCAGGGAACCTGGGAGATGTAGTTTTGTGTCTCTGACTTGACCTGTGCTGAGAGGACGTTGCAGGGGGTTGACTTTTCTGTTTGAGTGTTTTGTTTCCCGTTGGTTTGGATAAAAAAATGAATACATCTTCAAGAAGAGTGTTTGCTCTTCTTGTTCGTCCACTGTATTGGAATACAGCTTCAACCCAAATCTGAGGACAACAGTGACTTAACCTACACTCACCAAATGAAAACTATTTTTGTCACCTTTAGGCACCTTTCTCTGTTTGTTACACCCTCGTCATAGAATACTGTTGCACTATTCTGTCACATGTTACAGATGTAGGATTTTAATTTGAGCCAGTTTGCTACAGCAAGAGAATAACCCTGCAGCAACAGGAAATGTGAATTATGAATAAAAAAATTGTAGAGGTTGCTACATTTTTCATAAAGGAAATTACAGACTTCAGAAGACAAATACTGTACAAGTTTTAATTTCCTGCATTGCAGGGGTGTATAACATCTGCTTGCCTAAACGTTGGTTCCCTAACTGCACTAATAAATGGTCATAACGTTCTTCTCTTTTCCTCCCTCTTTATTGATTTCCCCCGTATCTCTTTCTCATCCCACCAGTTGTTGCCTAATGCCTATAGATACCACCAGAAACACCAATGGGTCAAACTAAGACGTGTTCGTGTCACGTGGATTTGCGGTCCTCGCGGATGGAGACACTAGTGTCATAGTGACACGGATAACACGGGCAGTGAGATGACGCCATATGCGTGTCACTGGGGATCAAGGGCCAGATGTATGGAAACACTGTGTCATACCAGAAAAAGGAATGAAAACGCTTTTCTCCGGTGTGTCTTCATGTATACGACCCTGGTCTTGTGACAGTGTTAGGTTTTGGGCTTTCTTTAGCTGCTGCTGAGAAGATGAAGGTAGGGATGGAGGTGGGAGAGGGAGGACGGGGTGCTGGGTCATGTGATTTGGTGGGGTACTTTTGTGGGTGACTTTGGAACATCCCAGACTATATGTGGTAAACAACAGTGTTTGATTGATTGAGTCCCCCTTATCACGGTGAGTGAAATTTGCAGTCAATCAATACTTAGACCTTGTTGAAAACTTGATATAGTTTTAACATTCAAGCTGGACAAATATGTGTTGTGTGTGTGTATGACTAGGATACAAGCTATCAGTCTTTCAGCAAAGGATATAGCACTGAGACTGCCATTGTGGAGAGAGAAAGAGAGAGAGTACCGCTTAGTCTGCTATTTTAGACAGCTATTTGAGAGAGAGAGAGAGAGAGAGAGAGAAAGAGAGAGAGAGTACCATTTAGTCTGCTATTTTTGACTGCTATTTGAGAGAGAGAGAGAAAGAGAGAGAGAGTACCACTTAGTCTGCTATTTTAGACTATTTGAGAGAGAGAGAGAGAGAGAGAGAGAGAGAGAGAGAGAGAGAGTGATTCTGTTTACTTTGTATTCTTCCTATTTGCCAGATCCCTCCCACTGTTTCATTCATTACCTGGTTTTGTGATTCTTATTCATAACCAGTTCAGATGCCATCTGATAATGTCTCACCTATTTGGTTCCATGAGACAGAAGCTGAATGACTGAAGGGAGGGAATGTGATGTACCCATTTAACTATGCATCACCCTACCTGCCGTGATCAGGTACTGTATCTGTTTCCAAAACAGGCAGAATTATTATTATGGCACGACTTGCCCTGCTGGAGTCACATGGTCATAGTCATTGTCGGCGTGTGTCTGTGTGTGTGTGTGTGTGTGTGTGTGTGTGTGTGTGTGTGTGTGTGTGTGTGTGTGTGTGTGTGTGTGTGTGTGTGTGTGTGTGTGTGTGTGTGTGTGTGTGTGTGTGTGTGTGTGTGTGTGTGTGTATGTGTGGCATGGGCTGATAAGGCACGAGGGATTTAACATAGACCCTTGACACTTTCTCTGAGTGTTAATCTGAGAGAGGAAGAGGCTGGAAGGTGCTGCACACACACACACACACACAGAGCGAAAGGCAGAAGTTATGAAATGTCAATGTGTCAGCTCCAACATGATAGCCCATGGGGCAAAGTGTGTCTTCCCAGAGCCTGGACACAAAAGCCTGGACACTTGTGTAAACAAAATGCCTTTGGAATTAAATGTCCCATACATAGAGCTACATCCCACATACATAGAGCTACATACCACATACATAGAGCTACATACCACACACACAGAGCTACATACCACATACATATAGCTACATACCACATACAAAGAGCTACATACCACATAAATAGAGCTACATACCACACACACAGAGCTACATACCACATACAAAGAGCTACATACCACATACACAAAGCTACATACCACACACACTGAGCTACATACCATATACACACAGAGTTACATACCACATACATAGAGCTACATACCACATATCTACATACAACACAGCTACACACAACACAGCTACACAACACTTACATGGAGCTAAATAAAATAATATTAGTGTTGTGAGTTCTTATTTGAACTAAGAAATACCTGTTGCATTCAAATCAAACCCCACACTGTAGCTACAAAGGTACTGCAAAGAAATACTGCACATTTCCTCTGAGAAGGTGAACCATGTAAAATCCTGGAGGAAGGAGAGAAGTGATGTGTCATGGCCGACCTGACTCAAGTCCAGTTCAGCTCGTGTGTTCCGGGGTGAGGGTTAGAGAGAGAGAGAGAGAGAGAGAGAGAGAGAGAGAGAGAGAGAGAGAGAGAGAGAGAGAGAGAGAGAGAGAGAGAGAGAGAGAGAGAGAGAGAGAGAGAGAGAGAGAGAGAGAGAGAGAGAGAGAGAGAGAGAGAGAGAGAGAGAGAGTGCCAGATGACATCACTGAAACCAACGCCAGACTGTTCGGTTTCTTATCTCCAGGGCAATATAACACCAGCACTGCCAAGAGGAATGGAAAAGGGAAAAGAGACATCCAGCTGAAGTTACCAAACGTTTTGTCATTGTCAGTGACATTATTTGCAAAGTGGAGCAAGAGACCAACTATGTCATATGTTATGATAAGGTTGAGATAGGTATTACACAGTTGGACTAGATTATCAAAACCTTCTTATCCACACAATGTGAAAATTTGTCTTCATGGAGACATGATACACATCAGATTGAATCGGTATGGTGGGCAAAGAAAAAAGCTACAGATAAGATACAGTACATTCTCTCAGAATCTCAATATCTCAGTAGTTTGATATTATGAAACAAATGTTCTTTGCCTAAAATAACTAGGATGGATAGAGGGCCATTGGCGTGTCATCTTCTGTGACTAATACAGCAAAACAGCACTCTTCAGGAGCCTCGTTGGCAAAGACACTAAATACTGCATGGACACATACTAGTGGATGAAAACAACCTAACATGAATACATTAAATGCCTTCGAAACACATTGACTCATGTAGAATTGGAATAGAAATGAGCTCTTTGAAGCCATGTAACAATCCATATAATTTACTCAGGACTTTGTACTTCGTCTGCCATACAAAGTAAATGCCAATTGTCTATAAAATGTTGATGGAATTTGAGAAGGAGAGGATAGCCTGACTGTACTTGTCAATCTCCTCTCTCTGTGGGTGTCTTGTTAGTCACAATGTAAAACCTTGTTTAAATCACAGTTGTTTACCAGATGGGGAGGGAAGGGGCATTTACACCAGATTTACGCCGATGTCACAATTCACTGTGAGTAGCTATTCTGACATCACAAACCAATGTAATGTAAATTTGGTTCTGTCTTTTTCTAGGTAAATTGATAGGACTAAGTATTGGAATATTGATTGTAGTAGTAATAGAATAGCTGCAGGATTCAGTGGTATAACCTTGTCACAAGGGATGCTAGGGAGTAGAGTAGTCATGCAGCAGAACACTAGAACGACCCAAACTAATATTAGTAATTTATGAAGCCGTCTTCAAATCTCACAGTCTCCTTTAGGGGTAGATGAGATAGATGTGGGTGGTTTAGAACACACACACACTTTGTATTCTCCTCTCCTGGATGTGATTACGTTCTGAGATGGTGTGAGCGATGTGTGTGTGTATGGATGAGGTAGACTATCAGATTCACTGGGTGTCCATGTATTATTCCATTGCCATGAATACAAAGCAGCTTCCTCCCAGCACCACAGCCAAACAGAAGGTGTTCATCCTCCTCTTTTCCCATCCTTCTTCTGTCCCCGTTGTCTTCTCCCATCCCTCTGTTCATCTATCAGACCCAGACAGCCTCTTTTTACTTTTAATTTCTCTCAGGTCATTTTGAATGGGTAATATGATATGCACATTAAAATCCACACTGACTTTGATGAGTAGTCTCTTCTGTTGATGCGTTTTCTTTCATTGGTGTTCTTCATGGTCTGTTTGGTCTACTCTGCTATTTCACTGAAATGAGACCGATATCAGTGCTTTCTCTCTCTCTCTCTCTTACACTCTCTCTAAAACCCAGTCCTTGCCCTCAGACTACTGTACCCCATCACTCTCACATCACCTAGTTCCCCCCACACACCACCCTATTGCCTCTATTGCCCTCCAACATCATAGCGTGTCACTGCGGGCCCGTCTGCATCCTCCATCCCCCTGCTCTCTTCTCCTGCTCCACATACAGGAAGAAAAGAATAACAGTGACTTTAGGTCAGAGTCTAAGGGGACTAGTGGGTAACTTCATCCAACTCATCTCTTCTTACTCAGGACATTGCTTCAGTTAGAGGATGTTATGGAGGAGACTGCCATGTCATTAGATAGTGGCCACTCACAGTGTCTTCTATATTAGCAAAGCTGCTAGTCTGACTTACTGTAACTATTAGAAATGGGACGCATTCTTCATTAAGTTAATTTAATATCTAGTAAGGTTTTAAGCAGAGTTTAAAAACAACAGCTTAATTTTGAAATGAGACACGATTTCTAACATCTGACATAAAAAAGCTGTCAAACTATTTGCAATTCTGCAACAACTAGAAAGCTAAGACCTGATTCAGCTACAGACGTAGAAAATGATGAGAAAGAAAATGTTCCAATAAAAAATTTGACATCATAAATCTTTACCACTTGAGAAAGTGACAGTAGTACATCACATGAATAATAGAGAGATCATTAAATGTGTCAGGGGATAGAAAAATAGCCCTGATTCATTTCACTACCAGGTAAACAGTACATGATAAATACAGTGGCCTACCTCCTCAAACACTTTCTTTAATCACAAAAGTAATCCAATCTATCTATTTTTAAGGAAATACATGACTTCATCTGAAAATATACCATCCACTTTATTATTAGCTATAGGAAAATCACATTTACAAACTCTCCCTCCACCTTTGTACATAACACAGTGAGCTTCTCAAATGGAATGTGTTGCTCTATTTCTTGTTAAAACATACTCTTTAATCTCATTATGTTCTGTCATATGATGATGGTTTGTATCCTCAACAAGGTTCAACTACAAGTATTTGATGACATGCCTGCCATTGAAAGGGAAAACAGAATAAAAAGTACTCAGATATCACATGGTTGGTGTGGTGTCATTCATTAATGTAAACAGTTCTGAGGACTCCCTGAGAGTATTCACCATATCTAACATAAGTCAAGGAAACCTAGCTGTGGCTAAACTTGACCTATTTTTCACTCATTGATCAAAAAGCTATTTAGCTGCCGACATCTGTGATCTTTCATTAGTTGGGTGATGCATTTAGGACTAAAACTGGTCTGTCATTAGTTGGGTGATGCTGTTTGGACTATGACTGATCTGCTTTGCTGTGACAGACAGAGACTATTTAACATGGAGGACAGGCCTCATTATGACATCACAGATGCCGGACACCTCATGCTATTGTTTATTATCTATCCTGTTGCCTAGTCACTTACCTATATGTACATATCTACCTTAATTACCTCGTACCCCTGCACATCGACTCGGTACTGGTACCCCGTGTATATAGCCAAGTTATCGTTACAAATTGTGTATTTATTCTTTTTGTTATTATTTTTAAATGTTTTATCTGCATTGTTGGGAAGGGCCCATAAGTAAGCATTTCACCTGTTGTTTACGAAGCATGTGACAAATAACATTTGATTTGATTTGACACATCTGACCCCAATCAGATTTTCATGCCTCTCTCACTCTATTCCTCCATCTCTCGATCTGTTTATGGTATTCAGTCCTTCTTCCTTTCTGCAGAGTCATAGGGCAAAGACAACAAGGAAAGGAACAAGGAAATACAAAAACAAAGTAATATTGTACTCACAGAAATCACTGCCACACAAAGATGTCATGGACTAGGGCCCTATAAAATCCACGTTGCAGAGAACGCGACGGAATCACGGAATCCAGACATTAAATCGAAATTCAACAATATTCAAAAATGTATAGAACTTAGTAGGAAATCAGATAAATATATTAAACTTGTTAGAAAATGCACTCATTTGCCTAAGTGAATCACAAGTCATGAACAAAATGCATCAGTGATTTGTGTTTCCATGCAAATTTCCATAACTATTCAGACCCTTTACTCAGTACTTTGTTGAAGCACCTTAGGCAGCGATTACAGCCTCAACTTGGGTATGACGCTACAAGCTTGGCACACCTGTATTTGGGGAGTTTTCCCCATTCTTCTCTGCAGATCCTCTCAAGCTCTGTCAGGATGGGGAGCATCGCTGCACAGCTATTTTCAGGTCTCTCCAGAGATGTTCGATCGGAATCAAGTCTGGGCTCTGGCTGGGCCACTCAAGGACATTCAGAGACTTTTAATTTATTTTTATTTTACCTTTATTTAACCAGGTAGGCTAGTTGAGGACCTGAGCTTTAGGACCATTCCTCAAGGCCTACCTGGCCTGATGACTCCTTGATGTCCCAAGTCCACCTGGCCGTGCTGCTTCTCCAGTTTCAACTGTTCTGCCTGTTTTATGAACATTTTTAAATCTTGTCCATGTTCTCTTATAATCTGCACCCGGCACAGCCAGAAGAGGACTGGCCACCCCTCACAGCCTGGTTCCTCTAGGTTTCTTCATAGGTTTTGGCCTTTCATTGGAGTTTTTCCTAGCCACCATGCTTTTACACCTGCATTGCTTGCTGTTTGGGGTTTTAGGCTGGGTTTCTGTACAGCACTCTGTGACATCAGCTGATGTAAGAAGGGCTTTATAAATAAATTTGATTTGATTTGATTTGAGTTGAGAACAAGTTCTCATTTACAACTGCGACCTGGCCAAGATAAAGCACAGCAGTTTGATACATACAACAACAAAGAGTTACACATGGAATACACAAACACACAGCCAATAATACAGTAGAAAAATGAAATAAAATAAATAATACGTCTATATACAGTGAGTGCAAATGATTTAAGATAAGGGAGGTAGGGCAACAAATAAGCCACAGTGACGAGGTAATTACAATATAGCAATTAAACACTGGGATGATAAACGTGCAAGCTACTGGGGTGCAAAGGAGCAAGATAAATAAATAAATACAGTATGGGGATGAGGTAGTAGGATGGACTGTTTACAGATGGGCTATGTACAGGTGCAGAGATCTATGAGCTGCACTGACAGCTGGTGCTTAAAGCTAGTGAGGGAGATATGAGTCTCCAGCTTCAGTGATTTCTGTAGTTCGTTCAAGTCATTGCAGAGAACTGGAAGGAAAGGCGGCCAAAGGAGGAATTGGCTTTTGGGGTGACCAGTGAGATATACCGGCTGGAGCGAGTGCTGCGGGTGGGTGCTGCTATGGTGACCAGTGAGCTGAGATAAGGTGGGGCTTTACCTATCAGAGACTTGTAGATGACCTGATGCCAGTGGGATTGGCGACGAGTATGAAGCGAGGGCCAGCCAACAAGAGCGTACAGGTCACAGTGGTGGGTAGTATATGGGGATTTGATGACAAAACGGATGGCACTGTGATAGACTGCATCCAATTTGTTGAGTAGAGTGTTGGAGGCTATTTTATAAATGACATCGCCGAAGTCGAGGATCGGTAGGATGGTCAGTTTTACGAGGGTATGTTTGGCAGCATGAGTGAAGGATGCTTTGTTGCGAAATAGGAAGCCGAATCTGGATTTAATTTTGGATTGGAGATATTTAATGTGAGTCTGGAAGGAGAGTTTACAGTCTAGCCAGACACCCAGGTATTTATAGTTGTCCACATATTCTAAGTCAGAGCCGTCCAGAGTAGTGATGCTGGACAGGCGGGCAGGTGCGGGCAGTGATCGGTTGAAAAGCATGCATTTAGTTTTACTTGCATTTAAGAGCAGTTGGAGGCCATGGAAGGAGAGTTGTATGGTATTGAAGCTCGTCTGGAGGTTAGTTAACACAGTGTCCAAAGAAGGGACAGAAGTATACAGAATGGTGTTGTCTGCGTAGAGGTGGATCAGAGAATCACCGGCAGCAAGAGCGACATTATTGATGTATACAGAGAAGAGAGTTGGCCCGAGAATTGAACCCTGAGGCACCCCCATAGAGACTGCCAGAGGTCCAGACAACAGGCCCTCTGATTTGTCACACTAAACTCTATCAGAGAAGTAGTTGGTGAACCAGGCGAGGCAATCATTTGAGAAACCAAGTCTGTTGAGTCTGCCAATAAGAATGTGGTGATTGACAGAGTCTAAAGACTTGTCCCGAAGCCACTCCTGCGCTGTCTTGGCTGTCTGCTTAGGGTCGTTGTTCTGTTGGAAGGTGAACCTTTGCCTCAGTCTGAGGTCCTGAGTGCTCTGGAGCGGTTTTCATCAAGGATCTCTCTGTACTTTGCTCTTTTCCTACAACTTTTCCTCGATCCTGACTAGTCTCCCAGTCCCTGCTGCTGAAAAACATCCCCACAGCATGATGCTGCCACCACCATGCTTCACTGTAGGGATGGTGCCAGGTTTCCTCCAGACGTGACCCTTGGCATTCAATCTTGGTTTCATCAGACCAAAGAATCTTGTTTCTCATGGTCTGAGAGTCTTTAGGTGCCTTTTGGCAAACTCCATGTGCCTTTTACTGCGGAGTGGCTTCAGTCCGGCCACTCTACCATAAAGGCTTGATCGGTGGAGTGCTGCAGAGATGCTTGTCTGGAAGGTTCTCCGATGAACTCTGGAGCTCTGTCAGAGTGACCATTGGGTTCTTGGTCACCTCCCTGACCAAGGTCCTTCTCCCCGATTGCTAAGTTTGGCCAGGAAACCAGGTCTAGGAAGAGTCTTGGAGGTTCCAAACTTCTTCCATTTAAGAATGATGGAAGCCACTGTGTTCTTGGGGACTTTCAATGCTGCAGACATTTTTTTGTACCCTTCCCCCAGATCTGTGCCTCGACACAATCCTGTCTCGGAGCTCTACGGACAATTCCTTCAACCTCATGGCTTGGTTTTTGCTCTGACATGCACTGTCAACTGTGGGACCTTATATAGACAGGTGCCTTTCCAAATCATGTCCAATCAATTGAATTTACCACAGGTGGACTCTAATCAAGTGTAGAAACATCTCAAGGATGATCAATGGAAACAGGATACACTTGAGCTCAATTTTGAGTCTCATAGCAAAGGGTCTGAATACTTACGTAAATAAGGTTTACTTTTTTGTTTTTCTTTTTTATAAATGTGCAAAAATTTCTAAAACCTGTTTTCATTTTGTCATTATGGGGTATTGTGTGTAGATTGATGAGGATTTTTATTTCTTTAATCAATTTTAGAATAAGGCTGTGAAGTAACAAAATGTGGAAAAAGTCAAGGGGTCTGAATAATTTATGAAGGCACTGTATCCTGAGACCAGGGGTGCATTCAGTTCGCTTGAACGTTTGTTACGTTGCAGAACGGTTTGTACTGAACAACAAGTTTTCCCAAAACGAACTTGTACATTCTTGAACAGACTTTGGCTTGAAGCAATGAGTGATGTACTTAAAGGGCAGTGGCAATGCTGACAGCACTCCCGAACCCACAACCCAACCCCTCCCCATTTTTCAACTGGCCATTCAGTACAGCACCATTTTCGTTTCCATTCAATTGAACATTCCAGAATGTACAAACGTACTGAACGCAGCCCAGGAAGGAAAAGCCCTTCAGGTCAGTGTGTGCGCGGTCACTGTGTGTGTGTATGTGTGTGTATGCTTATTTGTGTGTGTCTCTGTGTGTGTGTGTGTACAGATGTAGGATCTTTATTTGAGCCAGTTTGCTACAGAATGAAAATAATTATGCAGCAATAGGAAATGTGAATTATTATGCGGATTAGACTGAATACACATTTTTTTGTAGGGGTTGATACATCTTTCCTAAGGGAAAATCAAGTCTTTAATTTCAAAGTGGAAATTACAAACTTCAGAAGCCTTTTCAAATACACTACAAGTTTCCTGCAACAGGGGGATCACATTAAGATCATACATCAGTATATGCTACATGTGTGTGGGCATACATGTGTTAACCTTTTGACAGTGCCCTGTCGTAACTCAGGAGGGAGCGAGACCTGTATGGAGAGCATTAGCCAGGGCCTCGTGTGATTCAGTGTGTCCTGGCCTGGCTGTAGTAGTCAGTGAGTCAGTGTGTTATTACTGGAACTGTAGCCCCAGCTGCCCTACTACCTTGATGCAGATGTTATGTATTCACACATCAGGAGTGTTTGTTGTGTTCTGTGAGCCGTGTGTGCATGTTTTTAGATGTGTGTGTAAGGTCAACAGAAGCTATGACGCATTGGAATAGGGGTAGTGACGTGTGTGTAAGCCTGTGCATGTGTGTGTGTGTGCGTGTGTGTGAATTGTTAGCTCTACCTGAAAGGCAACACATGCTTTGATTGCTTACTCTGTGCACCCTTTCAAGGTCAGAGGGAAAGAGACATCATTATATATACTTCTCCATTGGGCTATTGCATGAATGCCAGATGCCTAAAATACAGTAGATGAGGAATTCATTCAGGATATAATCAAAGCTATGGCAGATGAGAAGAGCTCTTAACTAAAACCTGCGGTAAGATACTGGAGATATAAGAGCTATTTTGTAGCTCCCACGTTCTTCTTCCACAAGAAAATCAATAGGAAGGTGACCTGCATTGTTTTTGGTTGAAACTGGGTCATGATCCGTTTGTGCATTTCAGCAAGCCTTTGTTAGATTTACAGATAGGGAATGTGTCTATATTGACTGTGTCCCAGTCAGTGCTCTGCTGTCTGTGGATGATTTATGTAACAGGCCAGGTTATAAAGGCAGCCAGCTAAGTTCTCCTGGTGCTGCTGCTGTCATGGGAACTGATAACATAACCTTGGTGTTTGCATATCATGTTACATCTGTATCATGTGTGTGTGTGTGTGTGTGTGTGTGTGTGTGTGTGTGTGTGTGTGTGTGTGTGTGTGTGTGTGTGTGTGTGTGTGTGTGTGTGTGTGTGTGTGTGTGTGTGTGTGTGTGTGTGCGTGCGTGTGTGTGTGTGGCTCTGACTATGCACGTGCTGAGCCTGACTGCAGACTTGTTATGTGTTCTATTTAATGACTAACCAAACATAGTTACAGCCTGTTCAAGAGGAGAGAGAAGGTGACACAGTACAATACCAGGGTTACCCATTTAAAATATAACCTTTATTTAACTTAAAAGTAACTCTGTCATAAAAGTCCAGTTGTCTACCTTTATTTTATAAAATACCCCACTCCTACACAGTTGACAGTGCATGTCAGAGCAAAAACCAAGCCATGAGGTCGAAGGAATTGTCCGTAGAGCTCCGAGACAGGATTATATCAAGACACAGATACAGATATGGGGAAGGGTACCAAAATATTTCTGTAGCATTGAAGGTCCCCAAGACCACAGTGGCCTCCATCATTCTTAAATGGAAGATGTTTGGAACCACCAAGACTCTTACTAGAGCTGGCCGCACAGCCAAACTGAGCATTTGGGGGAGAAGGGCTTTGTTCAGGGAGGTGACCAAAAACATGATGGAGAGAGGAGAGGCAGGGGGAGCAAGAGCTGATCACACCTCATTTAAACAGCTACAGTATCGGTTTCTCCTTCCGTCATTCTCTCTGTCTTATACACACTCCTTTCGTCTCTACTTCAAAGGGAGCAGTGCAGTGTCTGTTGTGAAGAGCCCGGGGGTCTTTGCAGACCCATGTTAACTAATAAGAAGCAGTGACGTAAAAGACTCTGTCTGGGCTGCAGGGCGGTGTGTGCGTGTGTGTTTATGCATGTGCGTGTTGGATCCCACTGTCCTTGATGCGCTCCATAGCTACGCATGTCACAGCGTAATGTTGTCCTTTCGTTTTTCCTGCTACAGTAAAAAATGATGTTTCTGTTGCGCTGGTGGTGTGAGAACAGCAACATCAGAGACCATTAAGTCGTCACAGACCCAGTCACGTCGTCACACTCCTAACTGCCATGCAACACTCTGTTAATTCCCATCTGATTTTATTCAACCATTTTTTTAACTAGGCAAGTCAATTATAGGAAGCACTACCACAGCCTAACCAAGAGGCAAAACACAGCAACACTATAAAAACAATATGTCATGTTGTTGTAGTTTAGCTAACACTCCTGCTTGGGACCTACACAGCAGAGGAGGTTGGAGGGAGGAGCTATAGGAGGGCGAGCTCATTGTAATGGCTGAATTGGAATAAATTGAATGGTATGAAATACATCAAACATGTTGGATCCGTTCCATTTACTCCATTCCAGCCATTTCAATGAGCCTGTCCTCCTATAGCTCCTCCCACCAGCCCCCTCTGATACACAGTCAGTCCATACTAAACTTGGTCTGTTGTGAGAAGCTTGATTGCCTCTGCTCCTTTCCCCTTCTATTTTCCTTTCCTCTTCCCCTTCTCTCACTATTCCTGGAGGGAGGGAGAGCAAAGCGAATCACTTTGAAGACTAATTGAGGATTAAAGACCTTAAAGCACCGTGTCACTCCTTCAGGGTAACATGTACCAGAAGAGGCAGTGAGGGGAAGATACAGTATGTTAGAGGATTACACTTAAGACAATCAGGTGGCTTCTTTGTCTCAGCAAGACACACACATACTATATACACACACATGTCTGCCTGACACACACACACAACACAGGAGGCTGCTGCGGGGAGGACGGCTCATAATAATGTCTAGAACGGCGCAAATGGAATGTCATAAAACATGTGGAAACCATGTGTTTGATGAATTTGATACCATTCCACTATTCCGCTCCATCCATTACCACAAGCCCGTCCTCTCCCAATTAAGGTGCCACCACCCTCCTGAGATACACACTCTATAAACAAACTAATTTACCACATTTACTATGCGCATGTATACGCAAACGTACCCACTTGTCAATTACAGAATACGCAAACATACCCACATATCAATTACATGATTGTTTTTGTTTAGAAACAGTCAAATAATTCAGAGTTCCAAGACAGTTGTAATTTTTGTGCGAACACAAATCACAAACCAACATGTAGGTAGGTTAGTATGCTGGAGTGTTATGGACGGCTGTGAGGCCAACATGTAGGTAGGTTAGTATGCTGGAGTGTTATGGACGGCTGTGAGGCCAACATGTAGGTAGGTTAGTATGCTGGAGTGTTATGGACGGCTGTGAGGCCAACATGGAGGTAGGTATGTATGCTGGAGTGTTATGGACGGCTGTGAGGCCAACATGTAGGTAAGTTAGTATGTTGGAGTGTTATGGACGGCTGTGAGGCCAACATGTAGGTAGGTTAGTATGCTGGAGTGTTATGGATAGCTGTGATGCCAACATGGAGGTAGGTTAGTATGCTGGAGTGTGTAGTTCCAGGACATCTATGGCTCTGGTCCTGGAGAGCAAATGACCATGGAATCCTCTGAGCTGTTTGCAGTATAAACAAGCCAAGGCCACTGAGCTCTCTGTGCAGTACACTCTCTCTCTCTCTTTCTCTCTCTCTCTGTACGCTGTATGCATGCCACCAAGGTGTAGATCAAGACACTGACCGAAGCTCAGTTTGTTTTTCCTCACAAAAAGTTAAGTGTAGGATTCAGGGAGGAAAAACTGATTCGAGATCTGTGCCAAGAGGGTGCCAAGAAGCTTCAATCTAAAACCCACCTGTCAAATGATGTGTTCTCCCTTTCTATATGGTCAGACTGAGAAGCTATTGTAGACCTATTATAAACCTAATATCCAACATCCACAACCACCTTTGGATGTCTTTATGCATTTACAGCTCCCAGTCCCCGACCTGCACTACAGCATGTGATTTTGCTTGGGTTCATGCTTGGCAAACCTAAGCGTTTAAAGAATGTATAAAAGTCCACTATAAGCCAACCAGTAGCCGCTTGCTTTCTCTTCATAACCATGTTATGCTGGTATTGGAAGGAAGAGGTTCTGTGATGTAATACTGGTATTACTGTGGAAGTAATACTTCCATGGATTTGTGTAGTGTCTGTTATGGTAGCATGAGACTAAGGAATGACAAGCCAGCACTACACATCATGCGAGGCTATTACACACCAGCAATAATCAACTTCTCATCAAAGTCTTTGTGTGCAGTTACAGCCTTATTGTTACCTGCATTTATAACATTAACTATAACAGTTATCAATGTAGTTGCATTGCAAATGTCACAAATGTTGACAAAACACTTTTATGGAAGACAAAACAGTTATTGTGGTGATGTTAATGCGCACATGTGCAGGCCTGCTAGGTGTTAATTTACATTTTTTATTTCACTTTTATTTAACCAGGTAGGACATTGAGAACAAGTTCTCATTTACAACTGCGACCTGGCCAAGATAAAGCAAAGTAGTGCGACACAAACAACAACACAGAGTTACACATGTAATAAACAAAATGTACAGTCAATAACACAATAGAAAAAAAGTCTATATACAGTGTGTGCAAATGAGGTAAGATTAAGGGAGGTAAGGCAATAAATAGGCAGTGGTGGTGAAGCAATAAAAACTTAGCAATTAAACACTGGAGTGATAGATGTGCAGAAGATGAATGTGCAAGTAGAGATACTGGGGTGCAAAGGAGCAAAAAAAGAAATAGCAATATGTGGATGAGGTAGTTGGATGGGCTATTTACAGATGGGCTATGTACAGGTGCAATGATATGTGAGCTGCTCTGACAGCTAATGCTTAAAGTTAGTGAGGGAGATATGAATCTCCAGCTTCAGTGATTTTTGCAGTTCGTTCAGTCATTGGCAGCAGAGAACTGGAAGGAAAGGCGGCCAAAGGAGGAATTGGCTTTGGGGGTGACCAGTGAAATATACCTGCTGGAGCACATGCTATGGGTGGGTGCTGCTATGGTGACCAGTGAGCTGAGATAAGGCCACAGTACACACACCTGTTATGCATCCTCCCTCAAGGTTTTAGTCATGGTATTTTATTATTTAAACTAGGCAAGTCAGTTAAGTACAAATTCTCATTTTCAATGATGGCCTAGGAACAGTGGATTAACTGCCTGTTCAGGGGCAGAACGACAGATTTGTACCTTGTCAGCTCGGGGAATTGAACGTAAATGGCAGATATGTGTGGTAAAAGATTACAGTCCTGGTTTTAACATGGTAGTGAATGTGTGATAGGGTTAACGTCATGGAAAACTACTGGCATTGGAAATCTGAGCCTGATAGGTGCATGATGTGAACAGCAATGAGCAGCATGCACATTATTCTTATTGGTGGTAACACTTTACATTGAAGTTTCCTTATTACAGAGTAATGACATTCAATAACAACAACATAGAGATCGTGGAGATACCTACATTTTGTTGAATAGAAAGGGTTGGTTTTGCATTATGGCCAAACCATTGTGTAGCCATTTATACAGGGTGAGTACACGTTTCCTTAGCTTTTCCTAAGTGAGTCAGTGGGGCAACATACCTTACATCAACTAGAGCGCCGTAACTAATATATATATTTAGCAGTGTCAAATTTAAACTCGAGAGTGCCCTGTCCACCCAGATATGACGTGGGCTGCTACATCAGCACCTTGGATACGGGCACACCATTCACCAAAGAGCTCCTGCCCCGTTTTTAGCCAATCAGCGGAGTGTTTTCTCGATAGGAGCTCAACCCCACCCCCTTCGCTTCCAACTGTATCGTTCCGCTTTGGGAATGTCCTTTCCGACAGAGCTGTAGATTTGACTGAAATTGCCAAATGCAACCCGTTTCTTTCACGCATCATTTTCAAACTGGCATTCTCTGATCTAACAGTTAGCGTTTGCTGTAGCATGGTAATAACGCATGGTTATTATGGTTTCATGTGTGAGAGTGTATTCAGCCCAACAAATTGCTCGCTCATTGTTTTAAAACATGTCGAAGAAATAAATCGGAAGCACTTGGCAGTAGCAGTTAACCTATTTTAATGCAAGTATTCCATATCATAGCCTTGTCGAGGCAATAGGGGAGATATATCTCGGCTGAAATGATTGATACGCTGATCTAAATCATGTTGGATGTCAAGCAAAGGCATATAATCTATCAACTATGCATCGCTGAAAATACATAATCAAAAGATACTATATGCAAATGACATAATTTAGCCTATGTTTGACTTCCTCATCGATGTATTTTTGTCTGCTGTCAGAGACATAGGTAAAGTGTGACGCAAATGTTCTTGATATGGGCGTCTCTTCATTTTTATGCCTTGGATTGACAGTATAACTAACCAATACACTTGCGAGTTTGTACATTTCCAGGAGGCTGGATTCCCCAACCTGACCAATTGCAGGCCCAGATATGGTGCTCGTATTGTTTTGACCTCTGAAACCGCATCACCGCCTACCTCGT
Organism: Brachymystax lenok tsinlingensis; assembly: GCA_030435695.1. NCBI lineage: Eukaryota > Metazoa > Chordata > Actinopteri > Salmoniformes > Salmonidae > Brachymystax > Brachymystax lenok. Next base: position 72,464,172 of record CM059791.1, read on the forward strand.
GCCCATGGCAGAGGAAAGCTATAAATATAGGCGCATGACAGCGGACTGGGACGAAGTTGTAAAACTCCCAGGTAGAAGGGAAACATTCTGCAAGCCTGCTGAAAGGGGAAAACGCCAAACAACCTAACAATCTAAACTAAAGAAAAATAAATAACGATAACCTATCGACGTCTACACGTACTGGAATACTTTTTTATGTTAATATTATATTATACGTGAAGAAAGTATTTATCTACCCTACACTTCTATTTGCACTAACGGTACTTCAAAACTACTGAGAATCTTTATTTTGTAGGAAAAAGTAAGTATTGCTTTTGTCTCAATTACTCTGCGTGTTCGATTGGATATGCATCAATCATCTATAGCCTAGTATTCTTGATGAACTATTTACTCCAGATTATATCGGAGGGGATTGAATCAAATTTGTACTCGTATTGTTGTATTGTATTGCTGCGTCAGTCCACAAAGTTAGGGAGGGGTAGCCTAACTAACTGAAACGTGTGTGCGAAAGAAAGACGGGATATGAACTAAATTGTTCTCTACATTTACTTGACTATCAAGACTGACTGTCAAATTATTGAAAGAAGAAACTTGCGGAGATGCAATAGGCTATGCATGGATTTGTGTTAATCTCCAGGTCGGAAAGAATTAATAGTAAATCAAGTGGGAATTTATAGGTCCGCAGAGATTATAAAAAAGGTAGCTGCTCACACTGCCTCAAACGAACAAAACCATCCGCTGTTAGGCAGAAAACCGTCTATTTGGTAATGACCGAATATGATTGTTTATTGGATACAACTTATTTTGCATTTTCTTCTGTACTTGGCCATATCAAAATGAATAGACAAGTTGTTACATTTAGCTAAACCGTTTATTTAGCTAAACCGACACTGTTCCGATAATAGCAACACATATCCTTCCTATCCCCTGCCTCGCCTAGTCGACGTTCACTGCTACATTTTAGTCAGCATACCAAGTAGTGCGAGTTGAGAGCCGCCAATCTGATACAATATTTACAGGGTACATTTTTCTATCGCCAGCCTAATTGCTAATATTTAACTGTTCTGCAAAAAAGTGTAGTATGCCTTTCCGAATGTAACTGCGACTCTGTGACGTTGGCAACATTGTAACGAGGCTAGCTATTTATTATGTAACAGGATCAGTTCTAGTGCTTCTCTATAGTTTCGCATTTAAAAAACAGCACAGCTCTCTTTCTGTGTGGAGTTTTCTAACATTATGAAAATCGTTTTCATCTACTGTGAAATATTTAGGTTGTTCATATTGAGTTGTAGATATTCAGACGAATTCACTAGATCCCCTTGCTTGTCATGGCTATTTATAAACTAGGTCGTTATGTTCCATGGCGTGACATTGTATTGTTAAAGATGAATCAGGCTATAGACCTTGATACTGAATACGGCATTGTTTGGGAAAGCGCATGTAAGTAAGGGTTTCACTACTGTTTTACACCTGCTGCATCCTGTGCATGTGACAAATAAACGTTGAGACTTGAAACAAGAGAGAAAAGGTGACCGCTTGATCAGTCATAGCATACTAGTTGATTTGAATGTTCATATGGACTGCAATTCTATTCTAGATGTTTCCCTCAGGAAGTAAAGGGTTAACGTTTTAAAGGGCATTTTATTGCATTCCTTTACAAAGTCTGCAGTAGTAGGCTCAACCTCCGTCAAGTAGGTGAGGACATTGCCACCCACATCTTTGAGAAGTGTTGCCTGTTTACAAAACGTTGTCCAATTATACCAAATGTTACTTCAGTAACGCAAATTATTTACATGGTTTGTATCTAATGGGGAATGGTTCATGCCTTTTAATGTCTTATTGTTTTGCATAACAGTCTGAACAATATGCTAATCATTTTCATTTTTTCAGGAAAAAACATCACTCAACCTGTGGAAGAACGCCTCTTGCGACTAGCACTTTTGTTTTTAGAGCAGTTCCACAAAGCTCTAGTTACTTTTGCCTGGTGTTGACCCAACCCATCACACCCTACCCTAACTGGGAAGCACCTACGTCACCCACCACAGATACGTAAAGCAACTCAACAGAACGAGGCTGCCGACAGCTATGCAGCTTGAAATCCAAGTAGCCCTCAACTTTGTCATCTCCTACCTTTACAACAAGCTGCCGCGGCGACGGGTCAACATCTTTGGCGAGGAGCTTGAGAGGCAGCTCAAGGGGAAGTATGAGGGCCACTGGTACCCAGACAAGCCATACAAGGGCTCTGGATTCAGGTGCATCCACGTAGGGGAGAAGGTGGACCCGGTGGTAGAGAAGGCAGCAAAAGAGAGTGGCCTGGACATTGAGGATGTGCGCCACAATCTGCCACAGGACCTCAGTGTGTGGATCGACCCCTTCGAGGTATCCTACCAGATCGGGAGAAGGGGCCCGTCAAGGTGCTGTACGTGGATGACAGCAATGAGAGCAGTCCCAGTGGGCTGGAGCTGGACAAGGAGATCAAGAACAGTTTCAACCCTGAGGCCCAGGTCTTCATGCCCATCAGCGAGCCTGTGGTGGGCCCCTCTCCGACTTCCAGCTCGCCCTCGCCTCCCTTCGGCCACTCTGCTGCCGTCAGCCCCACCTTCATGCCACGCTCCAACCAGCCTTTAACCTTCACCACCGCCACCTTCGCTGCCACCAAATTCGGCTCCACCAAAATGAAGAGCAGCAGCCGCAACAACCAGAACAGCAACGGCGGCCAAGGCGGGCAGGGCCAGAAGGTGGCCCGCACCTCGCCCACCAACCTGGGCCTGAATGTGAACACGCTGTTGAAGCAGAAAGCCATCTCCACCTCCATGCACTCTCTGTACGGGTTGGGCCTGGGCCCAGCAGCAGCAGGCCTCAGCCCTCAGCCCCAACGCCAAGGAGTTTGTGTTCCCCAACCTCCAGGGCCAGGGGAGCCCGAGTGCCCTATTCCCCGGTGACAGCTCCCTCAGCCTCAGCCCGCTGCAGTACAGCAATGCCTTCGACATGTTTGCGGCCTACGGAGGTCTCAACGACAAGTCCCTTATGGAAGGCTTGAATTTCAGCTTGAACAACATGCAGTATTCGAGCCAGCAATTCCAGCCAGTGATGGCCAATTAGTACACAAAGATACTACAGTACTAGTACACAGAAATGACCAGAGATATATGATATGGGGAAAAAGACTAAACGCACATCAAAAAATAAAATAGGAAACAGAATTTCCAGGAAAAATTGAAAGTGACTTGTTGTCACTGTAAGATCTGTGGACAAGTCCAAGCGCATGAGCCTGAGGGTGAAACAACTTTGCCCCCTTGAGTTATCTTTTTTTTTACGATGAAGCTTGTAGTACAAGATGTCCAAGCTTGGTTACCTAAACTTTGACCTGCATCATTATTTCTTTTGCCAACCAAGCACAGAAATGATTTTTTTACGTGACTGTTTTAAAGATAAGAAGAGACACAATACAAGTCATGGCCTCTTTCAGTATTTAAGACATAACTGGACACGCCAATTTTTCAAGGATTGGCATTAATAAGTGGGATTTCCTGGTCTTTTTCTAATTGTATAATTTAATTTAGTACAGAGTTTGTAAAATATCAGAGTATATATTGTTTCTACGACATGGTACTGCATTTATATCTTTTTACTACTACAGTGATCCGTGATGGCTGCAGCGACTTTATGTTCTTTTTTTTTTTATTGAAATTGTAAAATGAATCCCTCTAAAAAAACATTGACTATTCTAAAGATTGTGTACAGAATATTCCGTAGTGGTGGGATTTAAGAATATTAGCTTTTTTGAAAAACAAGAGTTGTATTTTCTGTTAAGAGTTTAAAGATTTTTGCTATATTATGGACAAAATGTAATCGTATATTAATTTTGTACCTACATTGTGCAATACTTGATAAAACGGTATAACAAAGTATTTGGAGTCAGTGTCTTACATGTTAAGTGGGACTGATCATTTATTAAGTTTGTATTAAAAAGCTTGAAAATATACACGTCTATGTTCTCATTGGTAGTCTGGTCTTGTTGATTGGACAATGGACATATGTATGAAGACGATATTATCCAGTTTTCCATATGCCATTGAAGTGTTAAGTACACACACTTTTATTGTAGCCATAGGAGTCCTAGCCTATCCTTCAGTGCCTAATTTACCTCTGGTCTGTATACTCCTGGTGCACTGGCTCAAGACCTTGCTCTTAACACACAGTTCAAACCTGCAGTGTAACTTGTCATTTTCAAAGACCTCGCATAATAGAAAGTACTGACATGTCAGTATGGTGCTATTGGTAAGACAACACCATTATACATCAATATTCTATACATGGTAGTCTTGTAATTAGTGTTACACTAATAGACATATTGAAGTGTTATGTAGTCTTATTGCTGTGAATCAGGGTGAACATTAGTGTTCTGTGCTATTGTCTAGAATTACCAGAGGGGTTTTCCTTGACAAACAACTTAACAGTTTTATACATTTCCATCAACATTCAAAACATAGCTACACAATGAGAGCCAACGAGGGTATTCCCTTTTTACTGGAGTTTTGATATACCCTGCACATGTATTCCATTCCGACTGTCTACATTATCCTCAGCCTTCTGCTGGTTCTGAGGCTACATACTGCGGTGGAGTCAGTCCATGTGCTTCGTTGGCCTATTAGGCATATGGATAGAGGGGGCATAGTGGGGTTAAGTCAGCTAACTGTCATCGCAGACCTTAGCATGTCACCTCTGTGTCAGTTAGCCTACTGAGAGCTGAGGTGTTTATATTAGTGCACTGTACTTGTTAGCCCTATTATCCAACAGGCCTGCCATTGAACACTGCAGCCTGCCAGTTGTTTAGTCAAATAATGTTGTTGAATGCAAATATGTTCTGTTTACAGTACCTTCATCCTGAGCATGTGTTTGGTCTCCAGAGTAAATTCAGTCACATTTGTTTTTGGGATAACACTTTTATTTCCTACCATTCATCTATACTGATTTTGTAGTGGATCTACTGAGCATTTTGGGTACTATAGTATACTATAACAATAGCCACTTTGTAGAGGCAGTGAAGGCTTCTACACAGTGGCCAGCTGCATGCTATTCTAAGTGTCCTGAGGTGACGGATCACTGGATAACTATGATTGCTGACTTGTGATGACAAAATGAATCCGAACGGATAAGCAGAATGAGAATTACATTTTTATGGGATTAATGCTGGTCTGAAAAGGAAGGGTACTGTTGAAGTTGGAAGTTTACATACACTTAGGTTGGAGTCATTAAAACTTGTTTTTCAACCACTCCACACATTTCTTGTTAACAAACTATAGTTTTGGCAAGTCGGTTAGGACATCTACTTTGTGCATGACACAAGTCATTTTTCCAACATTGTTTACAGATTATTTCACTTTTAATTCACTGTATCACAATTCCAGTGGGTCAGAAGTTTACATACACTAAGTCGACTGTACCTTTAAACAGCTTGGAAAATTCCAGAAAATGATGTCATGGCTTTAGAATCTTCTGATAGGCTAATTGACCTAATTTGAGTCAATTGGAGGTGTACCTGTGGATGTATTTCAAGGCCTACCTTCAAACTCAGTGCCTCTTTGCTTGACATCATGGGAAAATCTAAAGAAATCAGCCAAGACCTCAGAAAAAAAACGCCTGAAGGTACATCGTTCATCTGTACAAACTAATGGTACCCAAGTATAAACACCATGGGAACACGCAGCCGTTATACCACTCAGGAAGGAGACGTGTTCTGTCTCCTAGAGATTAACTTACTTTGGTGCGAAAAGTGCAAATCAATCCCAGAACAACAGCAAAGGACCTTCTGAAGATGCTGGAGGAAACAGGTACAAAAGTATCTATATCCACAGTAAACGAGTCCTGAAAGGCTGCTCAGCAAGGAAGAAGCCACTGCTCCAAAACCGCCATAAAAAAGCCAGACTATGGATTGCAACTGCACATGGTGTCGTGTCTTTGGCTATGCCGGATTAAGTGATATGACATGCTATTCTATAAAATAATTTCTCTGTAATTAACATTACCTGATTAACTAATCATGTAATATTAATCAACTCGAAAGTCGGGGCACCACAAAATAATGTTTATAGAGCTGTTATCTTCCGAATAAACTCTTAAAGACCTAGTCATCTTTTACATCAATGGCAGTCAATCAATAATCAACACCTTATTTCAGTCTTATCTGAACATCGTAGAATTCTTCATGAACCCTGGCTAACAAGTTGAATCAGCAATACAAAATTTGGTTTAATTATTTATTTACTAAATACCTAAATAATCACACAGAATTAACATATACACAGGATGGATCATACATTGATTACTAATTATGTCATACATGAAGAACGTCCCTGGTCGACGGAACCGATATGACGGCTGGTTACACAAAGAGAGGGGGATGGCTTGAATGAAAGCGCGGGAAGACTGGAGAACAAAGGGATTTTGTCTCTATCGGACCTTATGATGCCATGTTATCGTAAATACAGAATCTTATGCATTCTAAATAACCGCCCATTTGGAAAAGGAAAATGCAAGACATATTTACTCTGAGCTGCGCCTCAATAGGTTGGTTGTAGATGGAAGGCTGGGTTGCCCAACAGAGATCTTTCTGTCGGATGTCTCTGGTGTACCGTCGTCGTGTGGTAGAACGGATACGTGGTAGAGAGATTGTAAGAAGAGACTGTACTCTGAAGAGATTGTCTGTTCTTTCCTAGCCCAGTGGCTAGGAGGTATCACTTCTGGAGTGAATGAGAGTTCAAAGTTCATACCAAGTTGCCATACTTTTAAGCTTGTGCTCTATTCTGGCTGGTATAGTCGAAATTCCTCATTACGGCATGTCGATCGTCACCTCCACTCTGAAATTCGATGCTAATTTCATTAGGTTATTATCTGAGTCCTTTTAACGTCGGACCGTCGTCCTAACGTCCTCGGAACAGAAAGTTATTATTTCGTAAAGGGCTTATATAGTGGTAGGAGAGAGGGCATGTTTCAAAGTTTTACAACCCATGTCTGTTCACATGGGCGGGGCCACTGAGTCAAGCCTAGTTCACTCATGAAAATCTTATTTAGGAGCTAAAATTACATTTAATCTTTCCACAAAAATGTTTCATAATTAACATTTAAATTGCACAACAATTCCATGTGAATCTGATACCTAGAATGTGTAGACTTTCCGAGATACAGTTTGTCATCCTGTCATTAGTGAAAATGTCTCAGATGCCAACTGTTCTGACATCATATTCCCTGAGTACCAACGCATCTTTTCAGCTGGTTGGATTATCGAAATATGGTTCCTGTCCCCACCCCTTTGACGTTACCATACTCTCTCCATGTTAACAAAGAGATTTTCAATAGTACCTCTGTAGAGTTGAGAGAGAGAAAAGGGGGTATTTATGGGGGTCATAAACCTCCCCAACAGGCCAATGTCATGACAGTCCCCCTTTGTTGGGTTCAATCGTGCGATTATCCTGCACGTTGCAAACCAACATAAAAATGACCGTGGGTTGTCCTGGTTGTGGACCATCGTTGTGGTCCCCCTCTGGTGGTTGACCCGGGTAGGGTTTCTGCGAATGAAGAAGTCCGCTCCAAGGCTGGCAGCAGATGGCCAGCTGGTGATCACTGTTGCAGTCCCCCCTCTGGTGATTGACCCGGTTAGGGTGTCTGCAAATGAAGAAGTCAGCTCCAAGGATGGGCCGCGGATGTCTGGATTGGGATCGCTGTTCTGTACCCGTCGTCTGGTCGTCCAGACTGGAAGATCTGGGCAGTAACTTAGGCAGATGTTAACAACGCACACACACACATGAAATATATCATTACATTTCCTCCCAAATGACCGGCGTTGTGGCACTAACTGATGGTTGAATGGGGAAGTTGTTTATGGCTCTATCACTTTCTACGTGCCGAAGAAAATGAAACAAAATGAAATGAAAGCATAAACAAAACAAAATATAGTTATGCCACCATAATCATCTAATTGGACTGTATTCTATATACGTCCATGGTCTTGGCAAAATGACTCTATCATGGCATCTTCTAATGTCATATCTAGGGCTTTCCTAATTTGCGTAGTGTTGCATAGGGCACTATCCTAAGTTGATAACTATATGATAAGTCTACAGCTGTAAGGCACTCGTTTTAGGCAGTCTACAGGGATGACCTATGGACTTCTGGGAAGAAAACTGGTGAGTGCTGTACCTGTAGAGTCAAAGGCCTCAAAGTAAATGTTCAACTTTACTAAGGCTGTTATTTTGCTCGGACCCTTAAGTGATCCTAGCATAAATCCTAATTGGATGTTCGTTGTACATGTGCGTTTATGCTTACACAATCGCGCAAGTCAAGGGGAAGAAAACCAAGTGTCCTGGTAGAATGAGTCTGAGTTCAGAAGGAGTCTGAGTTCAGAAGGAGTCTGACGTAATCAGGTAATTTCCGTCTAGGGGTCTGTCTGCTCCTCACTGTTCTCATAGGGGAGTTTACAACTAGATTTGATTTATGCTCTAGCGGCCTCGTACGGTGTTGCCCATAGTCTCGACCCTCCCACCGGCCTCGATGAGGCTCATCATGGGTCTGGGCTACTATTCCCCGCCTTTGTGTCTCGGGACCCCCCCACCAGTGGGTGTTGTTGGTATCCAAGGCGCAAACAAAAAGTTTGTACCCTATGTACGAGTTGTCAGTGGCCGCATTGTTGAGAATGGCTGTAACCTTTCAACCAAATCTCCTGGTGTTTGTGCTTCAAAATGCTCAGTGGCTGTCGAGGCCTGTCAGTCCCCACCGCATCCGCGTGTGGCAATCTCTTCAGTACCTGTGAACTGAGACGAGGATATCGGTCTGTGATATCACAAAGTGTTTCACCAGTGGGAGTCATCGGGTCAGTTGCTGGACTGACGCCATTAGTGTCATTGTAAGGGGTGAAAGTCCCCCACAAAGCGGAAGGTGTATCATCGGAAGCAGAGTATACTCTGCGCATCAATGTTTTTCTTGCTGAGACGGCCGCAGTGCTTGCGGAAGTGTCCGAAAGGCAAGATAAGTTCATCGTAACTACCGTATTGCACGACTGCAAGGAGGAGGGAAGTTGCTCATTCACAGAAACAGCTGGCTCGAAATCATGAAAAGAGTGGTCAATCAGGTTGGCTGATGGAATGTGTCGAGATATCGTAATATCTCCTTGGATCGGATTCTGCCCCAAGAGGTTTCTAAATGTCTTTTTCCCAAGGAGTGCTTTCGACAGATACCCCTTGTGAGTGACTGCGTTGCAGCTAGCGTTAGGGGGAGACAGTGTGGCCAGTGGAGAAGGCACTGTGGCCTGTGACCATACCTGGTTGGTTTTCCAATTCTTCAATGGGAGTAACCAATCCATCAAGTCTGCTCAAAGTAGCATGGGTACAGATTTGAGGCTGGTAACATACACAGGGTGAACGAGCGATACGTCCTGGAAGTGTAGTTTCAGCATGACTCTCAATGTGAGAGGCGAGGTAGTCTGAGTGACCCCTCGAAGTGTAGTTTCGCATCGTTCCACTTTTAACCAACGTTTAGTTGGCTTCAAAGCCCTTTTGAGATCATCAAACAATGTTTGAGAGATGAGTGATATTGTCGCGCCCGAATCAAGTAGCGCATGACAAGTTAAGCAGTCCTCCAGGACTGTTTGCAGGTATGGGCGTTTAGATTCGTGTTTAGTGGACATATTCCCCACAAAGTGGAGTGGTCGTTCGCAACGACGCGAAGTGCCATTTCTGTTCAAGGTTGAAGCAGATCGACTTTTCAGATTTTGAGTGGGCTTGGCTTTAACGAAGCGTTTGACCTTTTTCTTCGCAACCTTTGTGTCAGAGTCTATAGACAAAGTCTGTGGGCTTGTTTCTTGATCAAGCGGGCCCTGGATAGCGTCTCGAATGAGAGCGGGAGCACTTTGAACTTTAACGTCCTTGCTATGGGTGTTAATTCCTGCGGACCTGGTGTCCGGGTAATTCCCCATCTAGTCCTTGTGACTTATCTGTTACCCTTCTCTCAAATGTTTCTCGTTTGAGTTCTTCATGTAGTGGAACTTCTGGAGAACATTGGTCTACGTTTTGATTGTCCTTCAACCCTTTGTTACCCTTGTGCTCTGACACTTTGTGTGGGTTGGGTGCAGGAACGTAGCGAACAGGTCGATTGTAGCGTTAGTCGTTTTGATGGCGACGTACTTTACGGTTATTTCGACCGCGGTGGTTATTGGAATCGTGGTTTCGTGGTAGAAACCGTTGTTGTGCGTCATCTCTCGACGCTCCAATACCTGATAATGCACCCTCTAACTGGAGTGAGTGCTCCTGGTCAAACTTCAAAACCGAGGGTGGTCAGGGATCTTAGCGTTGCGAGCATTTGATGCCTCAAAAGCTGTGCTTGCAAGCTCTGAGTTGTAAGATAGGCAAGCCAACATGGGCTGCAGGGCCCAAGTAGGTAATGAAGGTGGGATACATGTTTGACAGAAACATTTGTTTGAATGGTAACAGCTCTTCCATTCCTGTTTCAGTGAGTAGGCCAAAGTAATCTGAACGAAGCCTATGATAGTAAGCTTGTGGGTGTTCGTTCCGAGCTTGTTTGACAGTGTTAGCCAGTGAGCTATCGTGTTTGCGAGTCGCAGAACCACTGAATTCTAATTTCAAAGCCGTGGCAAGTTTAGCGTAGTCATTTAGCACGTGTTGTTGTTGTAGACGAATGAACTTCGTCACGTGTCTATTTGATGTTCGCTTTCACAGGTAAACCCTGTCAGAACCCGTAGCGTTCGGGTAGCCATCCAATGGGTACTCTATGCCAGCTAGGAACGTCTCAGTATCATTTGGCTGACCTGGAACGGGTCAAAGGTGGGGAAATTCATGACGAGTTTGTCAAGGTATTCCGCACCAAGCGGGCGGAGAGGGTTGGCTTCATCCTGTGGGGAAATTGGGGCTGAAAGGCCAAGAGGAGAAGCCAAGCTTTGGCTTTGTTGGCCAAGAGGCGCCATATTACTCAGTGCCGAATGGCCAAGAGGAGAAGACTGAGGGACATTTGAGGGAGGCCGGGCTCCGGTTGCTTGGATGGATAGTCACGCTGTAGAGCGTGACCATTCTGGACTTCCTCCAGATGGTACCTAAGGGTGGTATTCTGCTGCAATGCAGAGTCCACTTGAGCGCTTAGAGTACTGATTTTGGACACGTGAGTGTCGCACTTGCTCCTTTCGTTCTCAAACTTATCTGTCATGGTTTGCAGATAGAGGTCCTGAGTACGGAGCGAGAGATTCAGTGATGAGATTTCTTCCGCTTGCTTAGAAATCAATATTTCCATCTTCATCACCTGAGTTCTCTCATCATTCATTTGGTCAGTGACTTCAATGAGTTCTGCTGATTTGTCATCCAACTTAGTCATTGTGTTCATTAACCGATTGTCTTTGGTCTGCAGAATTTGGAGTAGAACCTTGTTACCTTAAATAACGTTCAACAAAACTGCCTGCATGTTATCAAATTGCGCGCTCCTGTTTGTAGATAACTCAAATCAAATCAAATCGACAGATTTATCTAGTTTGGAGTGGACTACATCGTATTTAGTTTTGGCTAAATCGAGTTGTTCCTGGAGACAACGATTTTGTAGAAGAGTTTGTGCTTTTTCGTCGTCATAAGTATTTGCAATTACTTTTAATTGTTCAGTTTGAGAACGCAGTTCCTCGGCTAGCAGAATGTTTTCATTTCCTGCTATTGTCAATAGTTGCTCAGTTCTCTCCACCTGTCCCCTCATGTTAGCCATGTCTTGCACGTGCTTCAGCTGTGCACTGTGGTATTGGACCGATGCCAATCTTTGATGGTGATACATAAGTGCTAAAGTGGAGAGAACGGTAACAAAGCCTGTGTTCGGTGGTTGATTTTGGAGAGCGTTGTTCGCAATTTCGGCTGTTATTTCACTAATGGCATAATTAGGGTTGGTATCGCTGTTGAGGTCAGTGATCAATCCTTTTATGGGTGGAGTTTACTAATTAGCGGAGGAGTGGTGACCACCTCCTCTGATAGCTTGCACATTATTAGAAACATTTAGAGGAAAAAATTTCCTATTTTTTTCAAAGTTTGGGTTTGGAATTAGTTGGAAGCTGCAAAGACAGTGTAATCTATTTATAGATGTTAACGAACCATCGGTACTGTACCAGTAATGTGGAAGTTGTAAATTAATTTGCAAAAGCAAATTGAATTAATTAATCAATGATAATGATTAATCATACCTGGATAGGCTATCTGGGAATTAAACCTTTAATTAACCTGAGAAGTTGGTTCATCCAGGTTAATATGGGAAGTTTAAGTGTCTCATTTGATTGGAAGAACATTAAGGTATGTTCAACAATTTAACTTAAATTGAATGAGACAACAATCCATACAATCTCCATTGATTGGATATCATAAGTGTAAACAGTAGTTCAAAATGTTAGGGTAAATTCACCACTATAGTACACTTCTCCCCAAGGCCGAAGCCAGCTGGAGGCGGGACTTTTGTCCTGGGTTACTGAATGTGTATTGCAAAAACACAATTTTACTGATTGATCAATTTAATGATAAATCAAACCTGTATAGGCTATATGGGAATTTAACTTTAATAAACCTGAGAGGTTGCTTCACCTAGGTTAATTTGGAAAGTTTACAATGTCTCATTAAAAACGAATCAATTTGGATACTATTTAAGATTCACTTGAGAATGTAAGTCTGGCAATTTGACTTATTAGTTCAATTGAATGACACATCGATCATAAGTAACCACTTGAGTGTCACCTGAATAATTCTTCTTGAAGTACCGATGATTCTTCAGGGGTCACTGCTGGCACACGCTGAAATCAAACGGAAGTACACAGGGCGGGACTTCCGTTCCGCAAGGCGGAGGAATTTCAATGTGGCACGAGGAAAACAAAAATGGCTGTTTTCCCTTTGTTAGCTTAGCATCTAGTGCAAGCTACTCCTACTTTGTACACTTTCAGGCATAACATAGGATCCCTTTAGCAAGGGAAGGGTTTTACTGATAAGGTATTATGTTCAAACCCCTTTCGGCGTTATTTGACAATGTTTTAACCGGAATGCGCGGCAAACAACGAAATGCAACGTGGTCTAAGGGCTTATATAGTGGTAGGAGAGAGGGCATGTTTCATAGTTTACAACCCATGTATGTTCACATGGGCGGGGCCACTGAGTCGAGCCTAGTTCACTCATGAAAACCAATTATGTTATTTAGGAGCTAAAATTAAATTTCATCTTTCTACAAAAATAGTATCATAATTAACATTTAAATTGCACAACAATTCCAGGTGAATCTGATACCTAGAATGTGTAGACGTTCCGAGATACAGTTCATGTCATCCTGTCATTAGTGAAAATGTCTCAGATGCCAACTGTTCTGACATCATATTCCCTGAGTACCAACGCATCTTTTCAGCTGGTTGGATTATCGAAATATGGTTCCTGTCCCCACCCTTTTGACGTTACCATACTCTCTCCATGTTAACAAAGAGATTTTCAATAGTCCCTCTGTAGAGTAGAGAGAGAGAAAGGGGGGGTATTTATGGGGGTCATAAACCTCCCCAACAGGCCAACGTCATGACAATGGGGACAAAGATTGTACTTTTTGGAGAAATGTCCTCTGGTCTGATGAAACAAAAATAGAACTGTTTGGCCATAATGACCATCGTTATGTTTGGAGGAAAAAGGGGGAGGCTTGCAAGCCGAAGAACACCATTCCAACCGTGAAGCACGGGGGTGGCAGCATCATGTTGTGGGGATGCTTTGCTGCAGGAGGGACTGGTGCACTTCACAAAATAGACGGCATCATGAGGGAGGAAAATTATGTGGATATATTGAAGCAACATCTCAAGACATCAGTCAGGAAGTTTAAGCTTGGTCACAAATGGGTCTTCCAAATGGACAATGACCCCAAGCACACTTCGAAAGTTGTGGCAAAATGGCTTAATGTCACGTTCAGGCCTGATATTTATAGGCTGGCGTGTTTAGTTTCGTTTTGGTGTTCTAGGTGTTGTGTTTCTATGTTGGGGTAATGGTTCCCAATTAGAGGCAGCTGAGTGTCGTTACCTCTAATTGGGAACCATATATATGTTTGTAGTTTTCAGAGGGGTTTTGTGGGTTATTGTTTGTGCATAGCTTGTTGTGTTTGTAGTTATGTGCAGCATCATGAGCGTCGTTTATGTTTTGTTATTTTCCCAGTTACGTTCGTCTTTAATAAAATGTATACTGGAAGCATCGCTGTGTCTTGGTCTGTCCCTCACGGAGATCGTGACACTTAAGGACAACAAAGTCAAGGTATTGGAGTGGCCATCACAAAGCCCTGACCTCAATCCTATAGAAAATGTGTGGGCAGAACTGAAAAAGCATGTGTGAGCAAGGTCTACAAACCTGACTCAGTTACACCAGCTCTGTCAGGAGGAATGGGCCAAAATTCACCCAACTTATTGTGGCAAGCTTGTGGAAGGCTACCCGAAACGTTTGACCTAAGTTAAACAATTTAAAGGCAATTCTACCAAATACTAATTGAGTGTATGTAAACTTCTGACCCACTAGGAATGTGATGTAAGAATTAAAAGCTGAAATAAATTTTTCTCTCTACTATTATTCTGACATTTCACATTCTTAAAATAAAGTGGTGATCCTAACTGACCTAAGACAGGGAATTTTTACAAGGATTAAATGTCAGGAATTGTGAAAAACTGAGTTTAAATGTATTTGGCTAAGGTGTATGTAAACTTCCGACTTCAACTGTATGTCGCTTTTTGCTTCTCCAAAAGTGATCTATGTTGAGGTCCTGTTGGACTATTCATGTACTTGGTATCATGGTTTCAACCATAATGGATCGCCTTTTGGTTCTATTTCTCATGCTGTTGTTGCTGCCGCTGATGTTATAATTAAGCAATAAGGCCCGAGGAGGTGTGGTATATGACTAATATGGCTAAGGGCTGTTCTTCTGTACAACGCCACGAAGAGTGCCTGGACACAGCCCTTAGCCGTGGTATTTTGGCCATATATCACAAACCCCTGAGGTGCCTTATTGCTATTATAAACTGATTACCAACAGTAAAAATAAATGTTTTGTCACACATGTGGTATAAGGTCGGATATACCACGGCTGTCAGCCAATCAGCATTCAGGGCTCGAACCACCCAATTTATAAGTAGAACTAACATGCCGGTGGGTACACAGAGAGCACTTTAACCCTGGTGGCATACCACGATCCTCTGAGGTTAGCTCACCAAGTATCTGCTGCACTGTTGTCTGTCAGCTGCACTTGGTAGATTGGCCCTCATAAAGTTCACAGATGGTTTTGGATATACAGTACGTGTATGTGTGTGTGTGCATGCTTGTATGTGAGCATTTGTGTGCACATGTGCGTGTAATAGAAATATGTGTGTTGGGGATATGTTGGGGACAAGCAGTTCTGGGGATGCCTTTGAGGGATTATCACCCTGCTCTGCTCTCCTGAGCCTGGTCCGTCTGGTCTCCCCCCACAGGCTCTAGTTTCACTGGACGTCATCACCCCCGCTCTGATTCTAGGAGAGAGGGAGGAGAGCGAGAGAGGGGGGACAGGGAGGGATGGGGAAGATAGGGAGGGAGGAAGAAAAAGTGACTAGGCATAGAGAGAGAAAAGGGGTTCGAAAGAGAAAGATAGGGGGTAGATACAGAGAGAGAGAAAGAGGAGGGATAGCAACATAAAGAGAGTGTGAGAGAATGAGAGCTGGCGGCATCATTGATGTAATCCAGACTGGAGCCACGGCCGTCAGAAAAACAGGTGGAGCTTTCTGTTGAAACGAGCAGACATGGAGTTATGTAAATGTCAACCATCTCAGCAGAGCAGTTAATGGCTTTATAGTTCCCCAGCTCTAAGTCATGCAGCCTCCATTTCTGGAGCCACATGAAATGAGTTGTTTGAGCAATGACAACCCACCAGGTACAGTTCAAAGTCTTCAAATGTCATTGGATTTAGGTTAAAAGTTGGATGAAGAAAATTAATAAATACCCTTACATTGATGACTTTTTGCAAATTCAATCAGTTTTCCACTTTTTGCCGTAGCACTACACAGTTGATTCAAATAATAAACGAATCATCAATCTTATATCAGCTGAGCAGTGCTAGGGCAAAAAACCAAAACGTGTTTGGGAAACGCTGATTTAACATCATCACATTGAATTATTTTGTTGAAATGATGTGGAAACAACGTTGATTCAACCACAGATCAGTTAGACCACTACAAGACTGTGGGTGTGTTGATACCATGCATACTGTATGCACATATATTTAAAATATATTTTTCACCTGAACGTGCCTGTTTATAATGTCTTTGTGCCAATTTGAGGAAAGTTGTGTTTCTCAAATTGTTTTTGGGGTAGGCTAGGCTACTACAAAAACCTACTGCTGCTGCTGCTACTACTACTGCTACTATGTCTCTTGACACATTCATGAAAATAGTCATACCTTCAAGCTGCAAACTGGACCCCCGATTCCAACTAAACTACTGAAAAAGCTGCTTCCCGTGCTTGGCCCTCCTATGTTGAACATAATAAACGGCTCCCTATCCACCGGATGTGTACCAAACTTACTAAAAGTGGCAGTAATAAAGCCTCTGTTGAAAAAGCCAAACCTTGACCCAGAAAATATAACAAACTATCGGCCTATATCGAATCTCCCATTCCTCTCAAAAATGGTAGAAAAAGCTGTTGCTCAGCAACTCACTGCCTTCCTGAAGACACACAATGTATACGAAACGCTTCAGTCTGGTTTTAGACCCCATCATAGCACTGAGACTGCACTCGTGAAGGTGGTAAATTACCTTTTAGTGGCGTCAGACCAAGGCTCTGCATCTGTACTCGTGCTCCTAGACCTTAGTGCTGCTTTTGACATCATCGATCACCACATTATTTTGGAGAGATTGGAAAACCAAATTGGTCTACACGGACAAGTTCTAGCCTGGTTTAGATCTTATTTGTTGGAAAGTCTCTGTGAATGGTTTGTCCTCTGACAAATCAACAGTAAGTTTTGGGGTGTTCCTCAAGGTTCCATTTTAGGGCCACTATTGTTTTCACAATATATTTTACCTCTTGGTGATGTCATTCAGAAACATAATGTTAACTTCTGCTGCTATGTGGACGATACACAGCTGTACATTTCGATGAAACATGGTGAAGCCCCAAAATTGCCCTCCCTGGAAGCCTGTGTTTCAGACATAAGGAAGTGGATGGCGGCAAATGTTTTGCTTTTAAACTCGAACAAAACAGAGATGTTAGTTCTAGGTCCAAAGAAATCTGAATCTGACAATTAATCTTGATGGTTGTACAGTCGTCTCAAATAAAACTGAAGGACCTCGGCGTTACTCTGGACCCTGATCTCTCTTTTGACGAACACATCAAGATAATTTCCATCAACGTAACATTGCAAAAATCTGAAACGTTGTCCAAAAATGATGCAGAAAAGTTAATCCATGCTTTTGTCACTTCTAGATTAGACTACTGCAATGCTCCACTTTCCGGCTACCCAGATAATGCACTAAATATACTTCAGTTAGTGCTAAACACGGCTGCTAGAATCTTGACTAGAACCAAAAGAATGTATCATATTACTCCAGTGCTAGCCTCTCTACACTGGCTTCCTGTTAAGGCTAGGGCTGATTTCAAGGTTTTACTGCTAACCTACAAAGCATTACATGGGCTTGCTCCTACCTATCTCTCCGATTTGGTCCTGCCGTACATACCTACACGTATGCTACGGTCACAAGACGCAGGCCTCCTTATTGTCCCTAGAATTTCTAAGCAAACAGCTGGAGGCAGGGCTTTCTCCTATAGAGCTACATTTTTATGGAATGGTCTGCCTATCAATGTGAGAGAAGCTGACTCGGTCTCAACCTTTAAGTCTTTATTGAAGTCTCATCTCTTCAGTAGGTCCTATGATTGAGTGTAGTCTGGCCCAGAGGTGTGTAGGTGAACCGCACTTGCTGTCTCTGCCTGGCTGGTTCCCCTCTCTCCACTGGGATTCTCTGCCTCCAACCCTATTACGGGGGCTGAGTCACTGGCTTACTGGTGCTCTTCCATGCCGTCCCTAGGAGGGGTGCGTCACTTGAGTGTGTTGAGTCACTGACGTGATCTTCCTGTCCGGGTTGGCGCCACCCTCGGGTTCGTGCCGTGGGGAAGATCTTTGTGGGCAATACTCGGCCTTGTCTCAGGGTAGTAAGTTGGTGGTTTGAAGATATCCCTCTAGTGGTGTGGGGGCTGTGCTTTGGCAAAGTGGGTGGGGTTGTATCCTGCCTGGTTGGCCCTGTCCGGGGGGGTATCGTCGGACGGGGCCACAGTGTCTCCCAACCCCTCCTGTCTCAGCCTCCAGTATTTATGCTGTAATAGTTTATGTGTCGGGGGGACTAGGGTCAGTCTGTTATATCTGGAGTATTTCTCCTGTCTTATCCTGTGTCCTTTGTGAATTTAAGTATGCTCCCTCTAATTCTCTCTTTCCTCCTGGAGGACCTGAGCTCTGGGACCATGCCTCAGGACTACCTGACCGGATGGCTCCTTGCTGTCCCTAGTCCACCTGGTTGTGCTGCTGCTCCAGTTTCAACTGTTCTGCCTGCGGCTATGGAACCCTGACCTGTTCACCGAACGTGCTACCTTATCCCGGACCTGCTGTTTTCGACTCTCTCTCTCTACCGCACCTGCTGTCTTTAACTCTGAATGCTCGGCTATGAAAAGCCAACTGACATTTACTCCTGAGGTGCTGACCTGTTGCACCCTCTACAACCACTGTGATTATTATTATTTGACCCTGCTGGTCATCTATGAACGTTTGAACATCTTGGCCATGTACTGTTATAATCTCCACCCGGCACAGCCAGAAGAGGACTGGCCACCCCCCCAGAGCCTGGTTTCTCTCTAGGTTTCTTCCTAGGTTCCTGCCTTTCATGGGAGTTTTTCCTAGCCACACCGTGCTTCTACATCTGCATTGCTTGCTGTTTGGGGTTTTAGGCTGGGTTTCTGTATAGCACTTTGTGACATCGGCTGATATAAAAGGACTTTATAAATACATTTGATTGATTAGTAGTAGTAGTAGTAGCAGGCAGTATTGGCAGTAACAGTAGCAGTAGTAGCAGCAGTAGTAGTAGTAGTAGTATCAGTAGTAGTAGAAGTAGTAGTAGTAGTAGTAGTAGTATCACTGATACTACTACTACTACTACTGCTGCTACTACTACTGTTACTGCCAATACTGCCTGCTACTACTACTACTACTACTACTCCCCCCTCACAAATACATGCTTCCATTGTTCAGAATGCGAAGTATGTGTGAGGAGTGCATACATAGTAGTGTATTTTATAAACAGACTGTGTAATCATTGCTGTCACATTTAGTTGACTCCAGCATAGGATATATGGTTAAAGGGAGGACAAGCAGGTATCACAGCTATTTACTCTGTCTCCCACACCCATTTGGAACACACGGTCTCAGGATACCAACATTACACAAGGAAATGTCTCCACCTGAGCCATGTCAAATAGACCATAGCCAAATATTGTCTAGAAAGCCTTGAGAGGAGCAGTCTCTCAACTCTGCTATAATAACTACCTGGGCTATGATATACTGTATTTGAGTGTTTTGGTGAGCTTCGCCTGCTCTTGGGAAACCTTGTGTAAAGCATCTATGATAACGTTTAATTGTGCAAAGCATCAATGATAACATATGTACACAGTTTTTCATTAACTCAAATACACACGCGTACACATGCTCTCACATGCTCTTACATGCACCTGCACGCAGACACACAAACACATGTTACACACACACAACCATCCTATTTAAAGGTACAGTACATGGGAGTGGTCAGGTTTGTTGTATACATACAGTATATCTCTCGCAGACACTCACCCAACCATCCCCTTAAGCTGCAGTTGCTCTTATCTGCAGCTGTGTTAACCACTAACCAAGAACAAATACACCCCTCCCTCCTCCCTCCGTCCCCCATCGCCACTCAGGACGACCAACGCCTCGGTTCCAGCGGAGCATATCAGACCACTCTGACTTGCGTGCCTGGAGGCCCCCAGGACACTCCCACACCTTGCTGGGTCCTGATACCAAAGAGGAGTATCTCAATAGGTTCAAATGGCGTCCTCTCCTCGTCTCTTTTCCTCATTTGAACTCAATGTGCAGTGTTAATTAGGGAGAGGACACTATTGAGCTGTACCCGCATGTCAGACTCCAAACACTGCAGCCTGGCCAGTTTACCTCAGTCCTCAAGGGCCTTTGCACTACAGATTCCAGAATTTCCCTTTTGACCCTTAGATTGCATCTGCGACCCTAAATTCTCACAGTAGGAACTAAACATGTTGTGTCCCAGAGAAATGAATCAGATTACACATGTCACAGGGACCTTAATCAGAGCTGTGCATGCGTCCGTGTGTGCGCGCCTGTGTCTGTGGCTGTGTGTGTATGGGTGACAGTGTATATATGTGTGTGTACGGGCGTTAGTCTTTGTCTCTGTATATATGTGTGTGTGTACGGGTGTTAGTGAATGTCTCGGTGTATATGTGTGTGTGTGTACGGGTGTTAGTGAATGTCTCTGTGTATATGTGTGTGTGTGTACGGGCGTTAGTCTTTGTCTCTGTGTATATGTGTGTGTGTACGGGTGTTAGTGAATGTCTCTGTGTATATGTGTGTGTGTACGGGTGTTAGTGAATGTCTCTGTGTATATGTGTGTGTGTGTACGGGTGTTAGTGAATGTCTCTGTGTATATGTGTGTGTGTGTACGGGTGTTAGTGAATGTGTCTGCTTGCTCTTCTTCACTTCCTAATACTAGAGTGAACACCATAGCAACAGAATGGTGTTGTGTGTGTATGAAGGGTAGAGGCTCTGTCCTTGGAGGAAGATGATTTGTAGCTGGCTGATATGGGGAGATGTCAGGGCATGCACGCACATGCACACGCACACACACACTGGAATGTTTTCTTCACTGCATACCACTTCACTGCCTCAGGTGTGTGTGTTGGGTAGCATGACTCAGATATGGATTAGAAAGAAGGAAGTTGGACTAGTTGTACTCTAACCCCCCTATTTCTTAGCAGTACCCACAGTACAGTGGTATTTAGTCAACAGAGCTGACACACACACAGCCAGTCACTCTTGAATAGCTTGATCTTCTCTTCGCCTGTCTGAGATTATTGATATATGGGCCTAAAGAAACAAAAGCAGTGAATACAAATCATCCCCAGCTTACAATTGGCTCATTCATCCCCCTCCTCTCCCCTGTAACTATTCCCCAGGTCGTTGCTGTAAATGAGAACCTGTTCTCAGTCAACTTACCTGGTAAAATAACGGTAAAATTAAAAATACAAATGATCAGAGAAAAATATTTTTGGCTATATTTAATATTTTTATCATATCATGTTCAAATTCATAACACCTTTTTTATAATACATGAACAGCAGTGATGTAGTGGTAAAGAAATAGATAGGTAAACTGATCGCTGGTCGCGGTGAAAAAAATAACACTTCCTATTCTTTCAATGCATTTTTCTGCTAAAGGTGGGTAAACTGATGGGTAAAAAAAAGGTGGGTGAACTGTTCAGTTGCGTTTACACTCTACCACACCACTGATTAACAGCCACCCCAGGCCTAAACCCCTGAAGAACAAGCCAAGAGGACAGTGGCATAGATACAGTATAACCTTGGAGTGGGAAGCCTAACAGAGTAGCCTTATTTTTAACAGCCTGGTGATCTAGCATCTAGTTGAAAGACCTGTGAGTGATGGACCTCCCCAGAGCCCCAGTAAACCTGTTAGGGCATCCCTCGTCAGGACGGGAGGGGAATAACCAGCCACACAACAGCTGGAACTGGAGCTGTCCTCTCTGACTCAGGGCAATGGAATCCCAGCCATTCCAGTATAACATAAAGGTACGCAGGCACACACACAGGCTCACACACACACACATTCCTCCCGCATCACTCTTTCTCTCTCTCTATTTGACATGTTGGCTATTGTGTTAACCCCTCGTCTCCCATCATAGCTACTGTTCATACATACAGGTCAGATGAAACTACACAAACGCTTTAAACCAAAAGTTTACTTATTCCAACTTGTTCAAAACCAGAGAGGCTATGAGAGGGAGGATTCTCATTCATACAGAATATTCACAACGTATCCTCTCTGAGAGCTGACCTTTAAAATGTTGATATAACCAAACCCAACACAGGTGTGACAGCATGCAAATCCCAGATCCTGTCAAAGTCTGACAGCATTTCCTTGAATTACCATCAAGCAAGTATGTAAATGTGCATATCCACGCATCATTAAGAATGTGTGCACTGGTTCTTAAAACACTTTCATTCTAGGACTGATTTGGTTACCAATTTTTCTCAGCTATACTTTGGAATTGAACGTCAATGCCTTTTCCACCCTAATATTGGCTTGTCATTCCCCAGACAGTTTAGTCGAAGAAAACATTTGACAATCTTGCATGTAAAGTAGAATATCAGAATGTTATTGTCCGGGATAGTTTGTTGCCAATATGGATGATAGTTTGCTGAACTAAATCCTGTATCTACTGTATGGTTGACACTCCCTTTATAGTGCACTACGTCTGATCAAGTTCTGGCCTGGTTTAGATCTTATCTGTCGGAAAGATATCAGTTTGTCTCTGTGGATGGTTTGTCCTCAGACAAATCAACTGTAAATTTCGGGGGTTCCTCAGGGCTCTGTTTTAGGACCACTATTGTTTTCAATATATATTTTACCACTTGGTGATGTCATTCGGAAACATAATGTTAACTTTCACTGCTATGCGGATGACACACAGATGTACATTTCGATGAAACATGGTGAAGCCCCAAAATTGCCCTCCCTGGAAGCCTGTGTTTCAGACATAAGGAAGTGGATGGCGGCAAATGTTCTACTTTTAAACTCTGACAAAACAGAGATGCTTGTTCTAGGTCCCAAGAAACAAAGAGATCTTCTGTTGAATCTGACAATTAATCTTGATGGTTGTACCGTCGTCTCAAATAAAACTGTGAAGGACCTCGGCGTTACTCTGGACCCTGATCTCTCTTTTGACGAACATATCCATGCTTTTGTCACTTCTAGGTTAGACTACTGCAATGCTCTACTTTCCGGATAAAGCACTAAATAAACTTCAGTTAGTGCTAAACACGGCTGCTAGAATCTTGACTAGAACCAAAAAATATTACTCCAGTGCTAGCCTCTCTACACTGGCTTCCTGTTAAGGCAAGGGGTGATTTCAAGGTTTTACTGCTAACCTACAAAGCATTACATGGGCTTATACCTACATGTACGCTACGGTCACAAGACGCAGGCCTCCTTACTGTCCCTAGAATTTCTAAGCAAACAGCTGGAGGCAGGGCTTTCTCCTATAGAGCTCAATTTTTATGGAATGGTCTGGCCATCCATGTGAGAGACGCAGATTCGGTCTCAACCTTTAAGTCTTTATTGAAGACTCATCTCTTCAGTAGGTCCTATGATTGAGTGTAGTCTGTCCTAGGAGTGTGAAGGTGAACGGAAAGGCACTGGAGCAACGAACCACCCTTGCTGTCTCTGCCTGGCCGGTTCCCGTCTCCACTGGGATTCTCTGCCTCTAACCCTATTACAGGGGCTGAGTCACTGGCTTACTGGAGCTCTTCCATGCCGTCCTGGGGGATGCGTCGCTTGAGTGGGTTGAGTCACTGACGTGATCTTCCTGTTCGGGTTGCCCCCCCCCCGGGTTGTGCCGTAGCGGAGATCTTTGTGGGCTATACTTGGCCTTGTCTCAGGATGGTAAGTTGGTGGTTGGAGATATCCCTCTAGTGGTGTGGGGGCTGTGCTTCGGCAGAGTGGGTGGGGTTATATCCTGCCTGTTTGGCCCTGTCTGGGGGTATCGTCGGACGGGGCCACAGTGTGTCCTGACCCCTCCTGTCTCAGCCTCCAGTATTTATGCTGCAGTAGTTTATGTGTCGGGGGGCTAGGGTCCGTCTGTTATATCTGGAGTATTTCTCCTCTCTTATCCGGTGTCCTGTGTGAATTTAAGTATGCTCTCTCTAATTCTCTCTCTTTTTCTCTCTTTCTTTCTTTCTTTCTCTCTCTCTCGGAGGACCTGAGTGTTAGGAACATTCCTCAAGGCCTACCTGGCCTGATGACTCCTTGATGTCCCCAGTCCAAAGGCCGTGCTGCTTCTCCAGTTTCAACTGTTCTGCCTGTTCTATGAACATTTTAAAATCTTGTCCATGTTCTGTTATAATCTGCACCCGGCACAGCCAGAAGAGGACTGGCCACCCCTCACAGCCTGGTTCCTCTCTAGATTTCTTCCTAGGTTCTGGCCTTTCTAGGGAGTTTTTCCTAACCACCGTGCTTTTACACCTGCATTGCTTGCTGTTTGGGGTTTCAGGCTGGGTTTCTGTACAGCACTCTGTGACATCAGCTGATGTAAGAAGGGATTTATAAATAAATTTGAT
Organism: Brachymystax lenok tsinlingensis; assembly: GCA_030435695.1. Lineage (NCBI taxonomy): Eukaryota > Metazoa > Chordata > Actinopteri > Salmoniformes > Salmonidae > Brachymystax > Brachymystax lenok. The sequence goes on from CM059791.1 coordinate 72,488,621, forward strand.
TTGATTTTGATTTGATAAGAGGTGGCTCTGGTTAATAGTAGTACAGTATATAGCTCTGGTCAATAGTAGTACAGTATATAGCTCTGGTCAATAGTAGTACAGTATATAGCTCTGGTCAATAGTAGTACAGTATATAGCTCTGGTTAATAGTAGTACAGTATATAGCTCTGGTCAATAGTAGTACTGTATATAGCTCTGGTTAATAGTAGTACTGTATATAGCTCTGGTTAATAGTAGTACAGTATATAGCTCTGGTTAATAGCTCTGTGAGTGACCTTCTCATCCTGTGCTGTGATCTCCCTGGGCCAAACACTGTTGTTTACTCAGTGGGAGAGCTCTCTGGGCCCATGCCCACACCAGGGGGATGTTTTCCCCAAACAGAGAGTAAAGGAGGGCCCATCCCCTGGTCCCCTCCACCACAGGGCCCTGATGAATGTGGAGGGAACATGTGAACGTACAGTACTGCCCTGTGTTATACAGTGTGGCCCCATGAATGCAGACTTGGTTGTTATGGTCCAGATTCCTCTACTGACCCTATACTCATAATATGGTAATTTAGCACATACTTTGGTCCGATGTGACATAAAGGTAAAAACCATTATGGGATCACACCCACATCTGTGGTGGAGGTTATATCCGTCAATCCAAAGAACATGACAATCCCCATCAACATCCGTCAGTTTAAGATGGAGGTGGATGGATCTGGATCTGTTTGGATGCGTCTCAATCCACCACATCCACCGATGTTGCACTTCTGCATCTGTGGTGAAAGGTGACAGAGCTAGAGAGGTGTTTGTCAGACCAGGAGACAGCCCGAAAAATGGTCTTCTCATGAAAACGTCAGTAGCGTCTGAACGGTTTGACCTACAAACTATTATGAGCCCTCTAAGGCAAGACTCTCATGAAAGCAATGGTGGTCTCCGTTTTGCTCTACGACCTCCACCAGTGATACGGGACTAGTCTGAAGGTAACCGGTACCTCCACCAGTGATACGGGACTAGTCTGAAGGTAACCGGTACCTCCACCAGTGATACGGGACTAGTCTGAAGGTAACCGGTACCTCCACCAGTGATACGGGACTAGTATGAAGGTAACCGGTACCTCCACCAGTGATACGGGACTAGTATGAAGGTAACCGGTACCTCCACCAGTGATACGGGACTAGTCTGAAGGTAACCGGTACCGGTTTAAAAAATGAATGGTAGTATGAAGGTAGTTTTGAGCCTTTCCCAAAAAGGGGTTAAATATGTGTACAAATAAATAAATAAATAGATATATATTTATTTATTTATCTATTTTTATATATATATATACACTGCTCAAAAAAATAAAGGGAACACTAAAATAACACATCATAGATCTGAATGAATGAAATAATCTTATTAAATACTTTTTTCTTTACATAGTTGAATGTGCTGACAACAAATTCACACAAAAATTATCAATGGAAATCAAATTTATCAACCCATGGAGGTCTGGATTTGGAGTCACACTCAAAATTAAAGTGGAAAAACCACACTACAGGCTGATCCAACTTTGATGTAATGTCCTTAAAACAAGTCAAAATGAGGCTCAGTAGTGTCTGCGGCCTCCAAGTGCCTGAATGACCTCCCTACAATGCCTGGGCATGCTCCTGATGAGGTGGCGGATGGTCTCCTGAGGGATCTCCTCCCAGACCTGGACTAAAGCATCCGCCAACTCCTGGACAGTCTGTGGTGCAACGTGGCGTTGGTGGATGGAGCGAGACATGATGTCCCAGATGTGCTCAATTGGATTCAGGTCTGGGGAACGGGCGGGCCAGTCCTTAGCATCAATGCCTTCCTCTTGCAGGAACTGCTGACACACTCCAGCCACATGAGGTCTAGCATTGTCTTGCATTAGGAGGAACCCAGGGCCAACCGCACCAGCATATGGTCTCACAAGGGGTCTGAGGATCTCATCTCGGTACCTAATGGCAGTCAGGCTACCTCTGGCGAGCACATGGAGGGCTGTGCGGCCACCCAAAGAAATGCCACCCCACACCATGACTGATTCACCGCCAAACCGGTCATGCTGGAGGATGTTGCAGGCAGCAGAACGTTCTCCACGTCGTCTCCAGACTCTGTCACGTCTGTCACGTGCTCAGTGTGAACCTGCTTTCATCTGTGAAGAGCACAGGGCGCCAGTGGCGAATTTGCCAATCTTGGTGTTCTCTGGCAAATGCCAAACGTCCTGCACGGTGTTGGGCTGTAAGCACAACCCCCACCTGTGGACGTTGGGCCCTCATACCACCCTCATGGAGTCTGTTTCTGACCGTTTGAGCAGACACATGCACATTTGTGGCCTGCTGGAGGTCATTTTGCAGGGCTCTGGCAGTGCTCCTCCTTGCACAAAGGCGGAGGTAGTGGTCCTGCTGCTGGGTTGTTGCCCTCCCACGGCCTCCTCCACGCCTCCTGATGTACTGGCCTGTCTCCTGGTAGCGCCTCCATGCTCTGGACACTACGCTGACAGACACAGCAAACCTTCTTGCCACAGCTCGCATTGATGTGCCATCCTGGATGAGCTGCACTACCTGAGCCACTTGTGTGGGTTGTAGACTCCGCCTCATGCTACCACTAGAGTGAAAGCACCGCCAGCATTCAAAAGTGACCAAAACATCAGCCAGGAAGCATAGGAACTGAGAAGTGGTCTGTGGTCACCACCTTCAGAACCACTCCTTTATTGGGGGTGTCTTGCTAATTATATAATTTCCACCTGTTGTCTATTCCATTTGCACAACAGCATGTGAAATGTATTGTCAATCAGAGTTGCTTCCTAAGTGGACAGTTTGATTTCACAGAAGTGTGATTGACTTGGAGTTACATTGTGTTGTTTAAGTGTTCCCTTTATTGTTTTGAGCAGCGTATATATATATATATATATATACACACACACACACACACACACACACACATATTTCCTGAGGTTTCTTATCTCCTAGATATAGGACAAACACTTCAAAAAACTTGTTTCTTAAGGTACATTTTTTGACTGTCATTTTTGCCAAATATGAATGTGTTATTCAATGTGCTTCTAGGGCCTATAAAGGCCAAATGCAATATTTATTCAAATAATTTGTGTTTATATTTTTTGATACCTAAAGGGTCCAAAAATTCAAAATCAAATAGCTAAGTGATCCATAGTATGGCCATCTTAAAACAATTGCATATGTCAGCTTAGAACCATGTGGAAATAATGTCTCAACACTTTTTTCCAGGGGAGAAGTTTATGAATTGCCTGGCTGGGCTGTGGAACAGTGGATATCCATTGATTATTCAAATGGAACAGTTAACAGGCATTACCCTGGATGCTGGTGACTTGAAAGTTTGAGGAGAATGGGAGACCCACGGTATAGGCGCGGAACGCACAGAGACGACAAAGTGTATTTAAAAATTGTCAAAGACTAATTATTTTAACCTAAAGCATTTAATAAAGACATTTAAAGTACAATATTATGGGGAATGAGAATGAGAGGGCTACGTACACCATGTTGGAAAGGGATCACAGCAGTGATTGAATGAGGGTAAGAGGCATGAGTTGAGGTGTTCAGAGGCGTGACTAGTGCAGGACAGGATTTGACTGGGAAGACAAAAAACTATAAGACAACAAACTACACAGATAGACAAAAGAGTTAAGAATGAGTTAGTCCAAGTAAGGAGTAAAATCATTGATGTGTAATAACGTGATTGTGTAACTGATTGACTTTTACATACAGTCATGAGAGACAATTGATAGGGGTACTCACAGTGCTTGGAGGGAAACATTCAATGTGCCAGTGGATGAGCGGGCACATGACAGTTCATGTCAGGAGAAAGTTGACAATGGGTAGTGGACTTGAGTAGTCATCACCTCTTAATCAGGGAACAGGAGGGGACTGTAAATACAAATAGCAGATTACATTCCATTACAGCTGCGCCATCGTAGGGTTGGACAGCGAGTTTCTCTATGAACTTAAACTCAGACATCTCAGAATCATAAAGTCAAACACAGACTGCGGCGCATCACGCCCACTTGACAGATTAAAGTAGCCCAAGACCCGTCCCTGAATGAAGCCCTGATCATCCACATACCTGACGATAACTGACAACTGCAAGCAGACTGGTGCGGGTCCCAGAGCGGTGGGGCAGTTTTTAACAGTTGATCAGACTGAAAAATCGTCTCGTTTTCATCCAATACAGCATGTCAGATTTCTAACATTTAGGTGTAGCCTAGGCTGCTGCAACATGTATGTAATGAGTTTTTGCTTGTGTCTGTCTGGAGTGATTATGTGTTATCATCTTTGCTAAATTAACAGCGGAGGAAAGTGGAAAGCCTAACCGAGCACACGCGAAAGCGTCAGCCTCTCGCTTTAATATAACTTCAATGGATGAGGCGATGGAAGCTATGAAATCATTCGGAATTGTTTTCAACATCCCAGAAAAGACAGTCGAAAGTTCCATATGTTCAGCAAGTAAAGCATCATCACGTGCAATTACCCCTGCAAGCTCATTGTAGTTGCCCTTGATAACGGAACTCCCTCTCGTCGTGTCCTCCTAAAAGCAAATTCTTGTATGCCCAACTTTTGTTTTTTCGTTTAGCTGAACTATCGATGTTGTTCAGGTCACTGCACCCACCTTTCGACCAAGGCTCAGACTTTCCAAAAAGCTGGTAAGGCCAGCAATACAGGCGGCCTGATGAAAGGCTCCCTGCTAATACTTCTGATTCAAGTTAGTATTGAACGCCCTCACCTTTTCATCCATCTTCATGAAACTGTTCTCAGGCAGAGGTCGACCCTCGCTTTTAAGTCGCACCTTTTCCGTGTACCCCAGAGAATGAAAGGGGTTCCTCAACAAAAAGTCCACAACTGCACACTTGTGCTGGTAGCTAGCTAGCTACAAAAGTCAGCAATGCAAATTTAAATAAATTGCACTAACTGAACACAAAAATAAAGTTCTAAAACCAAGAAAACAATGTATAATATACCTCCTTGAAAAAACTAATTTGAATTGAATAATATCCCAAAAATGCTCAACGATCACTCTTCAGTCATAATCTCTATCCAACAATGTCACCATGCCTCTGAACACATAGAACCCCCATAATACTCTGTGGCACAATCCAAATACAACTCACCAGGTTCGTTCTCTGATTCTAATTCTATGATTGGATGGACAACATGTCAGTTCATACTGCAAAAGCTTTGATTGGTTGGAGGATGTCCTCCGGAAGTGGTCATGATTACCATGTACGTCTATGGAAGGGGGTGAGTCCTACGAGCCTCCTAGATTTTGTATTGAAGTCAATGTAGTCAGAGGAGGACGGAAGCTAGCTGTCCTCCGGCTACATCATGGTGCTACCCCAGACAGTGCTGTTGAAGTTACTGTACACCTTCATTGCGAAAGAGTGTATTTTAATCAATTATTTGGTGACATATGAATATATTTAGTCTAGTTTTATCTAAAAAGGATAACTTTTTATGTTTCACTATTTTTATTTTTATGAAATTTCACTGAGGAGGATGGTCCTCCACTTTCTCCTCTGAGGATCCTCCACTGGCTGGGATTGTGGTGAATAACTCCCTGCTATCAACCAATCAGCATCCAGGATCCAAACAACTGCTTTTATCAATTTGAGTATGGCACACAGAAGGTATATAATAAGGTGTATCTTTAGGTACTGTCTGGTGCAGTAGAACAGTAGGATTCTTGCTCTACAATAAAATCCCACCTGTAATCGTCTCCATTTTGAGCTGGTGACAAATCAAAAGTTTGTTTACAGTAAAATAAATGACGGTACTGTTTTATAATATATGCATTTCACTGGTGATTTAAATTTACGTGCTTCATAATTACGAGTTTATTATAAAAAATAAGTGTTTGACAAGTGAGAAGGCCCAACTCTCTCTCAGACTCCACTAGCCTGGCTGAACCAGCCTGAATGCTGCGATCACTGGTGTGTGTAGCGTTCAGGCTGGTTTTACCAGGCTATCTCCACTCCCTCCTAGCTCCCAGTGTTCAGGCTGGTTTTACCAGGCTATCCCCACTTCCTCCTCGCTCCTAGCATTCAGTCTGGTTTTACCAGGCTATCCCCACTCCCTCCTAGCGTTCAGTCTGGTTTTACCAGGCTATCCCCACTCCTTCCTAGAATTCAGGCTGGTTTTACCAGGCTATCCCCACTCCCTCCTAGCTCCCAGTGTTCAGGCTGGTTTTACCAGGCTATCCCAACTTCCTCCTCGCTCCTAGCATTCAGTCTGGTTTTACCAGGCTATCCCCACTCCCTCCTAACATTCAGGCTGATTTGTCCAGGCTATCCCCACTCTGTCCTAGCTCCTAAGCTACCGCAGGCCAGGACTACATTCTATTCATTAGATTCTGCACACATCACCACATATTAACATGTTAATGTAAACTAAATGTCACACCCCGGTTCAGAGACAATGTAATCTACGTATCGTCATACACTATGCAGGTGACAGGGAGTGTTGTGTCACTATCTGAGCTGTGATAGTACTGTATGCTACTTGTTAGATGTAATATGAGCTCTGTCCATCCATGCTATCGTGCTTCAGGCTCTTCTCTCCTGCACTGAGTCCACCAACCAATCATCGTGATTCACTTCAGATCCTATTTTCTTCAGGGGCGCAGTACTACTATGGCTGAACCTGTAAAAACACATTTCACTGCACCGATTTTACAAGTTATCTCTCCTCATGTCCTTTCTCTCCACTGAATCTCCTCTATGGTATTGTCTCATCATGTATTCCTCTGCTTCTCCATGGTTTCCACTGTTCTATTGTGTTATCAACCTGGAAACCCATGCATCTACAGACAGCACAGGTGGAGTGAGTGACGCTACTCTCCTCTACTACACACATGTTCAAGGCCACTCACTGTGTGTGTGTGTGTGTGTGTGTGTGTGTGTGTGTGTGTGTGTGTGTGTGTGTGTGTGTGTGTGTGTGTGTGTGTGTGTGTGTGTGTGTGTGTGTGTGTGTGTGTGGACTCTGATTGCTTGTGTGGGAGGTGCTGATGGGTTCTCAGTGGGTGGTGTTGCATAACAGTGTCAGTGGGACTACATGGATGACTGTGTTACAGCAAGGTTAGAAAGAGAGAGAGAGAGAGAGAGAGAGAGAGAGAAAGAGAGATATAGAGAGAAAGAGAGATCTCTCTCTCTCTCTCTCTCTCTCTCTCTCTCTCTCTCTCTCTCTCGTTGTGTATCGTTAGGAGAAACCCACTGAGCTTAAAGGTTGTAAACAGAAGACGAGAGGAGATGAGACCTGAATCACAGATCAGATGTTGATGTGAAGGAGATCCATGTGAGATGTTTCCTGTCCAGTGTGGGGGGCCTCCGATCAGCCTTCTAAATGCTGATAAATGAACTACCATGCTCTGTCGAGCCTCTGCTTCACCGTTTCTTCACCACGGCACCCATTGGCCATTGTGTCTGTTCTGGTACGGCCATCCAGTAGCAGAGCCTTCCCCAGTGTCCCTGACAGCCGTGCCAAGCTAAGGGCGCTTTCCATCAGGCTCTGTCAGGGCCTAGCCCCCCCTTGCCTCTAGAATCAGTGGAGGGTCACATCTCCCAGCTCACCATGTGCCAGTAAGTTGGCAACCACCTGAGTTATGTCAGCTATGTACAGTTGAGGCCAAAAGTTTTGAGACTGAAACAAATATTAATTTTCACAAAGTCTGCTGCCTCAGTTTGTATGATGGCAATTTGCATATACTCCAGAATGTCATGAAGAGTGATCAGATGAATTGCAATTAATTGCAAAGTCCCTCTTTGCCATGCAAATGAACTGAATCCCCAAAAAACATTTCCACTGCATTTCAGCCCTGCCACAAAAGGACCAGCTGACATCATGTCAGTGATTCTCTCGTTAACACAGGGGGGATTTTTGATGAGGACAAGGCTGGAGATCACTCTGTCATGCTGATTGAGTTTGAATAACAAACTGGAAGCTTCAATTGGAGGGTGGTGCTTGGAATCATTGTTCTTCCTCTGTCAACCATGGTTACCTGCAAGGAAACACAAGCTTTGCACAAAATAGGCTTCACAGGCAATTAGGATTGCACAGGCCAGTAGGATTGCACCTAAATCAACCATTTATTGGATGATCAAGAACTTCAAGGAGAGCGGTTCAATTGTTGTGAAGAAGGCTTCAGGGCGCCCAAGAAAGTCCAGCAAGCGCCAGGACCGTCTCCTAAAGTTGATTCAGCTGCGGAATTGGGGCACCACCAGTACAGAGCTTGCTCAGGAATGTCAGCAGGCAGGTGTGAGTGCATCTGCACGCCCAGTGAGGCAAAGACTTTTGGAGGATGGCCTGGTGTCAAGAAGGGCAGCAAAGAAGCCACTTCTCTCCAGGAAAAACATCAGGGACAGACTGATATTCTGCAAAAGGTACAGGGATTGGACTGCTGAGGACTGGGGTAAAGTCATTTTCTCTGATGAATCCCCTTTCCGATTGTTTGGTGCATCCGGAAAAAAGCTTGTCCGGAGAAGACAAGGTGAGCGCTACCATCAGTCCTGTGTCATGCCAACAGTAAAGCATCCTGAGACCGTTCATGTGTGGGGTTGCTTCTCAGCCAAGGGAGTGGGCTCACTCACAATTTTGCCTAAGAACACAGCCATGAATAAAGAATGGTACCAACACATCCTCTGAGTGTAACTTCTCCCAACCATCCAGGAACAGTTTGGTGACGAACAATGCCTTTTCCAGCATGATGGAGCACCTTGCCATAAGGCAAAAGTTATAACTAAGTGGCTCCGGGAACAAAACATCAATATTTTGGGTCCATGGCCAGGAAACTCCCCAGACCTTAATCCCATTAAGAACTTGTGGTCAAACCTCAAGAGGCAGGTGGACCAACAAAACCCCACAAATTCTGACAAACTCCAAGCATTGATTATGCAAGAATGGGCTGCCATCAGTCAGGATGTGGCCCAGAAGTTAATTGACAGCATGCCAGGCGGATTGCAGAGGTCTTGAAAAAGAAGGGTCAACACTGCAAATATTGACTCTTTGCATCAACTTTATGTAATTGTCAATAAATGCCTTTGACACTTATGATATGCTTGCAATTATACTTCAGTATTCCATACTAACGTCTGACAAAAATATCTAAAGACACTGAAGCAGCAAACGTTGTGTTAATTAATATTTGTGTCATTCTCAAAACTTTTGGCCACGACTGTACTGTACGTATCTCTTCCACTGCCCGGTAAGAAGCCTTCAACAGAAAGAAAATAAGAATCAAATATACTTTAAAAAAACTTCAATACATTTTTTTACAAATCAAATCAAATTGTATTCGTCACTTGCGTCGAAAACCGTGAAATGCTTAACCAACAATGCAGAGTTTAAAAAAAGTAAGTAATACAATAAAATAACAATAACGAGGCTATATACAAGGGGTACCAGTACCGAGTCAATGTGCAGGTGTACAGATTAGTCGAGGTAATTGAGGTAAAATGTACGTGTAGGTAGGGGTAAAGTGACTATGCATAGATAATAAACAGAGAGTAGCAGTAGCGCATGTGAAGAGTGTGAAGAAATGTGAATGTATGTATGTGTGTGTGTGTGCTGGTGTGTGGTTGTGTGTGTGTGTGTGTGTTGGAGTGTCAGTGTAGAACATTGAAGAGAAGCAATGGTGATCGGTTAAAAAAATGAATCTGTGTCTTTCGCACACACACACATGTGCGCGCACACGCACGCACACACACACTCACACACACACGCACACACACGTCGATTAAGGAAGCCCCCCGGACCTCTCTGATTCAGAGGGGTTGGGTAAATGAGGAAGACACATTTCGGTTGAATGTATTCAGTTGTACAACTGACTAGGTTATCCCCCTTTCCCTACACACACACACACACACACACACACACACACACACACACACACACACACACACACACACACACACACACACACACACACACACACACACACACACACACACACACACAAGATTTACTACGGCTACAGCCATGTTCATTTGTGTTCCCCAAGCTGAGGGCCAGCCATAAAACTGTTAGATAGATAGTGATGGTAAATCCGACTGTGCAGCTGGCTGTATGTGTCACAACACATACAGTACTACCGACACAAAGTGAGACAGGAAAATGTTGTTTACACAATCTGTTAGGAATAGGTAGGTGAGTGCAAGACATAGTGAGAGTAGACATGTTTGTAGGCTGGCTTGTTGGTTTCATAATACATTTAATGTTATTTGATTCAAACATGAACAGCACAAGAGAGAATGAAATGACAGGACATTGAACAGAATGGGATGTGAATAGACAGTGTTTGTAAGGTCACATATAAATGTAAGATAAACTGTAAACAAATGTATGGGAGAACATGTTTTCAAAGTACTGTGGTGTAATATCTAATCTGTTGCTGCTACAGTAACTAGGGCTCTGCAAGGGCATTTCACTGTGTGAGCTATTCTAGCTGGGTAAACTAATCTCTCTTCTCCTCAAGAGGAGAAATGACTTCAGCAAATATGAAAACACATGTGAAAGATGCACTCTTCCTCTCATTGTGTTGACATTCTCACACAGACAGTTGTGTGCTGTGTGGATGTGTTTGTCTGATGTTTGTGTGCAGTGTAATATAGCAGGACGGTAGGAGGCTGTGTGTGTGCGTGAGAGTATTTTTCATTAGAGTCGGTATGATTTAAAGGAGCTCTTGGCTACACTCCACCGCTGCTGCACACGTCAGCACAGAATGCCAAGAACGAAGGAAGGAAAGAAGAGAATGGAGAGGGATTGATGGCGGGAGCAGAGGGAGGGAGGGCCAGATGGGGGAAGCAAGGGAGAAAGGGATGGGAGTAGCAGACGGATGATGATGACCGATACTGGTCTCCAGTTCAAGCTACTGTCCAGGGAACATGATCAAGGAGGAACTCTGCAGTTTTATGTTTGTATGACACAGGAGCACTGTGCACTTTGAAGTACACTACTTTGGACAATGAGCAATATGGTCTCACTAGAATAGAACATGTAAAAATTGTGTAATTTTTCGATGACACCCAAGCTGACATATTAGATATGTGACAGTTTTGGTGGCATATTACTTGTTCACTGCAAAGAAGCCAAGATTCGTTAGTATACAATCTTTACACAGTAAGAATACAGTTCCACTCTCTCTCTCATTCCTTTTCCAAAATGAATCCTTGAACAGGAGACTCATGTGGGCCAACAGGTAGATTGTCATTTGAAATCAGAGCAGTGTAACTGAGCATGACAACTTCCACTGGAGAAGAAAGAACAAGTCAACTCCTCTGGGAAATGAAGTCTTAGCTGAGGTACAGCTGACTTGTCTCCTGGGACGCCCACATTAGTACAATCCACAGGAGCCTCACTACAGGTACCTGCTGAATGGAGAGAATAGGAGAGAGGAGAGAAGATGAGAGAGAATATTCTAGTAGCATGTGCCTATGTCCTTACTGCACCTAGAGTATTTGGAGTGCTGTATTTACAAGTGACTGGTTGCTTTCCTTATTCTTGACTTATCTGATTCCCCTATCTGATTCTCTATATGAATTATAGGATTGTCTCTTCTTACTAAAGGGTTAAATAGGGGTTTTGAAGGTGGTGGATCTGTCCTCTACAGTCTTTGCATTCCCATTACATTGTCTCCAATTCAAGTCCCATTATATAGTACATTGTCTCCAATCCAATTCCCATTATATAGTACATTGTCTCCAATCCTACACTCTTATATAAAAAGGTGCTATCTATAACCAAAAAGGGTTCTTTGGCTTTCCCCATAGGAGAACTCTTTGAAGAATCCTTTTTGGTTTCAGGTAGAACCCTTTTTGTTTTCAGGTAGAACCCTTTTGGTTCCAGGTAGAACCCTTTTGGGATCCATGTATGACCATTTCCACAAGATCCCAATATAGTTATACTTGGAACCAAAAATGGTTCTCCTATGGGGACAGCCAAAGAACCCTTTTGGAACCCTTTTTTTCTAAGCATGTAAGAGGTTTCAAGTCCGTACCCCACTCCAGGGCTCCAGCTGAACTCCTGGTCTTACTCATAGTGTTGACAGACAACCAACACACAACAACACACAATAGATCCAGTTGGAATAGCTGGGTACACATACTGAGACTATGGGTTTGTAAAGATAGCCCACACCATCAACATCATCATTTAGACTCTGTTTCTACCCTCAACAGGAAAATGGAGATGCTGATTACAGTGTATGTGTACGTGTGGGTGTGAGCCTTCTTCTGTTTGCTTGTGTTTGTGCGTGTGTGTGTGTCTGTGACGTGGACAACTGTGGGATAGACAGAACCAGTGAATTCCAAGTCCAATTTTGTATTCCCAGAAATGTCTGCCACATCACTATGTTATCCCAACAAATACATACAGTATACCATGTATTAAATATATTCTACACATGGGTCATTGTGAAACAATACTCTGTGACATCATTATTTCTAGATAATAACCCCCAGTATTGGATATCATAGAATCATTGATGCCAGTGTAAACTCAATAGAAGCATACATAATAGATAGTCAATCAGCCTCCTTGCTGTCTCTTACTATGTATTGTCTGTGTGAGCCAGCCTGACTCAGGTTGCTGCTCTAGTAACTCTATATCACTCTCTCCTCAGTCCACTATCTGTCTGTCTGTCTGTCTGTCTGTCACTGTCTGTCTCTGTCTGTCTGTCTGTCTGTCTGTCTGTCTGCCCTAGTGACAGTTGCTTTCCCAGCATGGAGTGAGAGGCTTTTATTCCCACCGTAACAGCTGCTTGTGAAATGGACTGGACACACACCACCCACTGTCCATCCTTGTGTCCTCCCACTCTCACACACACACAAACACTCTTACTCTCACACACACACAGTTTCCAAGCAACGTGTGTGTGTTCATGTGTGTGTTTGTTTGATTTATTGTTTATTGCTGTACATGTGTGTGTGAACATGTGCGCATGAGCATCCGTGAGTGCATGGTAGAATACTTAAGTGCCCTCATGTCACAAAAGCCGGCAAAAGCCTTCATATAACAACTGTATAATCTGAAAGAACAGATAGGCAGTGAGAAATATTGCAGAAGGACATTTTCATACCTCAAACCCAGCTGCCAGGCTGGAATTGTAATGGATTTGTCCACTGCTATACAATAGAAACTCAAATTACTGTACTCAAATTAAGGATACTTATAATGTAGAGAGAAACAGAAGATAGTAGAGACTGAGATAGAATAGGTCAGAGGGTAGAGGAGGAGGAGGCAGAGAGAAGCAGTTTGCTTCATGAATAGTTGATTTTCTCATAATAACCAGGAATATGCCCAGAACAGGAAGTGTGTGTGGATGAGAAGCTGCCTACCCTGTGTAACCCCAGCCGTCTACCCTGTGTAACCCCAGCCGTCTACCCTGTGTAACCCCAGCCGTCTACCCTGTGTAACCTCAGCCGTCTACCCTGTGTAACCCCAGCCGTCTACCCTGTGTAACCCCAGCCGTCTACCCTGTGTAACCCCAGCCGTCTGCCCTGTGTAACCCCAGCCGTCTGCCCTGTGTAACCCCAGCCGTCTACCCTGTGTAACCCCAGCCGTCTACCCTGTGTAACCCCAGCCGTCTGCCCTGTGTAACCCCAGCCGTCTGCCCTGTGTAACCCCAGCCGTCTGCCCTGTGTAACCCCAGCCGTCTACCCTGTGTAACCCTCAATCTGGGTCGTTCCACGAAATTAGTGCTTTTGCGTCCCTTTGAAATGTTAAGTAAAAATAGTGCACCAATATTTATTTTTAATAGCTTGTTAAATTAAATGAAGTGCCCTTTAATATAGACCACATGGAGAATTCAATCAAATTCTGAATCCCTCTGTCAACCACTTCTAGGAAGGTTTTAGCCCACTTAATCCCCAGGCAGTATTCAAGTAATCAGACATGCTTATGCCTATCCAGCCTTATTGTGACACAACAGAAGGCTTCCCAGGCCTCACTGGAGATCAGGCTTCTTACTACAGTATGTTCTTTCCACAACACTTCCCCAACACTTCTCGGAATACATGTGGATCCTCTTGTATCACTGTGATGGTATAGAGTAACTGTGTCCAACGGGATGGTACTAACGTTTCACTGTATGACATACAGTGAGGGAAAAAAAGTATTTGATCCCCTGCTGATTTTGTACATTTGCCCACTGACAAAGAAATTATCAGTCTATAATTTTAATGGTAGGTTTATTTAAACAGTGAGAGACAGAATAACAACAAAAAAATCCAGAAAAACGCATGTGAAAAATTTTGTGAATTGAATTGCATTTTAATGAGGGAAATAAGTATTTGACCCCCTCTGCAAAACATGACTTAGTACTTGGTGGCAAAACCCTTGTTGGCAATCACAGAGGTCAGACGTTTCTTGTAGTTGGCCACCAGGTTTGCACACATCTCAGGAGGGATTTTGTCCCACTCCTCTTTGCAGATCTTCTCCAAATCATTAAGGTTTCGAGGCTGACGTTTGGCAACTCGAACCTTCAGCTCCCTCCACAGATTTTCTATGGGATTAAGGTCTGGAGACTGGCTAGGCCACTCCATGACCTTAATGTGCTTTGTCATTGTCATGCTGGAATACCCATCCACAACCCATTTTCAATGCCCTAGCTGAGGGAAGGAGGTTCTCACCCAAGATTTGACGGTATATGGCCCCGTCCATCGTCCCTTTGATGCGGTGAAGTTGTCCTGTCCCCTTAGCAGAAAAACACCACCAAAGCATAATGTTTCCACCTCCATGTTTGACGGTGGGGATAGTGTTCTTAGGGTCATAGGCAGCATTCCTCCTCCTCCAAACACGGCGAGTTGAGTTGATGCCAAAGAGCTCCATTTTGGTCTCATCTGACCACAACATTTTCACCCATTTGTCCTCTGAATAATTCAGATGTTCATTGGCAAACTTCAGACGGGCATGTATATGTGCTTTCTTGAGCAGGGGGACCTTGCGGGCGCTGCAGGATTTCAGTCCTTCACAGCGTAGTGTGTTACCAATTGTTTTCTTGGTGACTATGGTCCCAGCTGCCTTGAGATCATTGACAAGATCCTCCCGTGTAGTTCTGGGCTGATTCCTCACCGTTCTCATGATCATTGCAACTCCACGAGGTGAGATCTTGCATGGAGCCACAGGCCGAGGGAGATTGACAGTTCTTTTGTGTTTCTTCCATTTGCGAATAATCGCACCTACTGTTGTCACCTTCTCATCAAGCTGCTTGGCGATGGTCTTGTAGCCCATTCCAGTAGGTCTACAATCTTGTCCCTGACATCCTTGGAGAGCTCTTTGGTCTTGGCCATTGTGGAGAGTTTGGAATCTGATTGATTGATTGCTTCTGTGGACAAGTGTCTTTTATACAGGTAACAAACTGAGATTAGGAGCACTCCCTTTAAGTGTGCTCCTAATCTCAGCTCTTTACCTGTATAAAAGACACCTGGGAGCCAGAAACCTTTCTGATTGAGAGGGGGTCAAATACTTATTTCCCTCATTAAAATGCAAATCAATTTATAACATTTTTCACATGCGTTTTTCTGGATTTTTTTGTTGTTATTCTGTCTCTAACTGTTCAAATAAACCTACCATTAAAATTATAGACTAATCATTTCTTCGTCAGTGGGCAAACGTACAAAATCAGCAGGGGATCAAATACTTTTTTCCCTCACTGTATGACTACTACTAACAGTGTCACTATTTTTACATCATTTCTAATGAAACCATGTTGGGCTTCGTCTTTGTGGAAGTTGTGGCTGAAAAGATCATTGAAGAGGGAAAAGGTCATAGGTCAGTTCAGTCCGTGACCTTGCTGGAGCGTTTGGGGACCACTGCAGTACAGTAGCAGACAGGCAGCCCTGTGTGTGAGAGTGAGAAGACCTGGGTGGAGAATCAGTGAGGGGTGTAGGGTTTCTGTAGAACCTGGCAGCACACATTGTAGTGGTGGCTATTGTACTGCAACATGGACATCAATTAGTGTTTAGAGAAAATACCATAATCTGAAGTTATTCTAACATGGTGAAATATACAGCACAGTACAACCCTACTCTGTCCACTTCACATTTCATCACAGTACAACCCTACTCTGTCCACTTCACATTTCATCACAGTACAACCCTACTCTGTCCACTTCACATTTCATCACAGTACAACCCTACTCTGTCCACTTCACATTTCATCACAGTACAACCCTACTCTGTCCACTTCACATTTCATCACAGTAAAACCCTACTCTGTCCACTTCACATTTCATCACAGTACAACCCTAATCTGTCCACTTCACATTTCATCACAGTACAACCCTACTCTGTCCACTTCACATTTCATCACAGTACAACCCTACTCTGTCCACTTCACATTTCATCACAGTACAACCCTACTCTGTCCACTTCACATTTCATTGTATCAATTTAAGGGAAGAGCCATCACAGGGGATTGAACTGACAAACACTTGCCCCCCAATCCCCTCTTTCCCAAAACACGTGTAAATATAGGACTATATATTGTGCCTTCCTGTATTATACCTTTTCTAAAATGTTTATTCTATTCTACTGAGCCAGTTACTTTATGTTCATATTCTTATCTTTTATTATTTCCTATTGTTGTTGCATTGTAGAGAAGGACCCTGTAAGTAAGCATTTTGTTAGATGGTGTATACCATGTGTATCCTGTACATGACTAATAAAACTTGAAACTTGAAACAACTCACCAAGGTTACAGGGCAAAAGCACTACCTCCTGCGCCATAAAGGTCCAGACCTTTTGCCAGAGGCCATACACTACACTCACATACAGGCAGCCCACACCAACCCAGTGTGTGTTGTAGAGTAGACAAGCAGACATCAGTGGGTGTGATGACCTGACCGGTGGTGAGTTAGAGGTGTAGGGTTTCTACTCAGCCTGGTTGGCAGTACACTCTGTGCTTTGTCAACAGGACAAAATGGACGCCAGCAGAATGCCGCAAATAATGGGTTTGAACCAGAGAGTGGATGCCCTAGGGGGAACCAGGCAATAGGTTATGAATGTACCTAACTGCTGGCCACAGCATGGGCCTGTATCGTCGCAATGTAATATTTGTGGCATGATCATTAGAATTTTTTAAAATGGTGACAATTTAAACATTGTTGGTATATGTGTAAATGTGATAAATGTAAATATGACAAGTTGCTTTGGATAAAAGTGTTTGCTAAATGGCAAATATCATTATAAATGATTATTTATATGATGTATATGATGATAATTTTTCACTCATTTTTTTATGAATATGTGTTTTGGGGGTTTGGACCGTGGTGATGTATCATTGTACATTTTGCCCAAGCAGGTATCCACTGTCTGGTGATATATGGTACTGGTAAGGAACTTGTTTGAAAAGAATGGGGGAAACATTTTATTAAATAGGCTACAAACAGGCATTTACAGTAAACTAGGATTTACACTAAAGTGAAAATCTTGTCAGAAAACTGTATTGGAGCTTAGATTAACTGCTGGACCTAGATCCCCTCTATGGTCCCTCCTGTATATAGCTTCCTCTCTTATTTCTGGTGTTTTCTTTATGAAATATATTTTTGTTGTTGTATTCGTTATACTATTTTGATATTGATTACTGCACTGTTGGTTAGAGCTTGCAAGTTAAGCATTTCACTGTACTTGTGCAGTGTTTGAATGGACTCCATGCTCCTTTTTGGAGGTTGCAATTGATGAAATGTAATAAAACTACTACTAATCCCAAAGTAGCTGTTGGCTGAATGAATAGCTCTGAGCCAATAGAAGATTTTTGGGGAATGTTAGGCGCAGCATCAAATGTTTACTATGGCTTCTCCAAGGAAGTACTCTATGATGCCACAATGAGACATTATAGAATGATTGAATTGCTGTTGACAGTTGGTCAAGGAATGTATATTCTAAAGATTTAACAACAATGGATCCTACTAATTCATGATGTTCCTAGTAATGAGTAGTAGACTGACCCTATAGGTTCAAGTTAAATATGCATATTCTATAATAATAATAATAATAATAGTAATAATAATTTTACGCCCTTTTCACGACACCCAAAGTCACTTTAAATACACAAGAAACTCAGCAGGATAAAAAGCAATAAAATCACACATTTAAATAAGTATGCATATAAAGGTATACTGAACATGATGACAGACTAACCAGGGAGAACACTGAACATGATGACAGACTAACCAGGGAGAACACTGAACATGATGACAGACTAACCAGGGAGAACACTGAACATGATGACAGACTAACCAGGGAGAACACTAAACATGATGACAGACTAACCAGGGAGAACACTAAACATGAGGACAGACTAATCAGGGAGAACACTAAACATGAGGACAGACTAATCAGGGAGAACACTAAACATGATGACAGACTAACCAGGGAGAACACTAAACATGATGACAGACTAATCAGGGAGAACACTAAACATGAGGACAGACTAATCAGGGAAGTGAACTAGACAGAGTATAAAAGCTAAGCCAATTATTATTGGCCTATTTTGTCACATCAAGTGCCAGTACCTGTGAATGGGAAATGTGCACATAATGTTGGGTTTTCCTAATAGAATGTTCTAACTAACAAAGTAGCAAATAGTTAAACACATGACAATAGGAACAGATACAATTACAAAAACTGACAGAGTGAGGTTGAGTTCTGTGAACGTAATTCTGAATCTCGGATATCTGAAAGAAGAACACCAAACAGTCAATTGTGAAACTTTTGTTGTTTAAAGGGATATTTCAAACAGCCTTTATTGTGGTAACCTATCTTCCAGAAATTGCCAAATGTTGCCACACACACACACACACACACACACACACACACACACACACACACACACACACACACACACACACACACACACACACACACACACACACACACACACACACACACACACACACACACACACACACACACACACACACACACACACACACACACACACAGAGACAGGGACACACACAGAGACAGGCACACGCACAAAGAGACAGGCACAGGTATACACACACACAGTGTTTTCTTCACTGCCTTCCAAATGAGCCTCAGGTGTGTGTGTTGGGTAGCATGACTCAGATATGGATTAGAAAGAAGTCACACACATACACTTTCCTCCCCCTCTCTCTCTCTCCCCTCTCACTCTCTTCCTCCCTCCCTCTCTCCCTCTCTCCCTCCCTCCCCTCTCCACTCTCCCCCACCCCTTTCTAGGTCTCTCTCTGGCATCCCAGTGATGTCCGTTCAGGCAGACATTTAAAGGTGTAATGTGATAGATCCGTCCTGTGACTCTGTAGCAGGGCATGGGGGACATAGCATTAGGCATTAGTATACTCATTTACAGTTTTTTCCAACTGCTTACACACGTTTTCAAAACTGTCTCCTTTTTTCAAAACTCTACACACAATTCCCAAAACTGCACACACAAAATGCAAAATGCCTCACATCTCCTTCAAAATGCAACACTGCATTCAAAATGCCATAAACACATGTCAGAATGAAGCATTTGCATCAAATGGCAACACTGCTTTCATAATAGTACATTTTTGGATATACCATGTAAACACTGTTGTTTTAAATCTAAAGCTCTTTGGTCTTTCATAGGCTTATATCTACATTTCAATACAATGTTCTACAGTGAAAGTAATCTGCTGAGAGGGGTAACAAGTACACTGTAAACACCAATGCAATGTAGAATGTTTTCAATGTTTTCTCTTGCCAAACATCGAGGGAAGTATCTCCTAGCATGGCGTATCCAACCTTGGACAGAGGCAACCTCTATGTCCCCACATGCGTCCTCCATTGCCTGGAGAAGCGGCATGCGGGCATAGGGTTGGCGATCATACACTTTCCAGCGCCAGGCTGAGAAGAATTCCTCTATGGGATTTAGAAAAGGTGAATATGGGGGTAGGTACTAAACTACAAATTGTGGATGGGTGGCAAACCAGTTTTGGACGAGAACAGCCCGATGAAAACTAACATTGTCCCATAAAACCACAAATCTAGCAGGCTCCTGATCTGGATCAGGGACAAGCATTGTGTAGGGTGGCAGGTAGCCTAGTGGTTAGAGCGTTGGTCTTGTAACCGGAGGGTTGCAAGTTCGAATCCACTGAGCTGACAAGGTAAAAATCTGTTGTTCTGCCCCTGAACAAGGCAGTTAACCCACTGTGCGCTGTGGATGTTGATTAAGGCAGCCCCCTGCACCTCTTGGGTTAAATGTGGAAGACACATTTCAGTTGAAGGCATTTGGTACAACTGACTAATAATGGTGACTTTGACTTTGTAAATTGCATCCAGAAAAGTGAGCAGACCCAGTGTGGCATTGTGATGGATGACCCTGTTTTGAGTGATGACAGCACACATAGTTATATTACCCCCACGCTGTCCAGAGACATTGGTAATTGCCCTCTGTCCTATTACATTTCTTCCGCGGTGCCTGGTTTTGATCAGTGTTATTTTCCTAATAGTTGCTGGTTGAAAATACAATCTACACAGGACCTTCTAATCAGCAAGTTAGCATGGGTGGGAGTTTTGGCTTTCCATGGTGACATCCCCATGCGGTAAATTGGTTAATAGACCAATAAGAAAGAGAGTTCCAAACCTCTCTGCCAATAACAGACAGTTATCAGTTTCCCCCTCCCCACTCTGACCACCCAGACAATCCTAGCAAAATTCTTGCTTGAGAAATAGTTTTTAGCTAAAAAGCTTTTTTTTGCCCATTTTTATGAAAATCTGTTACAGTAAGGTACTTCACTGTTACCCAGAAATTATTTGATATTGATATAAAGATGGCTGCATTGGGCCTTATCTCTCGAATCCTAATTGCATTGTTGGCCAAAGCCATATTTATAATTGCAGTCTCTTGTACATCTGCGTCCTCGTCCTCCATGATGTCTTTGCCTTTCCACTCTGTATAGAATTCAAACACAGTATGTGTTCAGCATAGGAACTGTAAACAATGTACAAAAAAATGTAGTACAGCATGATAACCAACCTCATTCATTCAATGCAGTGCAGTAAATGGATGGCTTAGAGTTACAAATGTTTATGCAATACTATGCAGTCATACGTATTTTACAGTACATTACTGTAATGCTAAAATAGTCATTAGATAGTTGCATACCTGTTCTCATTTCTGAAGGTTCGAATTATGGACGCCACTGTAAATCGACTCAAGTTGGGCTGGACTCTCAGTCCAGCCTCTCTCATGGTCAAACCGTGGTTGATCACATGATCAACAAGTGTTGCCCTAATCTCATCAGAGATGGCTCTCCTTCCTTCTCTTCTTTGCCCCCGTCCTCTTCTTCCTCTTCCTCTTCCTCCTACTCCTCTTGCTCTCTGTCCATTGTTGGCATCCATTGTTCAAAACAGGTCATCTGACCTTTGACCTATTTATAGGCCTATACTACAGTAAAGCAGTGATTGGTTAGTGATCAGTTAAGCTATTACATGTGAGGAGTGTGTGTGTGACCTGGTGAATAAGTGTAGCATTTTGATTGGTTGTGTTTGGAAAAGGAAAGCAAGTCACTTCCTGTTAGATTTTTGTGTTTTAGGTAGAGAATTGTGTGTAGTGTTTTGAAAAAAGTGTTTTATGCAATTGACAACTGAGTCAAAGGCTGAGAAATAGCTTATGGTTTTGGATATTTGGTGTGTAGTTTTGCACTTTGAGTGAGAGGTTTCAAAAATCGTGTGACATGAAAAGATTTTGTGTGTAAGCAGTTGGAAAAAACTATAACAGGATCTCTATGATGGGAGCCTTGAGGAGAATATCCAATCTGCCTCATGATTAAGAACAGTACTTTAGCAAAGCCCCAGAGGGAGTATACGATGGTGTTGCTTCTCATTGCGTTATACAATATACTGTATACTGTACTGTATGTTCAAACAGGAGAAAAGACAGAGATCATTCTACATATTGCTACACATTGGCTGTGGAAGGGATGCGTTTCTCCATACAATGTACTTTGCAGCATGTTGAGTCCGAAAAAGGTTTCAAATACAGTAAATAAAAAGCATTATTATTGTTCATACAATGTTATCTTGACTCTAAATGCCCATTGGTACTGTAGTATCTTAATGGATCACTGTCATCAGAGGTAAAATGCACTTAATAACTCTGGGGGCCACTGATGGCAAAGTATTTTTCAACGTTACACTAATTACACCCTATGACTACATCTCTCTACACAGTGAATCACCTCTGTCTGTCATGACTGGATCATGCCATTGTGACTGTAGCTACCAGGAGGGTATAGAAGGGGAGAAGGGATGTTACTCTGCTGTGTCTATCACCACTGGGTAATGTCTACTGCTACAGTACGTGTCAAATTATATCAAATGTTATTGGTCGCATGCACATGTTTAGCAGATGTTATTGCGGGTGTAGCGACATGTACGTGTCTGTAGCTATAGAGTGAGTAGGAGGGGTGTTACTGTGCTGTGTGAATACCCTCTCTCTCTCTCTCTCTCTCTCTCTCTCTCTCCCTCTGTCTCTCACTCCCTCCCCCACTTCCCCTCTGCATCCCTCTGTACACCATGTTCCATACTGCTGGGGGACTGAAATAGAGAGATGACTGTGACTTTGCTGCCAGGGCAAGCCAGTCAGACTGACTGACTTACCCAGAACTACTGAGTCAAGAATGAGGACACCAGTTCAAAACACTGTCTGCCAACACTTTAATGACATAACTGTACTAGGCATTATCCTAGAGTAAAGTAAATCCCATGTATAATGAGCTTGTAAGTAGGTTGTTTCATAGAAATATAACCACAAAAATGGTCAAAGTCCCTCAAACCATGGCAATTTAAAGGCCCAGTGCAGTCGAAATACAGTTGTCCTGTATTTTATTGTACAACTGCTGATGAAAAGTGTGAAAACATTTGATCAGTGTTATTTTCCTAATAGTTGCTGGTTGAAAATACAATCTACACAGGACCTTCTAATCAGCAAGTTAGCATGGGTGGGAGTTTTGGCTTTCCATGGTGACATCCCCATGCGGTAAATTGGTTAATAGACCAATAAGAAAGAGAGTTCCAAACCTCTCTGCCAATAACAGACAGTTATCAGTTTCCCCCTCCCCACCCACTCCGACCACCCAGACAATCCTAGCAACATTCTTGCTTGAGAAATAGTTTTTAGCTAAAAAGCTTTTATTTGCCCATTTTTATGAAAATCTGTTACAGTAAGGTACTTCACTGTTACCCAGAAATTATTTGATATTGATATAAATGGCTGCATTGGGCCTTTAATTAGAACACTCAATATGGCCGGCAGTCCACTTATCACAGAACATTGTCTTGAATGGGAATGTCCATTCTACTAATTCTATTTCTATGGTTGTTCCACTGGTAGTTACTCTGGTATATGGCCTGTAGAACTGCATTCCACACAGAATGCATGACCAATACTTCATTGTAAATGCTATGCTATGGTGTGAATGTTGGAACTGTGCCATTGTGTTCTCCAGTGGTCTAGACGCTGCTAGGCTACATAAACTTTCAAAGGGCAATGTTTCCCTTAAGGTGGGAACTGTCAACTGGCACATTGTGACATATTTTACTGGGAAAACTTGAACACAGACTTACGTTTAAATTAGTGTCTTTGAGGTAAATAAATACGGGCAAAGTTGTTATTATGCAAGACAGAATAGTTTGCCAAAGCAGGTCAAGCCCAGTTCCGAGTACTGGAAGACATTCAGGACTGGAACAGCCCCCAGTCCCCCAGTTCAGGTATCCTCTTCTGGGGCCAGCTGACTAGGCTGTGGTGCCTGGGTCTGGAGAGACAAAGATAGAAACACACCAGATATCTCTCTTTGTAATTCTGAGACGTGGTGGCTGTGGTGGGGTATAACAACCATGGCTGTCCCTTCCTTTTTTCTCTCTTCTCTCCGTGCTCTTGCATATCCATATGTGTGTGTTTGTGCCTGCGTGCATGCATGCTCGTGTGTGTGTCATCATGTGAGTTATGAATCAGCCTTCCCAGTGACTGGAGTTAGATAGACGAGCCAGCCAGACAAGAGCAATGTGATGATCACACAAGCATCCCACAGTCACTGTGAATCTACAGGTTGAGGATTAGGGACATGACATGGCCAATGGCCCCAGAGAGAGACTAACATCAGGCTAAGTCAGGATTGGAATACTAAGATGGCCATGCAGGCCTATACTATTACAGTGTGATGGTAAATTTCACATGGTGTGCAGTATGACAAGCGTAACATTGATGTGTGCTTTGAAACCATATAGCTGGTTAATAACAAACCTGTTGGATTCTTTTCCATTCCATGCTTCCTTGATTTTAACAACTTGCATACATTTTAGGTACAGGGGGACATTGTATTATATCTACCTCAAGTTTAGAAAAGTATCTGGCATGTGTATATGAGCAGGTCTGTTTGAACACACTGCCACTCTCACCTAGTACCCCCTGTATGTAACAGCCAGACAATGCGATGTGCCACCTATGCCAAGACAGTTGGGCGACAGAGAGACAGAGAGAGTGAAAGAGACAGAGAGACAGAGTAACACTAGCACCTGCTAGCACATTCATCTCACACCTGCTTTCCCCTCCCTCCCTCCCTCCCTCCCTCTCTCTCTCTCTCTCTCTCTCTCTCTCTCTCTCTCTCTCTCTCTCTCTCTCTCTCTCTCTCTCTCTCTCTCTCTCTCTCCTCTAGAATAACATGCTGTGCTCAGTGTAAGCGTTTCAGCTGACTCACGAGCAACATGGCCTGCCAAATATCGCCCCCTCACTCTCTCGCTATCCTCTGCCGCTCGCATCACAGTCCTTATCCCCCTACATCAACATAAAACTAATCTGCCTCTCTCTCTCCACACACACTCCTGTCCCCCAACACATACACATCTCCCTGCCCTACACACAGCCCCTCCCCTGTTCCTTCTTCTCTAAACAGACAGCCCCTCCCTCATCACCCCTCCCACATCACAGCACCACCCATTCTCTCACTCCCCTTCCTGCCTCTCTCTCTCGTTCTCTCTCCACTCCTCTGTGTCTCTAGATAGCGGTGACACCCAAAGCAGCTGTGCTAGCATTTGTCACCCTGGTGGCCACAAAACAGAGGAGTTGGACTTTAGCATAATGCGTGTGTGTGGCTGGCCTGCTGATACAGGCCTCTCATTATGTGAAGTGTAATCTGAGCTTTTAGGCCCAGGCACGGCCCTCTGAGGCCTGAATAGAACGCCGCTTGGCTCTCTGTCTTTCCTGAGCTTTCACTCTGCTTAGCTCGGCACTCTGATTATACTGGGGCTGGGCATAGAGCGCTAGAGGGATGGACGGTTAGAGGGGAGAGGGTAGAGGGGATGGAGAGGTCGGAGGGGAGAGGGCGTGGGATGGAGGGGTAGGAGGGTAGAGGGGCGTGCCGGTGGAGGGTGATGGTACCAGGGTGGTGTGTGTGATGTGTGGGATATTTGTAATCCTAGAAGAATTGCTGAGAGTGGTGTGGTGTGATGTGGGGTGTTTGTTTGGGGTGCTGGGGGTGTGGGGTGTTTGTGGGGGGTGCTGGGGGTGTGGGGTGTTTGTGGGGCTGCTGGAGGTGTGGGGTGTTTGTGGGGGGCTGAGGTGTTGAGTGTTTTGTAGGGCTGGGTGGATGTGGGTGTTTGTTGGGTGCTGGGGTGGTTCAGTGCTGGTTTGTATGACTGGGGAAGTGTGTGGTGTGTTCCGGGTGCGGGTTGTGGGGTGCTGGGGTCTGCTGGTTGGTTGGGGTTGTTTAAAGGGTGTGTGTGAGGAGGGTGTGTGTGTGATGTGGTTGCTTAGAGGGTGTGTGTGGAGTGGTGCAGTGAGGCATGGTATTAGGGTGTAATAGAACCAGTTTCTGCTGAGGAGAGGAGTCAGCACAGGGTCACCTCAAACACAATGACCAGAGAGAGATGATTAATATCCATCTAAACACACACACACATGCACACGTACACACACACACACACACACACACACACACACACACACACACACACACACACACACACACACACACACACACACACACACACACACACACACACACACACACACACACACACACACACTCAGGTAGAAAAGTCTGTCCCTGTCACGTCCCCTGGAGGTAATTAGAACTATCATTTATCACTATCAACTATCACTATCAGTATTCACACTGTTTACATTGGCACAAGCAATTATACAGTGTTCTGTTTCAGGTCAGTATTCCTACTGTTTAGCTTAGCACAAGCAATTATACAGTGTTCTGTTTCAGGTCAGTATTCATACTGTTTAGCTTAGCACAAGCAATTATACAGTGTTCTGTTTCAGGTCAGTATTCATACTGTTTAGCTTAACACAAGCAATTATACAGTCTTCTGTTTCATGTCAGTATTCATACTGTTTAGCTTAGCACAAGCAATTATACAGTGTTCTGTTTCAGGTCAGTTTTCAGACTGTTTACCTTGGCAGTAGCAATTATACAGTGTTCTGTTTCAAGTCAGTTTTCAGACTGTTTACCTTGGCACTAGCAATTATTCAGTGTTCTGTTTCAGGTTAGTATTCATATTGTTAACCTTGGCACTAGCAATTATACAGTGTTCTGTTTCAGGCCAGTATTCATAGTGTTTACCTTGGCGCTATAGTATTTATACAGTGCTCTGTTTCAGATCAGTATTCATACTATTTAACTTGGCACTATTAATTATGCAGTGTTCCGTTTCATGTCAGTATTCATAGTGTTTACCTTGGCACTAGCAATTATACAGTGTTCTGTTTCATGTCAGTATTCAGACTGTTTACCATTGCATTAGCAATTATACAGTGTTCTGTTTCATGTCAGTATTCAGACTGTTTACCTTGGCATTAGCAATTATACAGTGTTCTGTTTCATGTCAGTATTCAGACTGTTTACCTTGGCATTAGCAATTATACAGTGCCTATACAGTCTGCTCTCCACATTACTCACAGTGGGTGTTTTTTACTATTGGGAGCTTTACCACATTTGTTGGCTAAAATGAAAAGGCCAGTTACTAAGACCTGTTTTACAACACCTCTTTTTCAGGCCTGTGGTACTAATTAGAGTCACCTAGCTGTCCTGTCCCTCTCTTCCTCTCCCAGTTCTCTTCCTCTTTTCTGTTGTAAACAGGCATAGAGGCGGGCTCCTAGTCCCTGAGGACCCCCAGCCTACCTTTGTGTCCTCCTCAGTTTGTTTTGTATCCCTTTTAATTGGAGGAGTGACTCACTCTGGCGTTCCTCATGGGAGTGTATTAATATCTCTGTCCTCCCTCCTCACTGGCATTAGAATAAAGCCCCCGGCTCACAAAGAGGTAGGGGAGGGTTTTGTGTGTAACACCTCAGTATTGGTAATGATATTTCAATGTGTATGTTAGAAAGGTAGATTAGGTTTATGGTATACTAGAATAGGAAGATATGTACTTAGCCCGTTCAAGGTTCTGATAGAGATGGGTTGAAACAAGGGATGTAATCAACAATGATTATTTGAAAGATGCTGTGAAGGGGCTTTAGTACACAGCAGAGAGAGAGAGAGAGAGAGAGAGAGAGAGAGAGAGAGAGAGAGAGAGAGAGAGAGAGAGAGAGAGAGAGAGAGAGAGAGAGAGAGAGAGAGAGGGAGGGAGGGAGGGAGGGAGGGAGGGGAAAGCAGGTGTGAGATGAATGTGCTAGCAGGTGCTAGTGTTACTCTGTCTCTGTCTCTCTGTCTGAGAGAGAGAGAGGGGAATCCTTTAAAGAATCCCATATGTACAATTAAATAAATAGATAGATAGGTAGATAGATAGATAGATAGATGAAAGAGAATGAGAGGGGAGCAGTGAGGGAAGAACGGAGGGAGGGAGAGAGAGAGAGTGGAAGGGAGAGGGCGAGAAAGGGCAGGACAGAGGTTAGGGCTATCTCTCTCTCTTGCCCTTCTGTCCTGTGCCTGTGGCTCCTGACCAACTTGGAGAGGAAAGAGGAAGAGAGAGGAGATAGAGATCATGTGGTCGTCACTACCACTGAGAAAAGAAAAAGGAGAGATGTTTTTATACCCCACTGTAGATCTCTACACACCCAGCCACAGCAGAGACCATTGATCCAGACAGATAGAGATAGGTGTTATGATACTACTGATGGACTGCTACATTGTTCATTCATAAATTAATAGCTCCTGGATTTGTCCCACTACCCAAAGTATCCCCCTAAATGAAAGTGGTACAGTCCTGTGAGAGGGCGGGTGGAGTTTGGGGACGGTGTGTGTGTTAGTTACCTGTCAGGGTATTCAACCATTATTTAACCTGCATCTAGTCCTAAGACGTGTGCCACAATGTAAAAAACATGTTCTTACTACTAACATCAAAACACACACCATTTAGCAACTATACTGGAACAGAACAGTATAAAATGTGGCTTTAGTCATCAAATTATCATCCTTTCAGAAAGCCTCCAGCACCAAGGCCCTTACAAAAAGCACATTGAAAAGTGTCTTGTTCTGGAAGCTGATCAGAGCACTGTAGCGATAGCCACAAAGCCTGCTGCCCATGCCCTTGGCTCTACACACGACCCACTCACTCACATGCCATCAGTGTAGGCTCTCATTGTGTGTGTCCCCTTCTGCTTTCATAGGGCCGGGGCCATTAGCATTGTTTAGTGTGAGAGAGGCAGGAGCTGCCGTGTTCCCCCCTCTCTCTATCTCTTTCTCTCTGTGTTTCTGTGTGTGTGTGTGTGTGTGTGTGTGTGTGTGTGTGTGTGTGTGTGTGTGTGTGTGTGTGTGTGTGTGTGTGTGTGTGTGTGTGTGTGTGTGTGTGTGTGTGTGTGTGTGTGTGTTTATAATGTGTGTGTGTGTTTAGAATGCAGGCAGAGGGAGCAGAATGAGTAAGGTCACGACTTTAGCTCCACAAGCACTCAGCCCAAGTTCTGTGGAACACAAGCGGTCTTTGTCAAGGCTATGTGTGGACCGTTCTGTACCGCATTACAATGGATCTGAGAGAGAAAAGAGGGATGAGAGAAACAGAGAGAGAGAGGGATATGGAGAAAAAAGGAGATAAAGGTAACAGGGAAAGAGGGGTGAGAGAGAGGAGTGGGACAGTGAGAGAGTGAGAGGAAGGGAGAGAGTAGGAGGGTGAGAGAGAGGAATGGGATAAGGGAGAGGGGGAGACAATGTGGAGGGAAGGAAGGAAGGAAGGAAGGAAGGAAGGAAGGAAGGAAGGAAGGAAGGAAGGAAGGAAGGAAGGAAGGAAGGAAGGAAGGAAGGAAGGAAGGAAGGAGGAAGGGAGGGACAGGTAGGCATAGAAACAAAGAGATAGAGGATGAGAAAAGAGAAGACATGGAGGGAGAGAGGGAAGAAGAGAAGACAGATAATGTTGAAGGGTAGAGAGAGGCTACTTCTACATACCAACAGAACATGTATTGATTATTACTGTTCCACTTCAGCTTGTCAGTCTGATGGAAACGCACCATTATAGGCTTTTAATAGCCTCTCTATACTGCCTGGGGCTTTGAAAGCACACGGCCAGGGTGTCTCTAGGAGGTCTGAGGACGTCTCTTATTCAATAGGGTCTATAAAGGGCCCATACGTCAGCCTAATGGCCTGATGGCAGTCATGTTGAACAGCAGTGGAGGTTAGGGGTCATGACAGGGGAGTTGAGAGGACATGTAACTGACACTTAGAGGGATGAGTATGGAACGGTCGTAGAGGTAGAGTAACCTTGTGCCCCTTCTCCTGGTTGAAGGACACTGTCGTGTGTGTGTGTGTGTGTGTGTGTGTGTGTGTGTGTGTGTGTGTGTGTGTGTGTGTGTGTGTGTGTGTGTGTGTGTGTGTGTGTGTGTGTGTGTGTGTGTGTGTGTGTGTGTGTGCGTGCGCAGGGGGCGATGGGTGGGTGTGTGTATGTGTTTTCACATGTGTGTGTGCATACATGCCTGTCTGTTTACACATTTACTCTTCCGTGCGTAAATGTGTGCGTCCACACTTGTGTGTGTGTGACAGGGGGCAGTGTTCTTACCTTATTACATAATAATATGTTAATACTTAAGGTGTGTATCAGTTGCCTGCTGTGTGTGGATGGGGGAGCCCCTGACATTCCTCTCCTTAAGACCAGACTAATAGTGTACAAACAGGCAGGATCCGCTGGAGCTAAAGGCCCCGTACTCTGCACACTGCAGCATCTGTCACAGCAGCTATGAGACAACACAGATATAAATACTGCTGCAGCGTCCGCTCTGACCTCCAACCTGTCCACAGCCACAGAGCTCCCGCTGTGGTTAGAGAGACTGAAGTAGCCGACAATTAGATATATTGATTGAGGTGTTGTATCGCATTTAACAAATGATTGTAACTATATACTTTGTCTGTTTATTTACATGGAGCGAGTGTTTGATTACAGGAATGTCCTAGGGTTAGGGTTGTTCCTGGTCATGTGACCAGTGTATTTCCTATTCAGGTCATGTGGTAAAGAAAACCTCCTGTCCCTATATTCTATTCTGAAATATAGAAATGAAACGTAAGTGCTGATATGAGTGAGCAACTGAATACATATAATACACTTGACTTGTGTGTTGATTGGAGCGTAGCTCATTGCCTCACCTTCAGTTGGTGGAATATTACATATCACTCTCTGGAATAATAAGACTGCTGAGTGTTTGAGCAGTTGTCAGAAGCAGTTGTCAGTTGTTTGAGCAGTTGTCAGAAACTATTTTAAGATTGTAGTCAGGTTCAGCTCACACAGATGCATGTCTCTCTGCCCAGAGCCATGATGAATATGTATTTCCGCTCTCACTGTTTGCTATGTCAAACCTTTTAATCAGAAAATGAAAATCAAAAACTTGTTCCCCACTGTGATATATTAAATGTTTTGTCATAAACCTTTTTCAAGCTGAAGCTGGGAGACTATTTTTGAACCCACTCCAGAAGAGAAGTGCATGTTGGAATACTAAGTCATCAATTCGTAATTTTCAGTTATAGATTCTAGGTAGCCTTGTGGTTAAGAGCGTTAGGTTAATAACCAAAAGGTTACTGGTTTGAATACCTGAGCCAACAAAGTGAAAAATGTTAGTGGGTTGTTATTGCACAGGTAAAATGTAGGTTAAACTGCTATGTGTGTGTGTGATAACATGATCTTGTGACCTATTGATTGGGTCCTGAGCTGCTTAGGGAGAGTGTGGCAGTGTATGTTAAACATTGTCGGTCACATGATGCTTGACTTGACCTCTGTCATGTAGAGAGAGAGAGAGAGAGAGAGAGAGAGAGAGAGAGAGAGAGAGAGAGAGAGAGAGAGAGAGAGAGAGAGAGAGAGAAATGAAAGGGGGATACCTAGTCAGTTGCATATCTGAATGCATTCAACTGAAATGGGTCTTCCACATTTAACCCAACCCCTCTGAGTGTAAAGAGAGAGTGTCCTCGACAGTAGCTAGTGAGTTGTGATAATGACGTCCGGTGGAGGATTAACCTGCCAAGCAGCAATTCATCTGATGTGTGTATTGACTGGAAGGAAACATAACCTATTGTTGGCCTCAGGAAGCTGGCATTCCACAGTCACCATTACTATGGCAACTGAACTTTTGAAAATGGACTCTGGTCAGAATGGAGTGAAGAAGTGAATTCTGATTGCATAAATGGGACAGTGGATAGGGACATATAGTTGAAGTCGGAAGTTTACATACACCTTAGCCAAATACATTTCAACTCAGTTTTTCAATTCCTGACATTTAATCCTAGTACAAATTCACTGTTTTAGGTCAGTTAGGATCACCACTTTATTTTAAGAATGTGAAATGTCAGAATAATAGTAGAGAGAATTATTTATTTCAGCTTTTATTTCTTTCATCACATTCCCAGTGGGTCAGAAGTTTACATACACTCAATTAGTATTTGGTACCATTGCCTTCAAATTGTTAAACTTAGGTCAAACGTTTCAGGTAGCCTTCCACAAGCTTCCCACAATAAGTTGGGTGAATTTTGGCCCATTCCTCCTGACAGAGATGGTGTAACTGAGTCAGGTTTGTAGGCCTCCTTGCTCGCACACGCTTTTTCAGTTCTGCCCACAAATCTTCTATAGGATTGAGGTCAGGGCTTTGTGATGGCCACTCCAATACCTTGACTTTGTTGTCCTTAAGCCATTTTGCCACAACTTTGAAAGTAAGCTTGGGTTCATTTTCCATTTGGAAGACCCATTTGTGACCAAGCTTTAACTTCCTGACTGATGTCTTGAGATGTTGCTTCAATATATCCACATAATTTCCCCTCCTCATGATGCCATCTACTTTGTGAAGTGCACCAGTCCCTCCTGCAGCAAAGCACCCCCACAACATGACGCTGCCACCCCCCGTGCTTCATGGTTGGGATGGTATTCTTCGGCTTGCAAGCCTCCCCCTTTTTCCTCCAAACATAACGATGGTCATTATGGCCAAACAGTTCTATTTTTGTTTCATCAGACCAGAGGACATTTCTCAAAAAAGTACGATCTTTGTCCCCATGTGCAGTTGCAAACCGTAGTCTGGCTTTTTTTGGCAGTTTGGAGCAGTGGCTTCTTCCTTGCTGAGCGGTCTTTTAGGTTATGTTGATATAGGACTCGTTTTACTGTGGATATTGATACTTTTGTACCTGTTTCCTCCAGCATCTTCACAGGGTCCTTTGCTGTTGTTCTGGGTTTGATTTGCACTTTTTGCACCACAGTACGTTCATCTCTAGGAGACAGAACGCGTCTCCTTCCTCAGAGGTATGACGTGGTCCCATGGTGTTTATACTTGCGTACTATTGTTTGTACAGATGAACGTGGTACCTTGCGTGGCGTTTGGAAATTGCTCTTAAGGATGAACCAGACTTGTGGAGGTCTACAATTTTTTTTCTGAGGTCTTGGCTGATTTCTTTTAATTTTCCCATGATGTCAAAGAGGCACTGAGTTTGAAGGTAGGCATTGAAATACATCCACAGGTACACCTCCAACTGACTCAAATGATGTCAATTAGCCTATCAAAAGCTTCTAAAGCCATGACATCATTTTCTGGAATTTTCCAAGCTGTTTAAAGGCACAGTCAACATAATGTATGTAAACTTCTGACCCACTGGAATTGTGATACAGTGAATTATAAGTGAAATAATGTGTCTGTAAACAATTGCTGTAAAAATGACTTGTGTCATGCAAAAAGTAGATGTCCTAACCGACTTGCCAAAACTATAGTTTGTTAACAAGAAATGATTGGAGTTGTTGAAAAACAACTTTTAATGACTCCAACCTAAATGTATGTAAACTTCCGACTTCAACTGTAGGTTAATGGTGAACCCAGCGTTTGAAAACAAAAAGGGGTACCTGGCACTCCCATAAACAATCAGCCACCACCTCAAAGGGCAAACATTTCCCCACGGAAAACAGCCCTGAAAAATATAGTTAAACTCACGATATGTGCACATAAGGATAATGGGTTTCTTCCCAGTATGTGAACACATTCCAACATCTGATAAATATCTCTCTAATAGGCTATACTAATTCCAGACATGGTTTAGCTACTTTTCAGTCCCACCCCTGACTGAGTCACCTCTCTCCAATATTCTCAGGCAATTTACATTGAAATGTCTGTGCCTAACCAGGTAATGTGATGATTTACATGCGTGGTAGATTCTGTGCCATTCTCACATAATGACACGTCTGATCACATGGTTCTTTAATGTACGTTCAGGGACACACTCGTCCTTCTGAGTCTCTGTTAATATCCTCCTCCAGCTTTGACTTTGAAATTAACAAATGATGAGAGTCTTAGGGTGTCAGTGTGTGTGTGCGTGTGCGTGTGCATGTGTGCGCACATGCACACACACACATACACTACATGATCAAAAGTATGTGGACACCTGTTTGTCAAACATCTCATTATAAAATCATGGCCATTAATATGGAGTTGATCCCCCCCTTTGCTGCTATAACAGCCTCCACTCTTCTGGGAAGGCTTTCCACTAGATATTGAAACACTGCTGTGGGGACTGCTGTTCCATTCAGCCTCAAGAGCATTAGTGAGGTTGAGCACTGATGTTGGGCGATTAGTCCTGGCTCGCAGTTCCAATTCATCCCAAAGGTGTTCAATGGAGTTTAGGTCAGGGCTCTGTGCAGGCCAGTCAAGTTCTTCCACACCAATCTTAACAAACCATTTCTATATGGACCTTACTTTGTGCATGGGGGCATTGTCATGCTAAAACAGGAAGGGCCTTCCCCAAACTGTTGCCACAAAGTTGGAAGCACAGAATCGTCTAGAATGTCATTGTATGCTGTAGCGTTAAGATTTCCCTTCACTGGAACTACGGGCCCTAGCCCAGACAATGAAAACAGCCCCAGACCATTATTCCTCCTTCACTAAACTTAACAGTTGGCACTACGCATTCGGGGCAGGTAGCGTTCTCGGTATTCGCCAAACCCACATTCGTCCCTCGGAATTCCAGATTGTGAAGTGTGATTCAGAGAACACGTTTCCACTGCTTGAGAGTGAGCTTTGCTTTACACCACTCCAGCCGACGGTTGGCATTGGGCATGGTGATCTTATGCTTGTGTGCGGCTGCTCGGCTTCACAAGAACAGCACTTACAGTTGACAGGGGTAGCTCTAGCAGGGCAGCAACTTACAATACATACAGTAAATGCATTCAAGGAAGTAGCCGAAAATCATACAATGTAGTCACTTTAACTCAGCCTGGTTAAACCCAACTGAACACCGACAAGTGGTTTAACCAGGCTGAATTCAAATGGCATGGAAAAGCAGATCTATCTTTCTAGCCTTCCAAATTTGCTGAGGTGAATGTGTAACATGGGTGAACTGTCTTTCTCTGACCACTGTGAGATGGAAGTCGCCAGGTAGGCTAACACCACTAACTCAGTGAGCTAATACTCCCCCCTAGTGGCCATTCACAGAGAACCTCACAGCATCCATCCATCCCATTGGCCCCACTGGTGCCACGCCAACAAGACATGTACATGTGATGTCATCACGACCATCAGCAGACAGAGCCCTGTATTTCCAATAGAATGCTCTGCCCATGAGGTGTATGCCACTGACTATGTTCCAAATGGCACCCTATTCCCTATATAGTTCAGAGAGCTATGGGCACTAGAGCTATGGGCCCTCAGAGAGCTATGGGCCCTAGTCAAAGGTTGCGAACTATAAAGAGAATACGGTGCCATTTGGGACATAAACATTGTCAAGCCAGGAATATAACAAGAACCAGGTCCACATTCTAAGTGATCATAATAACAACTTAACTGACTACAGTGCTTAGTCCTCTGTATGTGACTCAGACTGGTGAGTCAATAATCATATTATTTGTTTGTGCATTGATAGGATGAAATGATATAATCATGTTATAGCTTGGTCATGGGTTCTGCTCATGTTAGTCATGCTCTCATGAGGGTGTGACACATTCTCTCTACACTGATCTCTCATGCTGATGTCTTCAAGCTGGGAAGACCCATTTCCCCCAAGGAAAAAAAAACAGGATAAACCAGGCTTTACTGTAGCTAGGTTTCCATCCAGTTGGCGACAGATTTCCATGTGAATATACTACAATCCGCTTAAAAACAAATTTTCCTACCAGAGATGTGTTTCCATCAAATTGACATGTTGCGAATAAAAGTCTGTGCGTGATGATATAGTACACATAAAAATACATTTTGCGGTAACATTTTTTATTTTATTAAATTACATTTTTTCACCTTTATTTAACCAGGTAGGCCAATTGAGAACAAGTTCTCATTTAGAACTGCGACCTGGCCAAGATAAAGCAAAGCAGTGCGACAAAAACAACAACACAGAGTTACACATAAACAAACGTACAGTCAATAACACAATAGAAAAATCAATGCACATTGTGTGCAAATGTAGAAGATTAGGGGAGGTAAGGCAATTAATAAGCCATAGAGGCAAAATAATTACAATTTAGCATTAACACTGGAGTGATAGATGTAAAGATGATGATGTGCAAGCAGAGATACTGGGGTGAAAAAGAGCAAAAAGATAAATAACAATATGGGGATGAGGTAGTTGGGTGTGCTATTTACAGATTGGCTGTGTACAGGTACAGTGAGCTGCTGTGACAGCTGATGCTTAAAGTTAGAGAGGGAGATATAAGACTCCAGCTTCAGTGATTTTTGCAATTTGTTCCAGTTATTGGCAGTAGAGAAGTGGAAGGAAAGGCGGCCAAAGGAGGTGTTGGCTTTGGAGATGACCAGTGAAATATACCTGCTGGAGAGCGTGCTACGGGTGGGTGTTGCTATGGTGACCAGTGAGCTGAGATAATGCGGGGCTTTACCTAGCAAAGACTTATAGAGGACCTGGATCCAGTGGGTTTGGCGACGAATACTGGACCTGGATCCAGTGGGTTCGGTACATTCCCATGTGCCGAATAAAAAACACAAGTTAAATGGGTTTCCATCGCATTTTCAACTCTACTGGTTGTTTTACATTATATAGCGAACATGCCCAATCTGGTTTTGGCACGTTCACTCTAGCCAACAATTGCAGATACAGTGCGAGAAGGCTATGTATCAGGTTATTATGGATAAGATTTGTCAAACAGCAGCATAGCATCGATGATCATGTCACCAGAACAAGACCCTCAATATTTATAGGAAAGGAACATTAAGTTCATCACCTTCTACTTTCACCACTCTGTGAAGTTCATCAGAACTTAATGTGAAGCCTGATAAACTGCATGCATTCCAGAGTCCTAGTGGGAGGACCACACAACATATCATCGCGTGACTCCATGTTTACTTCAGTATGATGGTTATTATATCAATATTTGCACATAAAGCCGTTTCCACCACCATTTCTCGCATAATTAATTTTACAAAAATATCCCACCATGTCCAACATATTTTGTTTTGTTGACGTTGGAAAGTTTACAGAGAAATTGGCATCCGTCCTGTCGTGACATATTTAATGCGACATGTAATTAATTTACATGCATAAAAAGGTTGGATGGAAACCCAGTTAGTGTCATGTAGACGGGCCCAGGGCTTACTGTGCTGAGGAGAGGAAAGGAGGTAGGCAGGCAGGGTGCTGACGACAGGGTACACAGACGCAGTCACGCCTGGCAATAGAGGGGGCTTGGCTCACACACACATAAACACACACACACACGGATGCAGTGACGCAGTGAAGCAGGCTCACACACTCAAGAATTCACTCAGGTATATACACCAGAGCTGTATGAGATAACCAAACAATGAAAAACATGTCAGTATTCAAGGCTGTCACCTCCATGGTGCAGTGTTCCTGATAACACTAGCCAGGTAGTGGTAGATAAACACAACACACTGCCACACTGCCTTCATACAGATATCAGTTCCCTCTGTCTGTCTGTCTCTGTGTGTGTGTGTGTATGCATTCATGCCATGCATGAGCGTGTGTGTATGCGTGTGTATGAGTCATAAAGAGCACGCCGTATATGTACGTCACAGCGCTGTGGTTCGATGAGATCGTGAGCTGGGCTGATTATGGATTCATTGGCAGGGAGCTATGAAAGAGAGCCAGTCACACAGAATAACACACAGCACTTATTTAAATGTTAATTATCCACTCTCTCACTCTCTCTCTCAAAATTCAATTCCAATTTAAGGGCTTTATTGGCATGGGAAACATATGTTAACATTGCCAAAGCAAGTGAAGTAGATAATAAACAAAAGTTAAATAAACAATATAAATTAAAAGTAAACATCTCTCTCTCTTTCTCTCTCTCTCTGTCTCTCTCTCTCTCTCTCTCTCTTTCTTTCTGAATCTCTTTCTCTTAGATGTAAAGGAAATTATTTTTTCTTCTCGCTCTCACCGACTCTCTGATCTCTCTCCGTCCTTTCTATTTTTATCTGCTAAGAGAATGTATAGCTACATCAATGTCCTACAGTCTAGTCATGAATAGAAACCCATTTCACTGGGCAGTAGAAGGCTATCTGAGGATTCCTCTCCCGAAACTGAAAATATTTGGGATTTCAACAAATAATTCCCTGAAATTGGTTTGAGGGGGATTAGAACAATGTGTTCTAAAGATCTCTTCTATCTCTCTAGAGTTGTTTCACTGTTCTATCTCTCTCCTGTGGGATGGTTGTGTTGTTTCACTGTTCTATCTCTCTCCTGTTGGATGGTTGTGTTGTTTCACTGTTCTATCTCTCTCCTGTGGGATGGTTGTGTTGTTTCACTGTTCTATCTCTCTCCTGTGGGATGGTTGTGTTGTTTCACTGTTCTATCTCTCTCCTGTGGGATGGTTGTGTTGTTTCACTGTTCTATCTCTCTCCTGTGGGATGGTTGTGTTGTTTCACTGTTCTATCTCTCTCCTGTTGGATGGTTGTGTTGTTTCACTGTTCTATCTCTCTCCTGTTGGATGGTTGTGTTGTTTCACTGTTCTATCTCTCTCCTGTGGGATGGTTGTGTTGTTTCACTGTTCTATCTCTCTCCTGTGGGATGGTTGTGTTGTTTCACTGTTCTATCTCTCTCCTGTGGGATGGTTGTGTTGTTTCACTGTTCTATCTCTCTCCTGTGGGATGGTTGTGTTGTTTCACTGTTCTATCTCTCTCCTGTGGGATGGTTGTGTTGTTTCACTGTTCTATCTCTTTCCTGTGGGCAGTTATATTAGGCCTTCAAGTCAATCTGTCTTGTTTCTCATCTCTTGCTTGTTCTTATCTCTTTGTCATCTCATCTCTTGCTGTTTACAGTAGTAGCCTCCCTATGTGAACGAACTACAAACTCTGACAAGAGGTCTGGATTTATTTATTTACAAAAAAATGATTTCACCTTTATTTAACCAGGTAGGCAAGTTGAGAACAAGTTCTCATTTACAACTGCGACCTGGTTAAATAGTCTCATTATGTTTCCTTCCCTTTTGTGTCAAATCATTCTTCATATTCCCCTCCTTTCACCCTTCCCATCCTCTCCTCCCCTTTCTGATCCACTCCCTCTCATCTCACACACACACACACACACACACACACACACACACACACACACACACACACACACACACACACACACACACACACACACACACACACACACACACACACACACACACACACACACACACACACACACACACACACACACACACACACACACACACACACACTCTCTCTCTCTCTCTTTTACTGGGTCTTAAATCTTGACCTGGGCTGCATTGCTGAAGTTGCCTTCTGTTAGATGTGTAAGAACATAAAGCATTGAGGCTGCACTGTGTGTCTGCATCTGTTCACGTTCTTATGTGTGTGTCAACACACATGCCTCTACTGTGTAGGTGTGCATGCATGTTCATATGAATAGATTAAACATTGACAGTGCTGTGTGTGTAGTTGGCTTCCATCAGACATGAAAGATCTTCACAGATGGGCTGTGACTGGGGTTCTATCTAAATGCAAAAGCCCAAATGAATCCCTGCCCACTCTCTGCCAGCAATATCAATCACACACATGCATATCAATCTGTGAGTGCGTCTGGTGTGGGCGACCTGACACTGCGTATCTGTGTGACAGTGTGTGGGAGAGAGACAGAGATATTACCTGTATTTGAATATGAGTATTGAGTATTCCATCTCCCTTTATTGTATTTTAACATTCTATATATTACTATTATCCCTGTCATTCCCCTTCTCCTTTTATACCCTCCCTCTCTTCTCTTGTTAGCCTTTATCTCTTTTCCCACAACTTCTCTCCATCACCCTCTCTCTGTTTCTCTCAGTGAGTGAGAGATAGATGGGGCAGATGGGCCGTGGAGTGTGATATGCAGAGAGAGAGGAGGGTAGAGGGAGGAGGGAGGAAGAAGGAGGGAGAAGGGAGAGAGAGGAGGGAGGAGAGAGGAGGGAGGAGGATAGACGGTGGAGGAAGGAGAGAGAGGAGGGTGGAGGGAGGAGGGTGAAGGGAGAGAGAGGAGGGTGGAAGGTGGAGGGAGGAGGGAGAGCGAGGAGGGTGGAGGGAGAAGGGTAGAAAGAGGAGGGTGGAGGGAGAGAGAGGAGGGTGGAAGAGGGTAGAAAGAGGAGTGTGGAGGAGAGAGGGAGGAGGAGGGAGGAGAGAGGAGGGAGAGAGGACAGTAGTAACCTGTGAGGGATAAATTAATCAACGGAATAGTCAAGCAAATAAATCCCCCAGCTCATTTGATCTTTGGTGTAAAATGTGACTCTGCGGTGAAGAGACTACACACACACACACATTCTGTATGTACACACTATCAGAACTACATAATAACATCATATCACAACTGAGCAAGTTATAGAGAACATTAGATGTTGCCTGTCAGTGTAAATACTTTGTTGATTAGATACATGGCTACTAGCATCACTACTATAACCTGCCACATTCTCTCTATACTTGTTTAAATGAGCCCCACACCTTCAAAGCAGTTGTATATCTCTGATAGTGGCCCCAGGGGACTTTTCACTGTCTCGTCGGTATTACATTGCAGTTCTGATCCCACAGTGAACCCAGGCTCGCACACCCATCTGACCCTGAATCACCTCGGCAGCCTGGTGCTCAATCCACATGTTCCACAGCCATGGACAGTCACAGAGATCCACGTAGAGCCCTAGAAACAGACACATTACTGGCAGATGTGTCATTTTAACCCACAGCCAATCAGAGACAACAATACTTCCTGTTTGGACAGAAACAAAGGACCTGATTGGACGATGCCATCTTATGCAGCTTAGGAAAAGAGAGGAGAGGAAGGGAACGGAAGGGCAGAAGGAGAAAGGATGCTTTTTGGTATTGATGCGAGTGGAGCTTTCTGCAATAGCTGTTGCTATAATTCATGCTATATCAAAAGGTCCAAAATGCTTAATCTACTTAGTTCATCCTGGCGTTACAAGGACTTCTTACAATGTTAAAAGATAGAAAATGTCTGCCTGTGATTTAAACGTGATCAAACATGTAAAGAGCCAATCAATATTTGTCCGTTGCATCCAAGTCCCCAACAACCGGATGTTCTGGTTTTCAGCTGAAATGGAAAGAGAGCCTGTGACTCGACTTCCTCTTTTGGAAGTTAACAAGGTGACACTCCATCTAAACTCCTCCTTCACATTTACTGGATTGGTTGAACATTGCAGAAGAGAACCTCCCCCAATGTTTTTATTCTGGCCAAGACCAGTATGTAGGATATCTAATTTCAGGCGTTTATTTTACGCCTGCTACGTTAGGTTAGCAGCACATAGACAATAAATAAATAAGAGAAACAATCGTGTACAGGATAGTATTCCTAAGCATAGTTCAGGACATGTAAATAAATAACATACCGGTAGATGGACTGCATGCATATTGTTGTGATAATATAGTAAATATCTGAGGAGAACACGATATTTAGTAAAACTGGTGCAGCTGTTTTGACTTTTGGTCCTGTGTGAGAGAACAGTATTTAGTAGCCTAAGGATAGATTATATTATACTGTCATCAAGTGGACAAGAGGACTCATTACCAGTTGGCATGGCTGTATCACAGCTCACAATGTCCAGATCACAATGCAAGAAAACATTTTATATAGAAAGAGGCGCCAAACCGAAAGGACATAGATTTCCTCAAAGTCCAACTAGCTATCTAGAGGTATTTCTATTGCCACATCCATCAATAAGAGAGAGTGAGAGAGATAGAGATGTCTGATCTCACTGTTGTGGAGTGCTGCTCTGTTTTAGAGGCCGTCTCAGTCAGCTACATGTGGGGGTGGCAGGTAGCCTAGTGGTTAGAGCGTTGGACTTGTAACCGGAGGGTTGCAAGTTTGAATCCCCGAGCTGACAAGGAAAAAAAAATCTGTCGTTCTGCCCCTGAACAAGGCAGTTAACCCACTGTTCCCCGGGCGCCGAAGACGTGGAAGTTGATTAAGGCAGCCCCCCGCACCTCTCTGATTCAGAGGGGTTGGGTTAAATGCGGAAGACACATTTCGGTTGAAGGCATTCGGTTGTACAACTGACTAATAATGGTGACTTTGACTTTTGTGTTGATAGTCATTCCTGCTGTGTGCTCAGTGTCAGCCAAGATCAAACACCTGCATCGGAAGGGGGTCACGCTCTCTCTCCCTCTCTCTCACCCCTCCCCACCTCTCCTCTCCTCCCTATCTCTCTCACTTTCTTTTCTCTCTCTCCCTCCCTCTCCCTCTCTGGTTCTGTCTATTGCTTCTCAATCTCTATCTCTACATTTTTCTTGCCCTCTATCACTCTTTCATTCTCTGTCCACACCCTCTCACCCTCTCCCTCTACCCCTCTCTCTTCTCCGCTCTCTCTCTCTCATCTTCTCTTTCTCTCATTCTCTATCTACCCTCTCTCAAGGTCTCAGACGCAGAACTACCTGGCACAACAGAACTCCTCTCATCTTCGACGGATGACTCACGCTATGACATCAACACTATTCAACAAATGGAACGGTGTGTGTGTTATGGACTAACTGCAATGGCACCAAATGGAACATCCAAACCTGATGATCTGAACACTATCTACATTAGGCTGGAGTCTGCTAGAGGGATCTAGAGCAGGTTTTCTGCTATCTACATTAGGCTGGAGTCTGCTAGGGAGATCCAGAGCAGGTTTTCTGCTATCTACATTAGGCTGGAGTCTGCTAGGGAGATCCAGAGCAGGTTTTCTGCTATCTACATTAGGCTGGAGTCTGCTAGGGAGATCCAGAGCAGGTTTTCTGATATCTACTGTACATTAGGCTGGAGTCTGCTAGGGGGATCTAGAGCAGGTTTTCTGCTATCTACTGTACATTAGGCTGGAGTCTGCTAGGGGATCCAGAGCAGGTTTTCTGCTATCATCGTCATTATTATGATGTTGCCAGGATTTCAGAGATCCATTGCTTCATATCATTTCTATGACATCATTGCATGATACCTCACTATTTCTTCTGGCTGAGCAATTATGACAGAAGGATCAATTTGAATATCCTTTGATAGCATGAGTCATGGTCGAAATCCATGGGATGTAAATATTCCTACACTCGTTATGTACTTTTTCAGAATCAGTCAGTTTAAGAATCATCAGATGATCCAGGTTGGATGTGATTCGTAAAAGATGAGTGCACCACATTGTAACACCTGCAGCAGTTGTGTCTTGTGGCCCTGACATGTAACTCCTCTGAGTCATCAACAGAGGTCAGTGTTTCTACCTAGAATAAAGGAGAGAAGAAAGCTGCATTACAGTGTTTATGTTTTTAAAACTGTAGCCTATACCCAAACACAATAAATATGATCTGTATATTAAGGAATGAGTCAAATTATGTGTATACATTTTAAGGCTGAAAGCAAAGATGTTCTCATCAGAGCATATAAGACTAGCCTAGTTTGAAGGTATCCATCTTCAAAATAAGTTGCCATGATTTTGTTTCCATGGCTACCAATAGATGTGTGTGCTTCTAAGCAGAGCTTGTGTTAATATGGTCTGTTTGGTCTGTGGGTTCAAAGTGAACTTGAGCCTGACATCTATGTCTAGGTCCTGACTAGTTCCGTACTTAACACTTGTCAACAGCCCTTAATGAAAGTGGTCTTTTCCTCCTGGCCTCTTTTTCATTAGCAGCTTAGGGGGTCAGGGGTCGGCCCTGTGCTGTGTGTGGGCCCGAGGGGGCAGACGGGTGAGGGGCCCACCCTGGGAAAACCTTGTTGACTCTTTATCCTTTATTTCCCTGTCCCTCTTTCTGATCTAGTCCCAGTCACAGTGTCAGCCCCGGATCAAGGCCAAGCCCCAACACAACTACTACCTACATACCCCAGTCCCAACCCTAACCCCAGACCCTAGCCGTAACCCCAACTCCAGACCCCAGCCCTAACACCAAATCCAGACCCCAACCCAAGACCACTACCTACCCCAGCTACAACCCCAAC
This sequence comes from Brachymystax lenok tsinlingensis, assembly GCA_030435695.1. Classification (NCBI taxonomy): domain Eukaryota; kingdom Metazoa; phylum Chordata; class Actinopteri; order Salmoniformes; family Salmonidae; genus Brachymystax; species Brachymystax lenok. Next base: position 72,532,369 of record CM059791.1, read on the forward strand.
TCCAGACACCAGCCATAACCCCAACTCCAGCCCCTAACCCCAGACCACTACCTACCCCAGCCACAACCCCAACCCCAGCTCCAGCCCCTAACCCCAGTTTACTAGCTTTATACCCTAGCCCAGGGACCAGCCCCAGCTTCAGCCTTTTACCCCAACCTAAGTCCCATCTCCAGCCCTACATCCTAGCTCCAGCCCTTTCCCTTTACCCCAGTCCCAACCCCCAGCCTCCAGCCCTGGCTTCAGCCCAGCCAGCCAGCCAAGTCAAAAGTTCAAATTCTGCCTTAAACACAGCCCAGTCTGTGGGCCTACCACCTCCCCCCGCATCGGGTCAGATCGTGGCTGGAGAGAGAGCGCTAAGATGAGAGACAGACTGCAGGGTGTCCATCTGATGGAGAGAGAGAGAGAGAGAGAGAGAGAGAGAGAGAGAGAGAGAGAGAGAGAGAGAGCATTACTCCATCCCAACTCCACTTTGCTTTCCCGTCACCGCCCCTTCATCTAACTCCTCACTTCCCCCTCTCCCCCCTCTGCATAGCCCCTTTACATAGATGTGTCCAGCCGAGGGTGAGAGAGAGATGGCCTACATCCTTTCCTCCCCCTCTGCTCCCCCTTCAGTCAGCCCCTCACACATGAAAGATCTGAGGGCCAGTGGGTGGTGGGTGGAGGTTGGAGGGCCCAGCCAGACCCAGACACAACACAGGGCCGGCCAGGCTGCTCTCTTCTCCGTCCCCCTGGGCTCAGCAGCCCTTCACAGCTGGGCTGGAATGTGACCTGCTCCAGATTTAATGCCAGACTTGGCCCTCCATGTGAAGGGGGGATGAGGAGAGGGGTAGAGGAAGATAGGGGGCTGGTATAAACTAGAAAATGACACGCACACATGCACAATTACACAAGTATGCTTGCATGTGAACATACAAATACACGCAGACAGACAGAGACACAGACAGACAGAGAGAGAGACAGAGAGACAGACAGACAGAGACACAGACAGAGACAGACAGGCAGAGAGATAGAGAGTCAGACAGACAGACAGAGACACAGACAGACAGACAGACAGACAGACAGAGACACAGAGAGAGACACAGAGAGAGAAAGACAGACAGACAGACAGACAGACAGACAGACAGGCAGACAGACAGACAGAGACACAGACAGACACACCACCTGCTGTGCTTTCAGTCATTTTACAGGTATAGAAGCATAGCCCAACACAGAGATAAGAAGTGGATGTTCTTTCAAAGTGTCATTTTTATTTCTTTACCATTGCGTTATGAACATCTTTATCATTTGGATTTACAAAATAACATAAAATAAGTCTGTCCATTATTGAATTGGACATATCTCTAAAAGGAGAGGATAAAAATAAATATGATGTTAAGAACAGAAGTTCATATACTGTATAAGCAATCATGAACTACAAAGTGGTTTCTAGTGGAATCAAAGGAGTTGTTTGATTCCACGAGCTTTACATTACATTATCGTGAGCTCAAGCACTCAGAATATATATTACAAAACGTCTCTTTCAGGATACCATAGATACTTTAAGTCAACATAATATAACATTCATATTAACCAAGGCACAGAGTTTAGCTATCTGACAGACATTAGTACATTTATACCAAGATAATATATTTGAATTTAAAATATTATTCAAACAGCCATTTTAGTTTAACTAAAATATTTTACGAAGCCTTATAACTTTTTCCAAGGTAAGCGCTTGATATAAGTCACCACGACAGTGCTATATATGGACAATTATCTCTCCTTCAGAAAGTGAATCCACCTCCAGCCATTTCCATAGTACAGAGGAGCCCAAACACTTAATGTCCAAACTTCAGAGTGAAGGAGAGAGAGAGAGAATCTGGAATCAGCTAACAGCAGCCGTCATCTGAGATAGTCATGGATCTTCTAGATATCTACTGTATATGGGGGACATCAGAGTGAAGGAAATAGCCAGTGGAAGATTTGACAAAATGCCTACAAAATGTGACTTCTGTGGAAACTAAAGAGAAAGTAATGGGTAGGGAAACAGCTTGTCAGTGTTAAGGTATTGGCTCAGTCCCCGCCTTTAGGAGAAGGAGAAAGCAATAATCAACAAAAGCCATCATCCGGCTATTGAATGGTAAGAAACTTTGTCCCAGATATCTACTCTTCTAGATATCTTCCCTACTGGGTAGACAATAGCTACTACTGGATGCTAGAACCAGTTTGCTCTTCTTGATATAGACTGCTCTTGTACAGGATAGTGGGGATCTCTCTGAGAGTAACTACTGGTTCGTTGGGAACTCTTTGAGAAAGTCACAGGTCTTCTTGTGAATGACCTCTCGGAGCTTCCTGACCCTGCGTGCGGTGGAGCTCCCCACGAAGCTGTCGGGCTGCAGCACGGCCATGCCGTTGTGGACGTCTCCCATGATGATGAGCTGCCCGTTGGCCGTGGTGATGTTGGGGCAAGGGCAGTTCCAGTCCATGTTCATCAAGGTCACCTCCAAGGGTTCCTGGCCGAAGAACTTGAGGCCCATTTTCTCGTCCTTTAGGATCTCCTCCACTGTGATCAGGGCGTGGCCCGAGTCCTGTTCTTCAGGCAACTCCGTCACACGCCCCAGGATGATGAAGTCGCTCTTGCAGAAGCTGGTCACCATCTTGCCCCGCGGTTTACACATCTTACAGTTATGGTTCTTCGGAAAAGGACACATCTCCTCGCAGGCCTCTTTGGATTCAAAGTTGTTTTCATTGCCTCCACAGCCGCCCCAGATGAAGGACTGGCACTGTTTGAGGGTGCTGCTGTAGGCCCAGCGGGGCTCATAGGCCTTACAGGGTCCCTGCAGGCTGGGGAGGGAGCAGGGAGCCGACAGCTCTGCCCCACACGACAACATGCAAGTCTCGTAGCTGTCAAAGTGGTTGCGGTTCTTGTTGCATTGGCTGTAGGTGAAGGTGTAGCAATTGTTCCTCTTGGCTTCATAGTACCAGCTCATGCTCTCCTCCCCACAGTCGTCACTGTCCGGCCCCTTCAGGCACTCTTCGGCAGGGAAGGGGAACGGGTTGGTGGCATTCCCTACCTCACTCTCCTTCCGGCCCGTGTCTCTCTGGATCACCGACAAGGGGTAGTGGGAGGTCACCGCCCCACCCAGGTTCTTGGCCGTGCAGGTGTAGATGCCGGCGTCCTGTTGCTGGGCATTGTAGATGACCAGCTGGCCGATGTTGGTGACCACGACGTTCCCCTGCACATGATTGGGCCTCATCACTGTGTTCTCCTTACCCTCCAGCTGCTTCTCCCAGGTCACCTCCGGACTGGGCTTGCCCAACACTTCGCACAGGAAGCTGGCCGTCTCACCCACGAACACAGCCTGCTGAGTGGGGCTGCTGAGCATCATTGGAGGATGGATGTCGGCCGGGGGGGTGGTCTCCAGGAGGGCAGTGGTTGGCCGCAGGGTGGTCTCCATGGGCAACGGGCTGGTGTTTGGCCAGGTGAGGTGGTACCTGCAGAGGTGATGTCAGAGAGAGAAGAATAGATTAGTTACCACAGTAATGTAATCCACCTTGAGCTGGGTGTGTGATAGACAAAGGTTGGTACAAAATAATGCATAAAACAAAAGCTAAGTGCAACACTAGATTGCGCGAGCATTACTCCCATGTAACTACAGAGGGATACAGAAATATCATACAAATACAGAAATATAGGGTTGTTATGTCTACAGTTATAATTCAGAATCCCATCTATTAATTTTCAGTTCCTGTTACCATAGAGATGGATATCAACACAACAAAGCAGTCATAGTACAACAAAACAGTAAACACCGCAGTCTATTCATAACTTTTCTATTAACATGTGATTAATATGGGGGTCTATACATAGATACTTCCTGTTTACCTGCAGGTGACCACAGAGATAGAGATGCCCTTGGAGCAGGCCTCTGCGTCCATGTAACACTTGTTGTAGTAGGTCATACCGTCTGAGGCGCATGTGAAGTGGGGCTCTCTCTCACAGCGGTCCCGGCACTTACACACGGGCTGGCCCTCCCAGATGTCACACTCGGAGCCCTGCTGCGTACACATGAACTTGTCACACTTGACCCCTTTTGGCATGCCAACCGGCCCCTTCTTGCCCTTCATGTCCATGTAGCGCGCCGCCACACAGCTCTTGTTCCCACACACGTTGTTGCAGCATTTCTCAAAGGTTTCACAGTCCTTGGGGGTGATAGGGGACACATGGGAGGTGTTCTGTTAGGATCAGCATGTTTCAGTTCATTATGCACTCAGGGAACATATAGAATGTTAAGGAACTTGAGAGTGATGCATTTTCTAATGTAATGAAACAATACTATGCAATGTGAGGTTGGTATTGTAGGCTATACATTTGACTTGCTTACTTCTCAATATCTCATAATGCAGAGTAATAAAAGTTATTAGAGTCAATAGTCATGGGTGGCAGGTAGAGTGTTGGGTCAGTAACTGAAAGGTTGCTGGTTAGAATTACTGAGCTGACTAGGTGAACAATCTGTTGACAACAAATGTAATATTGTGGGCATATACATCAGTGTCTGATATTTCCAATAACTGCAGTCTATGAACAAATATCTGATTGACGGAGATATTCAATCTAATTCAAAGAGAAATGCAGAAATAAACAACAGAGGCAATGTGGTCACAATTGAATTTTAATGACCAAAAACAGTTCGCAGTGCGCATGTCCCACCTTTCATTCCATGAATTAAATTGCAGAAACTTTATGTAGAGAAACGTTTTACAGAATAAAGTGTCCACTATTTGTCTCCAGCCTGTGAGGAAAGCTGATCCCAGAAACTCACCCGGTCCAACTCGCACTCGCGCATACAGGTGCTCATGGCGTCCACCCACAGGTTGGGGTTCATCTCGTTGGGGCACATGCCCGCGTGAGAGTACACCACTTTGTTGGGCATGGACATTGGCATCGCTTTCACTCTCACACAACTGTCTATGATCAGGAGCAAGACGTAGCACTGTCCAAATAGAAACCAGATCCATCGAGGAAACAACATCCACCACATATCCAGCGCGTAACGGGACTTTCACAAGGATCCCGAAGAAATAAAACAAGATCCAAGGAGCGTCGAAAATAGCGAAATTTGACGGATGAGTGCAAAAATATTAAATGGTCATAAATGACAAAGCCAAAGGGAAATTAAGTTGATGTAAAATGTGATAAAACGGTCAGGAGGACGTGTGGTCAGTGCGGAGTGTTGCTGCAGTGAAGAAGTCCGTCAGTCCGTTGGTCAACGTTTATTAATAGTCTGGAGAGATTAGTTTGTATTTGAACCCTATTACTTCAGATCTAACTACATGAATTACAGTGGCTAGTCTACCCCGACAGCAAATCCCAGGCGAGTTACAGTTCTGATGAACATATTAAAAAGTCCACAACAGCAGAAGGCTCGAGCAGGGACCGCCGGCAAAATACCTGTGCTGTGCGCGTCTGGTGCGCAAGGCGGGTGACACCTTTTCCCCCTTTGTGTAAATAGTTGGACCACCTTCATTGTAGCCCACTATGCAGTACTGTAAATGTGGAAAACATACTGTGGTAACATGAAAACAAATTGTATTCATACTTATATAATCATTTTTATTTTAACACAATATTTACTCTTATGTTGATACACATTTAGATATTTGGATAATAATATCAAAAAAATTAACTTTCGGGATAAATATGGCCTTATTGAACACCATTGCATAGTGCTGTTTTCAAGCTTTCCCTGGAGTGGGTTTAGATCTCCAGAGATGAGTCAGTAAAACCATGTGGAATGAGCTTAATGCATCCATAATACTTGCCTGGGGGAGGCAAAGGGTTGAATTCCTGGAGATCTATGCTCTGAGACTTCTCTCCTGCTACTGTAGGTTATATGATACTCGGTGGCATGTAGCCTAGCAGTTAGCGCATTGGGCCACTAACCGAAAGGTCGCTAGTTCAAATCCCAGAGCCGACAAGGGATGTGCCCTTGAATAAGGGAAAATGCTCCAGGGTTGCCGTAGACAATGGTTTGCCCCACTCTCCAAGGGTGTCTCAGGGAGAGTTGCGATATGCAGAACACATTTCCTATTCACAGAGTTGTGATATGCAATGCACATAATACACACTTGTACATGTGTGAAATATGAAAATATAAGCTCTGACCAAATTATGATTACTACTGTAGGTCATACTATACTGTATGTACAGTGTGAATGGGTCACATAAATGGTCTCCTGGTGATGGCACCATGCCCAGTGATATTCTTCACAGACACAGTATTTTGTCACCAAGCTTGGGTATGTTACTTTCTAAACGTAATCAGTTACAGTTACTAGTTACCTGTCCAACATTTTAATCAGTAACTTAACTTTTGGACTACCCCAAACTCAGTAATGTAATTGGATTACTTTCAGTTACTTTTGGATTACTTTCCCTTAAGAGGCGTTAGAAGAAGACAAAAAGGATCCATCAAATGCATTTGGTGTGTCATCATAGTCGTTTCTGATGTGTGATCAGACTCCCTCAGCTGCAACAAACTTAAACTTGCTCCTTTTTTGATGCTGAATTGAATGTCATTGAGAAAACAGATAGATGGCATAATGTATTTTTTTCACAAAAATCCACTCTGAATTTTTAAGTAATCCAAGAAGTAATCATCAATTTTTTTCTAAAGTCTCTGTAATCTGATTACAATATCTTTGCTGGTAACGTAATTGATTACAGTTAAAAAAAAATGTAATCAGATGACATGTAATTTACATGTAACCAGTTCCTCCCCAACCCTGTTTGTCATCCTGGGGCCAAAGGTTTGTATTGAACTCTGGAGAACGCTCACACATCTCCCTACTCAGCCACTGATGAATATGCCTCATGATTATGGAAACATCAGCAACACCTTGATCCTCTGTCATAAGGCCTGTATAATGCTGACAGAGCATTGGCATGACACGTTATAACCAGTCAACAGAGGACTCAATGAAAAAATACACAATAAGTACACAATGTTTGGAAGTGTCGCAAAGGAACAGCCTACCTTTAAAAACACCTCTCAGTCCATCTACTATCACTGTTCTGAACATTAGTTCCACAGGAGGCTGCTGAGGGGAGGACGGCTCATAACAATGGCTGGAATGGAGTGAATGGAATGGTATCAAACACTTGGAAACCATATGTTTGATGTGTTCAATTTCAATACCATTCCATTTATTCCTTTCCAGCCATTACTATGAGCCCGTCCTGTGGTTAGTTCTGAAAGAAAGAGGGACCCTGATGTTCACACGTAGAGAGGTACAATAGGATCTTTCCCATAGCTGTCAACCCAACATTCTATGGGACATGGATTGAGTGGTCTGTATGCATGTGTAAATCTACATCAGTCTCTCTCCATCCAGTCTCCTTCCAAGTGGAGCCCCTGCTGTGTCTAAGAGGCCCAGGCCCCTGCAGCTCTAACTTCAGTCAGAGCCGTCACTGACCCACTGACCAGGCACACTGGCAGACTAGCAACCTGCTGCTCACACACATAAACACACACATACAGACTCCACACATGTATGCACACACATTCATATATTCCACAAACACACTCATACATGTGCATATACAAGCGTGTGCCCGCTTGCACACACACACACACACACACTAACACAATAAAACACAAGCTAACACACTAACACTTGCAAGTGCACACACACATATAGACACACAAACACACACACCAGCATAATCTGAGCAACAGTACAAAGTGATCCCTTTTCTCACAACATGCATTCAGACATCTTGGGTTTGATGCCTCCTCACCCCCAGCCTCCCCCTCCAGCCCTCACCCCTGGGAGGTTGAGACCCCAACATTCCCACCAACACCGACACATGAAGGCTTGAAAACAAGTCACGTATTGAATAACGATTTCCAGAGAACCCCCGCTAAGCACTCTGACACCCTCCCTGCATTCAGCCTATATGTCTTGTCTGCAAACAGTCCTTTTGACCTTCTGTGAGGACTTTGCAGCCTCTCTGAACCTTGTCCAAAACAAGCACAATGTTTTTTTGATAACTTATTTAATCTTATCCAAACCCACGCAATTTCACAGTATGGAGACATGATAATAAAACAGTTTCATAAATATTCTATAAGTTCATGTGTGTTTTGGTGTTCTTACAAAGGATTCCATTTCCTGTTAAAATAAACAGGGTGTGAGGTGTTTTCTCATACTGTCTTTCCCTCATGCAGGAAGCACTCCATCAACCTATAAGCAAAAAAGCTGAAAACCATAAAAATAATGAAATATAACTCACTGATAACCAGCTAAGTAAACTAGACAATGTAAAAAAATTCCCCAAATTGCGTTATTTCACAGGTTGATATAGTGTGATTTGTAACAAGCAATAAAATCACAACCACCACACAAAGCCACAAGTCCTTCTTGCCTTGGTCAACTCAAGCCAATAAGGTCCAGATGGGGTGATGTGACCTGATGTCATTCTGAGAAAACACCTACATCTGATACTGAATCTGTTCTTAATCTGTTCCTATCTAGATTCCGTTCTCGCCACCCTGCCCTCTCAATTGCCAGAACAAGATTAGATAGTTAATTGTAAATGACATAACAGTGCAGAGGCTGTCAGAGCCATAATAACACTATATAGGTTTATTATAGAATACAGAGTCACGAGACAAAGGATAGATTAGCATCCACTCAGAACAATTAGTTCAGTTCAACCAAACCTCCAATAATTGGCATCTTTGAGTTGCAGTCTGACAGATGGGGATGTGGGGATGTGCCAATGAAAGCTTTATGAGGGATGTGAGGGAACATTGCTTTGTCCTGTAAAAGCATGAGAGCCGACTACTAAGTCAGGGGTTGATTGGAGCTTAACTGGAATGGGACTATCCTCTGGAAGTTTCAGTTGTCTCTTGGTCAGACTCACCGGTGTACTACCACAAACTATCCATTTCAAGGTAACAGAACCACCCACCAGCCCCCTCCACTAATGCCCGACTCCACCTCTGATGGGTGCTGAGTGTTACTTCCACACGGTGTTTGGCAGGGTAGACGTTGCCTGGTCCGGGGGCAGTTGAGCTGGGTCTGTTTGGGACCCCTCTGCCTGTCGCCCCAACATACACATACTTTACGGGCTCAGGGGAGGCTGGGCTGTTGTTACTGATCTGACAAGGCAAGATCAACGTCTAAGCTGTCTCACACACTCTCCCTAATCAATGTCACAAAGTGTGTTTAGCAGTAGCACCAGCACAGTCAACCACAGCAGACCAGACTAGGACCAGACCAGGACTCAACATCTTCCTTCTTCAAATCAGCATCATTTTCTGGACCTGATCAAACATAGCAGATCAAATGTCACAGATGTGACATGATCTGTTATTTGAGCCTAAATACCTGGGACATTGCTTGCAGTGAATGGGCACAACTTACAAGGAAACAATGTTGATTGTGAATTGAGTAACAATTATGCACCAATGAAGTACCATAGCAATGTTCTGTAGGCTTGCCATGACCAAATGAGGATAGGTTTGCATCAGACTAACTGCCACTGCTACCAATTGACTCTAGGGGCAGCATCTAAGCTGTCTCATGCTCCCTTCTAAATGTTGTTAATCAAAATGAACCTGGTGAAGGAGTGCCTCGGTGAAGGCCTCGGTCAAGGGCTTCACTGCCTACACAGACTTTTGAATCAGCATCTAATTCTATGATTTCTATCCACCATCAACCAGAAAATGACCTGTGACCAAGCTATACAAAAGGGTTCTTCGGCAGTCCCCATAAGAGAACCCTTTTTGGTTCCAGGTAGAACTCTTTTGGGTTTCATACAGAACCCTCTGTGTAAAGGGTTCTACCTGGAACCAAAATGGTTCTACCTGGAACCAAAAAGGGTTCTTCAAAGGGTTCTCCTATGGGTAAAGCCAAAAAACCCTTTAAGGTTCTAGATACACCTTTTTTCTAAGAGTTTAGCGATTCAATGCAGTAATACCTGATCATCTCCTTGAAGCTGTGACCAGTATACCACCTGTTTCCCACAGTGATGTACCAGTCCTCAGAAATACACAGTGGGTTTAGAATGTGCCAGAAATGTTTTCCATTCCTGCCTTTTTTCTTTTTACAGTGGGTTAACAAAGTATGTGCATTTGTGCAACAGCTAAGTAGCTCTGTGCTTTATCCCCCGGTGAACAGCACGAATAGCACATTAACCATGGTCGTGGGCCACAGTCCAAACCCATCGCTTGAGGTACCTGCGAGTAATGTCGCCCTTTGCCTCCGTTCCTGCGGGGAACATATCCAAAGTTTCTGACCCTAAAAGCTCTTAGGAGCCTTGGCCATGGAAGAGCTAGCCACTGGCTTTGCAGATGGTTGTCTGGGTAGGGACTGAGGGCTGATAAAAAAACAATGAAGGTGTTATTACTGGTTCTAATCTTATTAAAGTGTCTGACACCAAGACAAAGGAGAGGAACGCGTCCAGCCTCAGCAGCAGCCTAAGCTGATTCCTAGACCCTGACCCAGGGAGGAGGCCAGACACATGGTGGCTAGACACGGCACACGTGCGCGCACACACACACACACACAGAACATATATGAAGGTCAAACACCCAGGTACATAGACTTAACTACATGCGCGCAAACACACTCCCGAACATATCCGCTCGCCCTGACCAAACAGACAGCGGCTAGACATGTAGTAAACAAACACACATACAGAGACCTACTTACCTACGCACATACACACACCTACGAGCACATCAGCACACAAATATCACTTGGTTAAGTGTCACTTTCCAGCCGGTTGGTATTACGCAACTAGTGCCTTGCTCTTGTGTCAGTTGAGCAGGCCTTAAAACATCTGTTGACCACATGAGGAATATTTTCATTCCTTTTCCAACCAGCTTGTGTTGTGCACTTCGCACATATTTGGGGGCAGTGTGGCGATAGCTTACTCACTGTTTGTGTTCTTTAAATTAGGAAGAGAACATAATAACATTCTTGCACTCTTGAACATGGGCTTTTATAGTACATGTCAACACTTATACAGACAGGGTACAGCGTGTGCAGGGACAAGAGTGTGTGGACAGGCTGAAAACAAAGCTGTTCACAACTAGCTGTATCAGGAACAGCCAGTAAAGACATCTGACATCTGCTCCTGTCACCTGCAGGATTTCTGCTCCTGTCACCTGTAGGATTTCTGCTTCTGTCACCTGCAGGATTTCTGCCTCAGTCACCTAGGGCTGTTCAGTTCTAGCTTTTTGTTATGAGATTCCACTCCAACTAAAGCAGCTGTGTTATTTTGAGACCCCACTCCCACCTGTACTAGGGGAAGCAGCTATGTTGTGTCAAAGTCCCTGAGGTCAATCTACGCATCCAATCATTCTCTTGGAGCTTCACCAGTGAGACTGGAGAGAGGAAAAGGGTCTGCCTGCCGCTGAGCCACGGTAGGAAGGAAAACAATTCCCACGCTTGTTTCTGGTTACCAAGGTCACCAAAAGCCACGTTTCTAGATAAAGGGACCTTGAAAAAACATTCAGCAGCGTTAGTGAAGCATCACTTTGAATATGCATGCACTGCCTGGTACAGTAGCTCCAAGTTCATCAAGGACAAGTTAGACAGCTCCAAATAAAATGTCAAGGGTCATTCTGAAGCTTAGTCAACGGGCTCATGTTGGTCCGTCTCAGCTCAGTGGACTACAGTGGCTATCAGTTGATAAAAGGGTCCCGCAGCGTAAGCTGGCAATGGCCCATAACATCATGTATGGTCCTGTACCCCAGTATCTAAAAAACTATTGTACTTATGTATTATTCAATTGTTAAATAACATAGTATTTTTTTGTTGTTGACCAAACTGCCACTGTCAATGGACTGGAAGAAATAAAGAGATTTAGAGTGGTTGATGACTAGGCTGTTTAAAGTTGTTAAAGCTGTTTAAACTAAAGTGATGTTTAAACTAAAGTGAGGTTTACTTTGGGAGGAGAGGGAGGGAGGCAGTGTGAACAGTTACACCACTGCATTGGCATGGTTGATTCATGTCAACACTGACTTATCTACCCCCTCTAGTGGATCTTAGCAGAAACAGATGAGGTTTCATTTCAGTTCTCTGCCATATTCATAATTACCATCTCATCCTTTGATATAACCACCAATTTCAGACAAATGGAAAGATTGATCAAGTTATCCACCATGCTTTATCAAAGAACAGGTACAGGTCTTCACAATCAAACACAAGTTAAAAGGTGCCTATAAGGAATTTATCAAAAGGTACACAGGACATATAAAAATATCAGACTCTGAATGCATAGGTTAAGTTACTGTATTCTTCCTCTAGAACATGAGCAAACAATCAGTACAATGTTAGTCATCCATTTGCACAAAACTAGTATTCCTTCTGGTGCTCTTTCACTGGGCACAAAATGGCCGTAGGCGTTTCAAACATCATCATTCAGCTTCTTCAACCAGGTACCTCTCGGTCTCGTGGCACAAGTTAGGAATACAAAATTCTCTCGATAGTCCATTTGACATGTTCAAGTTAGTCTTATATTTCTTCAACATTTACACTCAACTCAACCCATTCAACACAGATACAGTGGGTTTGCACTTGGTTTCATCCTAGCTGCAACCTACCTTCATCCCCATTGATAAACACTTTCCATACTTGTAGGCATCGATACAAACTAAAGAAATTTCTCGTTAAAAAAAGGAAATTACAAATTAATAAAAATATATAATCATTAAACATACTAAGACAGTCGGAGCTTAAGGTATACATTTGAACGGTAAACAATTAAGGGCTTTGTTAATAACTGACTGTTGATTGTGTATCAACTTCTGTAGTGGGGCACTGACTGTACTGTTGAACTGAATGTAATGTTAACCAGCATAAAGAACTGATAGGACATGCTAGGGTCTTAGTCTTCCTCTATGAGCAAATGTGTTCATCAAAAAGCATTTTAAACAGAATTCTTCTCAATCAATGCACTCTCATTAAGCTTCAATTCTAACGTTTGCATTCTTGTGTATGAATCGTCATTTATACTCCCAACAAATAAGTAGCAAACACCACAACTTGACAAGAGTAAAAAGTCAGTAGGTAAAACCCGGGGGCCCCTCAAGAACTAACATTTAATCTCTTAGCTAGCTTACATGTTAATGTAGATTGTTTAAAACGTCCTCACAGAGCAGTATGAATTTGTGTATTATGACAAATGCACTGTATGATAGAACCAACAGCTTGGGGAGAATTGCTTGGGAAAAGTGTTATGGAAGCACACAAACATAACAGTTGTGTCACAAACTTATCAAACGGAAACAATCCTTTCAATCTGTCCTTTGCCCACGTCATTCAGCTGGTTCCGAAAAAACAAAAAACACATTTCATACAGCAATTCAAAAATAGGACATTTATGATTGATAATCTATTGTGGAGTAGCAGACTATTTTTCTGTCTAGGTTTGTATTTGGTTTTGATCTAATCCCAGTAAATGGAAGTATCTTAAGTGAAGCAATCCAGAAACGGTTTAACATACTCCTTTTAGGGGAACCTCTACTTGAGCTGGGAATATACTTCCCCTAAAGTGCACCTAGCGGATTCTGCTTAAATCAATAATACCTTAACTCTATAGGAACGGTCTACGATTCAATTCATTCACAGTTGAAATTGTCAGTTGAATATTATACCCAATAACTGTTACATTGAAAATAACCCCTCACACACAAACATTCAACCAAATTGTAGAACATTGAAATATTTCCCTTGCACCAAATACATGTTAATCTAAAGTAGTTTTGTTTCAGCAAGCAAACGTTGTACAATAAAACAAAATTCATAGAGCAGGAGCAATGAAGGATTTTTCCACATTGGGTATTTGATTGAAATCCAGACGGTGTCTGTGGAGCTAGCTAACCATAGCATCTGTTAGAAGGCTGTCATCTTCCACCTGCCGAAGAGAGTTCTTTAAGAAACAGACCCATTGTCTTAACAATAAGGATGAAACTTGAAGCATCTATTTGCTTACTAAGCACAACAAACAGTTCTACAAAACAACAAACACTTCTCAATTGGCCAGAGACAACGCTCACACCCACTCCCTCTTAGAAGATCAAACCTCAGTAGCACAAAGCAACATCTCTGTAAATAGCTCCATCAGGCATCCACCTAAGAACAAATAAACAGGGTAGTGTGATAACATGGGCAACCACTAAAGAAAAACTGGAAATATCACTGAAGTGCGGGAGTATGACTGAGTGTGTGTGTGTGTAGTCTGCAGCACGTGAGTGAATGCCAGTTGGAACGTCGGCAGACACCTGTTATGTCCACTAAGCAAGCGGCAGTACTGCATGTTGCTGTGTGCAAGTCAGCTGTGTCGCAACATTGTACTAAGCCGCCCATGTTGGACTAATAAGAGCTGTAGGTCTATATCAGAGAGCTGTTCAAATGGCCTCTACTCTTCTCAACCCCCTCATCATCCAGGAGCCAAGTCCACAGTACATGTATGACTAATGCCCAGTACAAAGGGATCCATGTACAGTACATAAGTTAAGCCATCTAGGAAGACTGTCACTGTCCCTCAACGCCAACGTTCCACTGTATCCCAACAACACAAACTAGAGAGGGAGGAGAGAGAGTGGGACAGAGGGAAGAGAAGAGGGAAAGAGGCCCAAATTCTTCAGTATATAACTGAGGACATGATGCATGAGTAAATCGGTTAGCGAGCGCTGCATGGGGACAGACTGGCAGGGAGCAAGGCAAGGAGAGGCGGGGCAACCACGTTACCTAGCTAACACAACAGGATTTTTAAACAAACCTCAATAATGCTGGCTGAACGACACCGAATTATAATGCAATGAAATTCACTAATAACGATAGTGGCTATTACGGCCAATAGAGAGCTAGTAGGGTCCACATGGACATCAGCATCTGTCTGTGTGTCTGTCTGTCAGTCCTGTTGGTCTCTAGTAGGTGAGTCTGGAGGCCTTCATGTTGTAGCAGGGTCTGTCGGTGAGGCCTCCCGCCCCAGAGAGGAGTGCCAGGCCCTCAGCCTTCTCCAGCACCACCTCTAACTCCTGGAAGTCCTGCAGCCGAGCCACGTCTTTGTCCTGGGAATAATAAAGTTACATTCAATAAAACACATCTTTATTGTCCACAAAAGGGCCAATTGTTTGTAGTGATTACGGTACAAAATCGAGTACATACAGTTGAAGTCGGAAGTTTACATACCTTAGGCAAATACATTTAAACTCAGTTTTTCACAATTCCTGACAATTAATCCTAGTAAAAATTCCCTGTCTTAGGTCAGTTAGGATCACCACTTTATTTTAAGAATGAAATGTCAGAATAATAGTTGAGAGAATGATTTATTTCAGCTTTTATTTCTTTCATCACATTCCCAGTGGGTCAGAAGTTTACATACACTCAATTGGTATTTGGTAGCATTGCCTTCAAATTGTTAAACTTGGGTCAAACGTTTTGGGTAGCCTTCCACAAGCTTCCCACAATAAGATGGGTGAATTTTGGCCCATTCCCCCTGACAGAGCTCATGTAACCGAGTCAGGTTTGTAGGCCTCCTTGCTCGCACATGCTTTTTCAGTTCTGCCCACAAATCTTCTATAGGATTGAGGTCAGGGCTTTGTGATGGCCACTCCAATGTTGTCCTTAAGCCATTTTGCCACAACTTTGGAAATATGCTTGGTGTCATTGTCCATTTGGAAGACCCATTTGCGACCAAGCTTTAACTTCCTGACTGATGTCTTGAGATGTTGCTTCAATATATCCACATAATTTTCCTCCCTCATGATGCCATCTATTTTGTGAAGTGCACCAGACCCTCTTGCAGCAAAGCACCCCCACAACATGATGCTGCAACCCCAGTGCTTCACGGTTGGGATGGTGTTCTTTGGCTGGCAAGCCTCCCCCTTTTTCCTCCAAACATAACGATGGTCATTATGGCCAAACAGTTCAATTTTTGTTTCATTAGACCAGAGGACATTTCTCCAAAAAGTACGATCTTTGTCCCCATGTGTAGTTGCAAACCGTAGTCTGGCTTTTTTATGGCGGTTTTGGAGCAGTGGCTTCTTCCTTGCTGAGCGGTCTTTCAGGTTATGTTGATATAGGACTCGTTTTACTGTGGATATAGATACTTTTGTACCGGTTTCCTCCAGCATCTTCACAAGGTCCTTTGCTGTTGTTCTGGGATTGATTTGCACTTTTCGCACCAAAGTACTTTCATCTCTAGGAGACAGAACGCGTCTCCTTCCTGAGCGGTAAGACGGCTGCGTGGTCCCATGGTGTTTATACTTGCGTACTATTGTTTGTACAGATGAACATGGTACCTTTAGGCGTTTGGAAATTGCTCCCAAGGATGAACCAGATTTTTTATCTGAGTTCTTGGCTGATTTCTTTAGATTTTCCTATGATGTCAAGCAAAGAGGTACTGGGTTTGAAGGTAGGCCTTGAAATACATCCACAGGTACACCTCCAATTGACTCAAATTATGTCAATTAGCCTAACCAACTTGCCAAAACTATAGTTTGTTAACAAGAAATTTGTGGAGTGGTTGAAAAACTAGTTTTAATGACTCCAACATAAGTGTATGTAAACTTCCGACTTCAACTGTACATGGTTCATCACACACAGGACTTACAGACATTAGGTGGAAGGATAGAAGAGACGTAAGTGTGTGTGTGTTTCACAGTCTTAGTCAGCGGTTGTTCTGGGATTACATAACTTGACAACAGCTCCCTTCATAACTGGATGGGTGACATTGTTTTCATATCAAATCCACCCATGCAGTGCAAGATGGGACTACCGTGTGCCATGGAACACAATGAAGCTAAAATCAACTAGCTTGCAAACATTATAATCAACCCAAAAGTTCGAAACCATTGTGACAATGTACATTTTCTGTATCAAGGCCCTAACTCATAAGAATAGAGCTGTACACACACGCTCGCTCTCATGCAAATGATTTATGAAAATGGTAATAATGGGTGACACTCATTCCATCATCAAGCAGCCGTCATGATCAGGGTTTCCAACCTAACAGAGCAGCGTGGTGCTCCAACCTAAGAGCAGCGTGGTGCTCCAACCTAACAGAGCAGCGTGGTGCTCCAACCTAACAGAGCAGAGTGGTGCTCCAACCTAACAGAGCAGCAGGGTGCTCCAACCTAACAGAGCAGCAGGGTGCTCCAACCTAACAGAGCAGCAGGGTGCTCCAACCTAACAGAGCAGCAGGGTGCTCCAACCTAACAGAGCAGCAGGGTGCTCCAACCTAACAGAGCAGCAGGGTGCTCCAACCTAACAGAGCAGCGTGGTGCTCCAACCTAACAGAGCAGCGTGGTGCTCCAACCTAACAGAGCAGCGTGGTGCTCCAACCTAACAGAGCAGCGTGGTGCTCCAACCTAACAGAGCAGCGTGGTGCTAGCATGCAAGATCTCACCTCGTGGAGTTGCAATGAGCATGAGAACGGTGAGGAATCAGTCCAGAACTACACGGGAGGATCTTGTCAATGATCTCAAGGCAGCTGGGACCATAGTCACCAAGAAAACAATTGGTAACACACTACGCTGTGAAGGACTGAAATCCTGCAGCGCCCGCAAGGTCCCCCTGCTCAAGAAAGCACATATACATGCCCATCTGAAGTTTGCCAAATGACCATCTGAATGATTCAGAGGACAACTGGGTGAAAGTGTTGTGGTCAGATGAGTCCAAAATGGAGCTCTTTGGCATCAACTCAACTCGCCGTGTTTGGAGGAGGAGGAATGCTGCCTATGACCCCAAGAACACCATCCCCACCGTCAAACATGGAGGTGGAAACATTATGCTTTGGGGGTGTTTTTCTGCTAAGGGGACAGGACAACTTCACCGCATCAAAGGGACGATGGACGGGGCCATGTACCGTCAAACCTAACAGAGCAGCGTGGTGCTCCAACCTAACAGAATAGCGTGGTGCTCCAACCTAACAGAGCAGTGAACTGTTGGGCCTACGAGGTGTGTCTAGGAGTGTTCCTGCCTGCCCTGAATCTTTCATTAGTGGTGTCTGGCCCTGCCCTACCCCGGCCTGCTCGCTACATTGAGCTGGTTAGTGGAGTGGAAAGGTAGCTGCAGCCTCAGGGTTCACAGTGCTAGTGCTCAGCCACTAGTGTTATAACCAGCCAGTTTGAGTACCAGAGCCACCCGAAATATCATCCTTTCGATGCATGTGTGAGTTCTTGTGCCTGCGTGTGTGTCTCTGCCATTCCATACCTTTCGTAGCATGGTGTTGGGCAGCTTGCGGATCTTCTCCACGTGTTCGGCGCTGATGTCCAGCTCGCGGCAGCACACACGGAGCAGCGAGCGGTAGGTGAGCTCCTGTCTGTCCAGCTCCACCTCGATGAAGTCGTTCTCCCGCGCGTTGGGGTTCTGGATGCGCACCTTTAGGACCAGCTCTGGGAGAGAGACAGATACACCAATGAGATAACGCTAGCTACTTCCGTGTGTGAGATGCAGTAGAGAGAACAATCAGTATCTGGGGCACATTCAGGCACACAGACGGGAGAAAGCATTGGATAATGGGTCTGAAAGTGCAGAGTGGTGATAAAACAGGCTCAACATAGAATGGGATTAGCTCAAATAAAGCTCTGCTGTTGTTGACTCAAATCAATGCTTGATCGAACACCACAACATTAGAGACAAACAAACGTCACACAACATCAACAGCACAAAATAAACAGCACAACATCAACAGAAAGTGCAGTGTGGCAACCGTCCTTACCTTGCACATTGACAGGGAATGTACTGGTAAAGAAGAAAGGTTGGAAGGCAGGCATGTTACCCCCAGCACCCTGGCCACAGTTGAGCTGCTGAGGGATGGACTGCTGCCGGGACATAGATGGGTTAGCGTTAGCCACCTGGGCTTGGCTGCTACTGCTGGGGGAGGGCAGGGGGAGAGCACACAGGCCCATTATGGGCGACCGAGTGTGGGTACTCCCCATGGTTGACCAGGTGGGGCTCCATGGAGAGGTCCATAGGCAGGCCTCCGTTGACGGTGAGAGACGAGGCGGGGCTCGGCGACACTCCGTTCTGCTGCGCCAATGGAATGAAGGCCCCCTCCCTCGGGCTCGGGGTGTCAGAGAGTAGGCTCTGCGGTTGCTGAGGCAGCTGTTGCTCGTGGGTGGGCGACAGGGAAGTGGAGTCACTGTGTGGGTCATCCGATGAGTGGTCTCCATTGCCATTTTGGGTCAACTGTGCCAATATGAGCTCAGCCTTGTTGTCCATCTTACTGTACATGAATGGCGGGTTGGACAGGTAGTTTGGGATGATTGGCAACTCAGGCTCCTTGATTTCAGGCACTTCCTCCTCCTCAACTGTGAAAAATACATAAGACACTACATTTAACTGGGGAGAACCTTTAACATTGACAAGCCCAGAGCATGCTGTGAAAACCAAAACATAGCAGGTGCTGGCAGGAGCCTCCATCTATGATTACCTGGCAATGAACTAGTGCTTAGGGGTGTCATTAGAGCTTCTAATAGCCATTATACCCAAAATACAGCTATTATACAGATATTACATGAACATGTTTAAGAGAATTTTAACACAAAAACAGTAACTGGGAGAGTGGTGACGTGATGATGGGACATTTACCTCCTAACAGTCTTCTGATTTCAGGCTTAGAGGTCAGCTGGACAGCCAGCTCATCTTTAGCAGTGAGGATCTCTTGGTCAGCACCAGAGTTCAGCAGGTACGACACAACCTGTTTGTGGTTTCTCTTGCATGCCCAATGCAAACATGTCCTGAATAGGAGACAATAAATAAAGAAAGTCTCTGATCTGCTCTGGGATGATTCATAAAGTTGAAGAAAGATTGACATTGCATGATGATGACTCAACCAAACAGCCAATGTGGGAACAGTCATTGTGAATGATAAAGTAGTTACTGGAGGTAGATCCAGATGAAGTACAGTGTTCACCGACTTTACCTACGCAAATATTTGCACGTTGTAGCCAACATCTACTTGTTCATTTTTATTGTCAAACATGAGAACCCACGAGGGTATATTCGCATCACTTACAGTTAAAGGAGATTGTCATCTAGGCATCATTGGATAACACACTATTCTTCTTAGGCCAGCATGAAATGGTGACATTTTACATGCCATTGCATCGAGCACGTTGCCAACATTGCGCTGGCAGCATTTTAACAATCAATCGATCAATAATCACCCGTCCTTACATATTATTTATCAACTTGTGTTTAAGTTTGAGATATATATATATATATGTATTAAATACACTTACCATCCGTTTATTTCGTTTTGAGAGTTGACATTCACTCCGCTTTCCACTAAAATCCGCACCTCGTCGATGTCTCCAATCGCAGACGCCTCTCTCAAGCGCTCCTGCAATTCCTTATCCAACGATGTCGTTGACATTTTGTACAAATTATTAGCTAACTTAACGAGATCATGGGAGACAATAATGACTTTACAGGTCGTAAGAGGGTGACGCCTAGGTCTGGAAATAGCTGCTTAATTGCACTAAAAATAGCCGGCGACTAGGGGAGTGTTGTTAGCTAAGAAGCTAACGTTAACTGACTATATAGCTAGCTATACGGCTAACGTTACTAGGCTCGCGCAAGATTGTTGACGTCCGTAATGTTAAGCTTGACAGGAACAATATTTATCAAAGGACACCATCAATGGTGAGCGGTTAGTTTAATTTAATATGTTGTTGCTGCACCGGCTTGTCAACTCTTTTAAATGAGTTTTGAAATTAAAAGTCCGTTACATTGTTAAGTAAAGGCTCCGACGGTGCGCTGTCAACTATTCCTCCCATATCGGGGACAGATTTTAGTGTAACAACAGTAGGAAGAAAGTTGTATGTTCCTCCTTGCAAAATAAGATTTATTTTTATTAGCTCTCGTACTAATGAATGTTACAATAACCCATGTGTTGTGTTGACATTTATTTACCTTGCACATACACTGCCATGTTTGAATGTTCAACTTACACTGTTTTGTGCAATATGTCTATGTATTCTCCTTTTGGAGTCAACAACGAGTTAGCTGTCCAACAGGTCTAGTTACAGATTTTCTGGACGATATTCCGAAAATATATGGTGTGTGTGTTTAAAAGTACACAAATTGTGGACACAGTACTTACTGAGAGCACCTACAGTACCCTTGCTTGTTCATTCCCACAAACAAGTAATTTTCTTCCTCTAGACCTCCTTGAGGATTCCCTTGAAATCGTCCATATTGTCAACCAAAATCATCATTCTAATTTTTCAGACTCAAAACGTAGCTTGACACTACAGTAGACTTTGACCTCATCGACTTAGTAGCATTATAATCAGGGGTGAGAGTCACTGATTTACAGTTATACCCCTTTTCAAAGTTGTGGTCAATCAACTTTATTTTATTTCAAACAGATTTTGTGTATCAGAAAGTATGTCATGTGGCGGACCTAGCCCAATCATGGACTAAAGCAGCCGAACATTACTCCTTATAGTCCAAGGACCTTACATGTTCTGTTTAAAGGCGCATTTGGCTCTGGAAGTCAAAGCAGCCAAATACTCCCGTCTAAACGTGAATCGATTCTCAATTTCGGAACAGTTCTATAAACATAAATCCCTCTACTTTCATATCACATAAAAATAAATTCACAACATGAAAAATACACACTTACTGTAAACTTGTTTTAACAATGTATAACACAGTTGCAACCAACAGTATTTTTCAGTGACAACCCGTTTGTGGCATCTGTCTTCTGTTTACACAGGTGTTCAGAGACGCAGATAGCTCGGGCTTTGTTCGAGAGGATCAAAACCGCAATGTATCAAGCGTAAATTGTGACTGACTGACCCAGAAATAATAATGAGTCTTTATTTATGATGCGAGGTGATTTGTAGATCAGTCAGTCGGCAGTCGCCTGCAGTCATTTTGATGCTCTCTATGTTTCAGTGCTCTTATAAACAAGCACAGAAACATGGAAATATGGCGGTGTGGGAACCTTAACCCTATATATATATATATATATATATATATATTGTAATGAAACAGCAGGGAGCCCGAGGCGGCAGAGTCGATATCCGCGGTTATAAACCCAGGGTCGTTACTATATATATATATATATATATATATACAAAGGTTGAATTGATACATACCTTACTGCAAGCAATGCTAGTTAATGTTCAGACCAAGCGCCAGGGCTCTTAAATAAAAAACCCATACAGAATACGTCTTCACCCATTAACTCGTATGTGAGAGTCATGATGATCAAAGTCTTGTGGGGGACCATGAGTGGATGCTACAGGACATCCAAGCAGAGGGTGGCGGAATTTCTCACACAGCGGCGGTTTCAGGTTCCGCACACGGATGCACGCACAGTGGGTAGCGACTGTTGCTGAATGCGAACGGCTGCCATTTTGATCTGAAATAACTAGGATCTGTATTTCTTTGGTGCAATAATAAATGGTTTAACTTAGTAGATACAATAGCTTTTTGCTTTCAGTTTTGAGGCAAAATGCTTTCCGCAGCCCAGTTACTCGATGAGTTGATGGGTCGAGACAGAAACTTGGCCCCCGACGAGAAACGATGCAACGTACGCTGGGACCACGAGACCGTAAGTTAGCCACTTTGTTAGCTTTAGCCAGCTCGCTGGAAACAGTTTTATTCCGGTTCTTGTTTTCAGTGAGTCGTTTTATAGGTAGCTAGCAAACTGACGTTGATATTGATGTGTTTACTTAAACGTAATAGCTGGCTATCTAAATGATGCCGCTAGCTAACAGCATCCTAACTAGCTATAAACTAACGACCGCTAGGGTCGGGTGTTAGTTAGCTAGCTAGCTAGGTAAGCTAACGCGTTAGCTACATTTGAGGACAGCGTGTTCCTCTCAGGCCCAACCCCCTGACCCACGACGCCGCATTCAACATTAAACTAATGACCAACACTGGCCCT
Source organism: Brachymystax lenok tsinlingensis (assembly GCA_030435695.1). NCBI lineage: Eukaryota > Metazoa > Chordata > Actinopteri > Salmoniformes > Salmonidae > Brachymystax > Brachymystax lenok. The sequence continues at coordinate 72,555,278 of CM059791.1, forward strand.
GCACTGTAGCTAGCTACATAATGTTATATAGTAGATCATTAGTAACTTCTCCAACGACAACGTACGAGTTTGCTAACGACGGCTAGCTACAGGTCCGCTGACAACTGGGCTAGCTAGCTTGCTAAATAGAAACAAGTAGGTACTTAACGTTATTTGCAGACATTAACCGAATGTGAAACCGTAATGGAGACAATCTAGCTAGCTGCAAATTTCAAAGTCAATATTGACATTTGTATTGGCTCAAAGTTAGACATTAGCTAGCTTTGTAACCTTATGCTATGTCGTTGTCAATGTAGCTAGTTAATCAAGTTGCGTGACTCTTAAGTCAAATCACATTTTATTGGTCGCATACACATATTTGGTAATGTTATTGCGGGTGTAGCGAAATGCTTGTGTTCCTAGCTCCAACAGTGCAGTAATATCTAACAATATACACATCTAAAAAGTAATGTAACTTACAGTGCATTCGGAAAGTATTCAGACCCTTTGACTTTTTCTACATTGTTACATTACAGCATTATTCTAAAATTAATTCAATTGTTTTCCCCCGCAATCTACACACAATACTCCACAATGACAAAAAAATAAAATTGGGACTCCCAATCACGGCCGGATGTGATAGAGCCTGGATTCGAACCAGGGACTGTAGTGACGCCTCTTGCACTGAGATGCAGTGCCTTAGACCGCTGTGTGTATGTTAACTATTTAACTGTACTAGAATGCTTAGAATCCCGCTAAAATTGTAAATATCGCTATAGTTTTATTTTGGCAAGGAAATGATTGGATATTGGTATTGGCCGAAAATGTTATCAGTGCATCACTAGTCTGAGTCCTTTAGGTGACTTTTGGCAAACTCCAAGCGGGCTGTCATGTCTTTTACTGCGGAGTGGCTTTCGTCTGGCCACTCTATCATAAAGGCCATAAAGGTGCTGTAGAGATGGTTGTCCTGGAAGGAACTCTGGAGCTCTGTCACTGACCATCGGGTTCTTGGACACCACCCTGACCAAGGCCCTTTTTTTACCTTTATTTTACTAGGCAAGTCAGTTAAGAACACATTCTTATTTTCAATGACGGCCTAGGAACAGTGGGTTAACTGCCTGTTTAGGGACGACAGATTTGTACCTTGTCAGCTCGGGGGAATTGAACTTGCAACCTTTCGGTTACTAGTCCAACGCTCTAACCACTAGGCTACCCTGCCGCCCTTCTCCCCTGACTGCTCAGTTTAGCCTGGCGGCCAGCTCTAGGAAGAGTCATGGTGGTTCCAAACTTCTTCCATTTACGAATGGAGGCCACTGTTCTTGGGGACCTTCAATGCTGCAGACATTTTTTGGTACCCTTCCCCAGATCTGTGCCTTGACACAATCCTGTCTCGGAGCTCTACGGACAAATCCTTTGACCCCTCGGCTTGGTTTTTGCTCTGACATGCACTGTCAACTGTGGGGCCTTTATATAGACAGGTGTGCGCTTATCCAAATCATGTCCAATCAATTGACTTTACCACAGGTGGACTCCAATCACGTTGTAGAAACAGCTCAAGGATGATTAATGGAAACATTAAGCTCAATTTCGAGTCTCATAGCGAAGGGTCTGAATAGTAATGCAAATAAGGCATTTCTGTTTTGTGTATTTTTATGCTACATTTTCTAAACCTGTTTTTGCTTTGTCATTATGTGGTATTGTGTAGATTGAGGGGATTTTTGTTAATTTAATCCATTTTAGAATAAGGCTGTGTCCGAATGCACTGTATGTGTGTATGATGGGTCAAATGGTTACCTCTAAAAATATTATAATTGGCATTATTACCAAAGCAAAGGTCACTAGCTACTAATCCTGTTTATCAGTGAGATTAGGCTAATTAATGTTTGAAGATGCATGTTTGATAGAAGATCCATGTTGCGTTCCCCAACCAGTTTGCATGCAACATTTTTGGCAGGCCTGGCATTGAAGAGGTTTGTGGTTTTGTGGCTTCTGTATTTCCCAAAATCATGCAACTGTTGGCTCACTAATGACATGTGGCTTATCTTTTCTCCCTTCCAGACCTGTAAGTACTATCTCTGTGGATTCTGCCCTGCAGAATTATTCACAAACACCCGGTCTGACTTGGGTCCCTGTGAAAAAATCCATGATGAAAACCTTAGGAAAATGTACGTTTGACCTTTTTTGCTGTCACTTTTTGTTTGTGTGTTTATAATTAAGCTATAGGGCCCGAGGGGGTGTGGTATATGGCCAATATACCATGGCTTAGGTCTGTTCTTAGGGACGACACAGCCCATAGCCATGGTATATTGGCCATATACCACACCCCCTCGAGTCTTATTGCTATTATAAACTGGTTACACATGTTATATTGACTATATACCACACCCCTCAGGCCTTATTGCTATTATAAACTGGTTACCAATGTAATTAAAGTAAACAAGTCATTTTGCATTGTACCTGTGGTATATTTAAGCAATAAGGCCCAGGGGGGTGTGGTATATGGACAATATACCATGGCTAAGGGCTGTTCTTAACCTAATATCACATGTGTGTGTATATAGCGTATAACATGGAATAACAGGTGTGTAACTCCTTTTCATCCTATGTGCACCAGGTATGAGAAAAGCTCCCGGTTCATGAAGGAGGGCTATGAGAGGGACTTCCTGCGCTACCTGCAGTCTCTCCTGGCAGAGGTGGAGAGGAGGATCCGCAGGGGCCACGCCCGTCTGGCCCTGTCGCAGGCCCAGCAGGCCGCAGGAGTAAGTATACATATAGATATACTCAGTCAATGCCCATAGGTTCGCCACTATAGAGAACACAGAACTCAACTTGGAAACCTAGGCCAACCCTTGTATTTGGTTTGTCATGTTCATCAATGTTGTTAGCTTTATGCTGACTGGACCTTCTCTTTCTCCAGCAGGGGCCTGGTGGTCCTGTGGGGAAGAACGAGGAGAAAGCTACAGTCCTGACAGAGAAGATCGAGGACCTAGTCATGCAGGTGAGCTACCTGTGTTTCCCAAAACATTACATTCTACCATTGAGCACATTTACATGGATCCTACACTACCGTTCAAAAGTTTGGGGTCACCTAGAAATGTCCTTGTTTTTGAAAGAAAAAATAAAAGCAAACAATGTCTACAATGTCTGTATTTCTGATAAATTTGATGTTATTTCAATGGACCAAACATGTGGTTCTCTTTCAAAAACAAGTGACCCTAAACTTCTGAACTGTAGTGTACATGCATCCATCATATGAAGGCCTACATTCATGCAGGACATATACTCTGGAGTAAGTTGTTGTTTTCTATGTAAACAAAGCTGCCGTTGTTTGTGCTGTGTTCAGATCGAGGAGTTGGGCTCTGAGGGCAGAGTGGAGGAGGCCCAGGGGATGATGAAACTGGTGGAACAGCTAAAGGACGAGAGAGAGCTGCTCAGCTCCACCCCTCGGTGAGTTACTCCTGGTTCTTTCTCACTCAGTCAGCATTGAAGTCAGCTTAGTTATCTATTTAGTAAGCCTTTTGTATGAATTCAATACCGTGAGACTAAACCTGGGGATGAATAGATTTTTGGTTGAAGGTGCTGTACTTGTAAAACTAAAAGTCATCCTGATTGATTCCAGACGATTGAGACCTTTGAGGCCCAGGAGAAACAGATGGAGGTGTGTGAGGTGTGTGGGGCGTTCCTCATTGTGGGAGACGCCCAGTCCCGGGTGGATGACCACCTGATGGGCAAGCAGCACATGGGCTACGCCAAGATCAAGTCCACCGTGGAGGAGCTCAAGGTAAGTCCTTAGGTTTGAAGGATTGTTGACACCCAAGTCAATGTTTGTCAAGATTCCATATATGCCATTTGCTGTACTGTGTGCTTTAATGCCCATGAATAGGAAATATAATTTAATAATTTTGACTGTTGCTGTTTTGAAAGACCAGTATGTTGATATTGCTGATGCAGTAAACATTTGGTCATATAATTGAATTGTTGGTGATAAGTCATGTATGAATGACTTTCTGTTAAGGAGAAGTTAAATCGGCGATCCGAAGACCCCGCCGGAGAAGACAAGGGAGAGCTAGAGAGCAAGGACTGGGAGCGTGAGAGGGAGGAGAGGGAGACTAAGCGCAAGTTGGAGGAGGAGGAGAAAGAGAAGGAGAAAGAGCGAGAAGGAGAAAGAGAGGGAGCGAGTGAAGGAGCGGGAGAGAGAGAGGGAGCGAGAGAGGGAGAAGAGGGGAAGGAGGAGCCACTCTAACAGCCGCCACTCCAGCCGAGCGTCGGACCGTAAGAGGAGTCGGTCCCGGGAACGCCGGCGGTCCAGGAGCAAGGAGAGGGAGCGCAAACGTAGCAGGTACTGTACTGAATGGCACGTAGGCTAGTATTGTATGGCTGATTCACACTATAGGCCGACCCCCAACTGTACTGTGCTGGCTCGTTCATTTTCCTTTCAAATGTTCTTTTCCAGCACGGTCCCAGCAACTATGTTGGATGCTTAACCCATAATAGTCTAAGCCGGGGGAGGGGTCTACTAAGCTATATGGAATTGTGTTAAGGTCATATCAAAATGATCTTTGGTATTTGATTTGGTATTTTAAGAGCCCTTGAAATATCCAAACTTTTTTTATATAAAAAAACATATTTAATTACATTTTTTGGGGCCTTACTGCGATTAGCCTATACAAACGCATTGAATAACAGATTCACTACATGGAACAACAGATAGTCCCAAAAACATCTAAAGGAAGTTTGTTCTGAAGAAGTGTCTGTCCTACATCTGAGAGATTTTCTTTTTAGCCATGTATTTAACCCCTTATTTTTGCCATTAAACAGTCTCTGTATATACTTCCATCAATTCAACTGGTACCGGTGGTCCTTCAGACCAGTCTTGAGGCCTGTGGGGCGTCTTAGAGCAAAACAACCCACATGTTCCTGAGAGTCTCACCTTGACATATTAGTGTGTTGCCCAAACTGTTTGGACGCTATAGACATAAGTTGTCAGATCGGCTATAATGACTGTTGACGAGTCCCAAGACGCTTGTGGGGATCGTAGAGCAAAACGGAGAACACCATTGTGTTTGTGCCAGTCTCATCTTTCCATAGAGGGTTCACAATAGTTTGGGCGCTACGGACGATTTTGTGAGAAGACCGATTTTTATGGATGTCTCATGGTCTGACAAACACCGCTCTAGCTCTGTCACCTTTACCTCAGATGTGGAAGTGTTACATAGGCGGATGCAGTAGATTGAGACACAGCCACAACATATCTCTACCTTAATCTGAAATATTTTTATGGAGATTTTATTATAATGCTAATTCGTTTTCTGCGTGGTTCGGACATTGACCTTAGGGGGGTTAACCAGCCCGGTACAGCTTTGCCTGGCCCTATAATGTTAATCAGGTATCACAGTTCATGTGTTTGTGAAAAACTGTTATTCAAAGTTCCACTGCTCTGCTCTTGAGTGTGTCGTGGATGAACATGTTCCTATGTCCTGTGTTTTTCCACAGAAGCCGGGACAGGGACCGGGAGAGGCGGCGCAGCCGGGAGCGTTCGGACAGGAAACGGCGCTCCCGCAGCCGGGAGAGGAAGAGATCCCGCAGCTCGGAGCGCAAGTCTCACCGCCACCGGAGCCGCAGTCGGGACAAGGACAGGACGTCCAGAGACAAAGGTGAGACATGGGACAAGCTGGCATATTCAAACACATTTAGGATAATCTCAACTCTGATCTTTTGCTAACTTAAGTTTCTTGCAGCAATAGCAGGGTTTTTTCTGAATCTAAAAGGGGCTTAGGTGGTGGGCGTGGCAATTGGCGCTGTCAATCTGTCAGCGTGGCAGAATTTTAGAGAACATTTTAGAGGCGGTGTAGAGAAATACACTGCTCAAAAAAATAAAGGGAACACTTAAACAACACAATGTAACTCCAAGTCAATCACACTTCTGTGAAATCAAACTGTCCACTTAGGAAGCAACACTGATTGACAATAAATTTCACATGCTGTTGTGCAAATGGAATAGACAACAGGTGTAAATTATAGGCAATTAGCAAGACACCCCCAATAAAGGAGTGGTTCTGCAGGTGGTGACCACAGACCACTTCTCAGTTCCTATGCTTCCTGGCTGATGTTTTGGTCACTTTTGAATGCTGGCGGTGCTTTCACTCTAGTGGTAGCATGAGACGGAGTCTACAACCCACACAAGTGGCTCAGGTAGTGCAGCTCATCCAGGATGGCACATCAATGCGAGCTGTGGCAAGAAGGTTTGCTGTGTCTGTCAGCGTAGTGTCCAGAGCATGGAGGCGCTACCAGGAGACAGGCCAGTACATCAGGAGACGTGGAGGAGGCCGTGGGAGGGCAACAACCTAGCAGCAGGACCGCTACCTCCGCCTTTGTGCAAGGAGGAGCAGGAGGAGCACTGCCAGAGCCCTGCAAAATGACCTCCAGCAGGCCACAAATGTGCATGTGTCTGCTCAAACGGTCAGAAACAGACTCCATGAGGGTGGTATGAGGGCCCGACGTCCACAGGTGGGGTTGTGCTTACAGCCCAACACCGTGCAGGACGTTTGGCATTTGCCAGAGAACACCAAGATTGGCAAAATTCGCCATTGGCGCCCTGTGCTCTTCACAGATGAAAGCAGGTTCACACTGAGCACATGTGACAGACGTGACAGAGTCTGGAGACGCCGTGGAGAACGTTCTGCTGCCTGCAACATCCTCCAGCATGACCGGTTTGGCGGTGGGTCAGTCATGGTGTGGGGTGGCATTTCTTTGGGGGGCCGCACAGCCCTCCATGTGCTCGCCAGAGGTAGCCTGACTGCCATTAGGTACCGAGATTAGATCCTCAGACCCCTTGTGAGACCATATGCTGGTGCGTTTGGCCCTGGGTTCCTCCTAATGCAAGACAATGCTAGACCTCATGTGGCTGGAGTGTGTCAGCAGTTCCTGCAAGAGGAAGGCACTGAGCCTCATTTTGACTTGTTTTAAGGACATTACATCAAAGTTGGATCAGCCTGTAGTGTGGTTTTCCACTTTAATTTTGAGTGTGACTCCAAATCCAGACCTCCATGGGTTGATACATTTGATTTCCATTGGTAATTTTTGTGTAATTTTGTTGTCAGCACATTCAACTATGTAAAGAAAAAAGTATTGAATAAGATTATTTCATTCAGATCTATGATGTGTTATTTTAGTGTTCCCTTTATTTTTTTGAGCAGTGTATTTGAATTTAAGTGAATTTCTTGCAGTTCTTCAAATTCCTCCATTGAGCTGAGACAATTTTTTTTTTAAGCTAATTTCCTGCAATTCTATTCATTTTGTCATTTGCTAATGCTGTGTTCTTTTACTCAAACATAAAATCAATACTGCTGAATTCATTTTGTTTTCATTCTCAACTGTCTAGCTTTTCTTTGGGTGATGGTTAGATCTCAAAGATTATAAAAAAAAACGTATTTATAGGTCCATTATTTATTCTAAATACTTTATCTGGTTTGTCATTTTAAGTTTACACTGAGTGGTTTCCATCCCTAAAATGTATAAAATAAATATCTACTTTTTTACGCTGTTTGGACTTAGGTGGCCTGAAAAACACTTAGGCAGCCCGCCTAAAGATTGAAATGGCAGAAAAATCCCTGAATAGACCTTTTACCCACGTTTGGTTATGTGACTCCACACTTATGATTGAGCTGGTGATGCAACAACATTTTTTTGACCATAATGGTCCCTACCGAATTCAAAAGTGTGATCTGAAGTGTGTCCTACTTTAGAAGTCTTTGTCATGACTCTGTTTCATACCTCCATCCCTCCCAGAGCGTAAGGAGCCGGAGGAGAGGAGGAGCAGCTCCAAGAAGGACGAGGTGTTAGAGGATGACAAGCCTTCCTCTGACGTGGCCAAGGCTGGGCCCATGGAGGCTGAGGCTCCTGCCTCTACACTGGGCCTGGCCCTTCTGGCCAGGGTCAACGGGGCTGCTCAAGACGACCTCCATTCTGAAGGTGACACTCAGTCCAATTAAAACTGATCTGATAGGACCTCAGATCAGGCTCAGGTAAGTGCGCCCTCCCCCGTCATCCTGGCTCTCAAAACACACACCCCTTCCCCATCTTCCCCCTCAAACCTCCCCTCCTGTTCTCCTCTCCCTCCGTTTACTTTCAGTTCTATTGCCTTTGATTTGTATGTTGTATCTTTATCCTGTTGTTTTGGATATAGTGCATCGTAAGTATGCACTGAAGATGGAGCTAGACCGATGATGAGAGAAGAAGGTAGAAACAGAGGTCACAAAGCCCAGAGGGAAAGACCAGTGTAGTCCTGAAAAACATACCTGGAGGTACCCCTCGTTTTGTGTCGGTTATATACATGCATATTATATCTCTATATTTTGTCTTTTGGGAAAAAATCTCTTCCAAATTTAAATCCAAGTATTTCTTTCTACCTGTATTGCCTCTTGTATATATTTTTTCTCTTCAGTGATGGTGGCAGTAACCATATGTCTTTTCATTTGTCAATTTGTCATAGCCTATATTGAACGTATTAAAGTGACTGTTTGTCTAGATATGTGGACATGTATCCACACATAGACACACAGCATTTTACAGATACTTCAAAAGTAAAGTGAAGCTATATATGAAAGGATCCGTACTATTTCTTTGACCTACTGAATGCACAGTCTAAAACCCTTTTTTCTCCCACTGCCATGGATATTGTGTTCTATATACAGCTCTCTGTTCTCTGATATGCATTGTATTGTAACACAGTGTGTTGGTTAGCATTGGGCTGATGATGGAAGGGTAGGGGTTAATGAATGATTGCAGCTGACTTCCATACCTCACACAGCGTTGGTGTTGAGTGAGTGAGCGACCTCATGAAAGAAAAAGGCAAATTAATAAACCCTCAAGGATCAAACTGTCAAACTATTCAGGTACTCACCCAGGTACTCCTTTCTCTACCCACATCCATTTCTACTGAATGCTGTTGCCTGTGAGCCTACTGCTCTTTATCATGACTAAGGCTTGATGTGTATTGTTTTTGTTTTTCCTTTGTTTTTGTTTTTCATCTTTTAAAAGTTGTTTTTGTTCAGTAATTATTATGAGAAAGTGATGATGATGATGATGATGATGATAAGAGGTACAGGTCAACTTGTTTGATATCCCCCAGCTGTCTAGTTTAATTAGATTTGATACTTATTACTGAACCTGCCTTTCAAGACTTCATTGACTTTGAAAGTGTACCAAATTATATTATTTACATGCTGTTGATTGAAAACACTTAATTTTGACCCATGTTTGATATCGATGGTGATATCGTTTAACTAACATTCCTCAGTTTCGGTTTGTCTACAGTTCATTTTATGGTAAAGGGGATATCAAGCAGGTTCCATCATCTCTAAATAGGATGGTTAACTTTAAAGTTGAGTTCTATTGCCTTATACTGTGTCCCAAACTGAGTGTGACGAGCAGGGCGGCCATCGTCAGCTAACGTCCACAAACATTAAAGAGCTGTTGGAGAAACGTCCACAAAATGCCAGGACGTTCCCTGCTCCAAAAATACAATTTTAGTTTTCCCTAGTGTTTTAGTTTATTTTCCAGTTCGTTAAGTTAGTTACCATTCCTCTGTGCCATGTTTGTAGGGGATTTCTTTGAATGACAAAGATATCTGTAGAGTTGATGATAGCAGCTTGTGGCTGCTACAAGCTGTGTTACCAGGATCTTTACTAATGTGTCACCTCTTTGACCGTTTGTGCACCCCAGGGGACGCTGGGAAATCTGGAGGAGGAAGATCTGAAGACCACCTGTCGCTCCCTGAACCTGTCTCTGCTCTGCTTAAAACAAGGTGAACCACAGATGTAGTGGCTTATTAAAAAAACTGGGACATCTAAATCACAACAAAAGACACGTGTGTGTGTGTGAAGGTGCCCTCTGTTGTCCTCTTGTAGTATTTTTTGGAAGATCACATTATTAGCGCAGGACCAGACAGTCTTCATTCAGTTTTACGTTGTATTTCTTTCCTTCATCGTTTCTGATATAAAGGACCTTGTCTAGTAGCTGATGAGGTAGAATGGTACATTAAGCCTTTTATCTATGTTCTGTTTCTCATGCAGTTATGACAAATAAAAACCGTGCTTGTTTTGGTTTGTTATGTCAGGTTTCCACTCTTTCACGGTTTGACTTTTTTGGAAAATCAGTTGTAAAATTAGTCCGGAAGTGTTTGTACAATGTTAGTCAGGAGCATCTCTCTCTTTCTCCTCTCTCTCCTTCCCACCCACCAGATCTCACACCCACTGACTGATCTCTCTAGCCCCTTACTGTAAAATATAGTGAGATTTAATTTAGCTTTTTTTTGTTCTGATTTTAAAACCTGTTCATCTTGATCAATAAAAAGAGAGCTTGAACGCTGTCTGTGGATTTGTTTGACTCTTGTGTTAGGAGTGCTGATTTAGGGTCAGTTTTGCCTTTTAAGTCATAATAAATAAGAGGTCAGGATCAATTCCAACAAATCAGCATTTCTACTCGGAGATGCTTTGTGAATACAGACCACGGCTCATTAGAATCTACCTCAGAGGATGAGCCCCACTGGCTCTGTATATAACCCAGAGATTTTCATTAATCAACGGTAGCTGACTCTCACTCCATCTTTGTCTCTTTCACTTGCTCTCCCAGTCTATTTGGCGTGGCAGGTAGCCTAGTGGTTAAGCAACTGACTAGGTATTCCCTTTCTACCATCCCAGCATCAAGATAGTAGCTAGATAACTGAGGGAGTTTGGTCTGATTATGGTCCTAATAAGGATGCCTGGATCACACTTTAAGGCCGACCTGAACCCCACTGTACTGGCTCAGATATTGTCTTTTCACACTCCTTTCCAGCACGGTTCCAGCAACTATAGTGAATGTGTAACCAGGCCTGCCCAGTAGCCTACAGTTTGGCTTGGCTCAGTGTGGCCTTTTTTATTAGTGTGATTTCGGCTTTTCAGTCTCAGAACTGACCTTGTCAACCCAGCAGGCAATTAGACCACGCAGCGGGCTTTTCCAGACCTGATCAGAGCAGTGTAATTAATAATTAAGGGTGGTTGGGTCAGTGTACTGACTGGGTTTGTGCCTGCCTCCTGTGGCTGGTCTGAGTGAGCACTGGAGCCCAGCCAACTGCTTAAGGATTAGTGCCAAGGTCTAAGTGATTGTACTGGGTGTAGACTGCACTTGCCTCTTCCAGAGGGGAATTGGGTCTAGGGCTTGGAGTTTTCCTAGGCCGGGTTTTGTGGTCAGAAGGAACGTCTTAGCCCGACTGATAAATCGTGATTAGGGCCAAAAGTTTTCCCTAACCAAGTGACCTGCAGGCCATAAAGTATTAGAAATAAAGAATATTTGATTAAACAATTCAAAACCGTACCTAAACACTGATAGCAATGGTTTTATCACAGAGACAAGGGTCGGAATCATAAACTCAGCAAAAAAAAGAATCCTCCCTTTTTCAGGACCGTCTTTCAAAGATAATTCGTAAAAATCCAAATAACTTCACAGATCTTAATTGTAAATGGTTAACACACTGTTTCCCATGCTTGTTCAATGAACCATAAACAATTAATGAACATGCACCTGTGGAACGGTCATTAAGACACTAACAGCTTACAGATGGTAGGCAATTAAGGTCACAGTTATGAAAACTTAGGACACTAAAGAGGCCTTTCTACTGACTCTGGAAAAACACCAAAAGAAAGATGTCCAGGGTCCCTGCTCATCTGTGTGAACGTGCCTTAGGCATGCTGCAAGGAGGCATGAGGACTGCAGATGTGGCCAGGGCAATAAATTGCAATGTCCGTACTGTGAGACGCCTAAGGCAGCGCTACACCCACCAAACCCACCATCGCTGGACCAGACAGGACTGGCAAAAGTGCTCTTCGCTGACGAGTCACGTTTTTTGTCTTACCAGGGGTGATGGTCGGATTCGCGTTTATCGTCGGAGGAATGGGCGTTACACCGAGGCCTGTACTCTGGAGCGGGATCGAGGTGGAGGATCCGTCATGGTCTGGGGCGGTGTGTCAGCATCATCGGACTGAGCTTGTCATTGCAGGCAATCTCAACGCTATGCGTTACAGGGAAGACCTCCTCCTCCCTCATGTTGTACCCTTCCTGCAGGCTCATCCTGATATGACCCTCCAGCATGACAATGCCACCAGCCCTACTGCTTGTTCTGTGCGTGATTTCCTGCAAGACAGTTATGTCAGTGTTCTGCCATGGCCAGCGAAGAGCCCGGATCTCAATCCCATTGAGCACGTCTGGGACCTGTTGGATCAGAGGGTGAGGGCTAGGGCCATTCCCCCCCAGAAATGTCCGGGAACTTGCAGGTGCCTTGGTGGAAGAGTGGGGTAACATCTCACAGCAAGAACTGGCAAATCTGGTGCAGTCCATGAGGAGGAGATGCACTGCAGTACTTCATGCAGCTGGTGGCCACACCAGATACTGACTGTTAGTTTTGACCACCCCCTTTGTTCAGGGACACATTATTCAATTTATGTTAGTCACATGTCTGTGGAACATGTGACTAACAGTTGTCAGTTATGTTCATACAAATATTTACACGTTTAAGTTTGCTGAAAATAAACACAGTTGACACTGAGTTTATATACAGTACCAGTCATGTTTGGACACACCTTCTAATTTTCTTAATTTGTACTGTTTTATACATTGTAGAATAATAGTGAAGACATCAAAACTATGAAATAACACATGGAATCATGTAGTAACCAAAAAAAGCGTTAAACATATTTTATATTTGAGATTCTTCAAAGTAGCCACCCTTTGCTTTGTTGACAGTTTTGCACACTCTTGGCATTCTCTCAACCAGCTTCACGAGGAATGCTTTTCCAACAGTCTTGAAGGAGTTCCCACATGCTGAGCACTTGTTGGCTGCTTTTCCTTCACTCTGCGGTCAACTCATCCCAAACCATCTCAATTGGGTTGAGGTCGGGGGGATTGTGAAGGCCAGGTCATCTGATGCAGCACTCCATCACTTTTCCTTCTTGGTCAAATAGCCCTTACACAGCCTGGAGGTGTGTTGGTTCATTGCCCTGTTGAAGTGCAAACCAGTGGTAGCCATGCTGGTTAAGTGTGCCTTGAATTCTAAATAAATCACTGACAGTGTCACTAGCAAAGCACCATCACACCACCTCCTCCTCCATGCTTCACGGTGGGAATCACTCATGTGGATATAATCCGTTCACCTACTCTGTGTCTCACAAAGACACGGCGGTCTGTACCAGAAATCTCAAATTTGGACTCATCAGACCAAAGGACAGATTTCCACTGGTCTAATGTCCATTGCTCGTGTTTATTTGTGTCCTTTAGTAGTGGTTTCTTTGCAGCAATTTGACAATGAAGGCTTGATTCACACAGTCTCTTCTGAACAGTTGATGTTGAGATGTGTCTGTTACTTGAACTCTGTCAAGCATTTATTTGGGCTGCAATATCTGAGGCTAGTAACTTTAATGAACTTATCCTCTGCAGCAGCGATAACTCTGGGTCTTCCTTTCCTGTGGCGGTCCAGTCATGAGAGCCAGTTTCATCATAGCACTTGATGGTTTTTGCGACTGCACTTGAAGGAACTTTCAACTTGAGCTTCTCCAGATTGACTGACCATGTCTTAAAATGATGGACTGTCATTTCTCTGCTTATTTGAGCTATTCTTGCTATAATATGGACATGGTGTTTTACCAAATAGGGCTATCTTCTGTATACCACCCCTACCTTGTCACAAAACTGATTTGCTCAAACTCATTAAGAAGGAAAGAAATTCCACAAATTAACTTTTAACAAGGCACACCTGTTAATTGAAATGCATTCCAAGTGACTACCTCATGAAGCTGGTTGAGAGAATGCTAAGAGTGTGCAAAGCTGCCATCAAGGCCAAGAGTAGCCACTTAAGAATCTCAAATATAAAATATAAGAAAATGTTGGTTACGTGTTATTTCATAGTTTTGATGTCTTCACTATTATTCTAAAATGTAGAAAATAGTAAAAATGAAGAAAAACCCTGTATCAGTTCATAAACCATGGTTTATGCAATGCGCCTTTTAAAGGCAATGTATTCTAGGTAAACACTGCAGATGTGGCTTGGATTTAGTCCTGGCCAAGGTTGTAAATTTGAAGACTGAAATGTCTTGGTAAAGCTCCCAACAGGTTCTGTCAGCCTGGCCCTACTACATTGGCCCTGGTCCACAGAGTTAAAAGCTTTGGCTGACTTTCCCCCCGCTGCAGCACAGTAGAAGTGGTGATGAGAGCAGGTGTGCTGCAGTTTGGAACGGAACGTCAGTATCTCTTTCAACTTGTTTCACTGATATGCTTTAACCTCGGCAGAGTATGAGTAAATAGTATTTCAATTCTGTTTTAGTGGTCAGATGACTCTTCTCCAGAAAAAAGTAAAGGACCAAATTGCATTGCTGTTGTAAAACAGCATACATGTAAATGTCATGTCACAAGAGTTTTACCAGCCCAGAGGCTCTGTCACGATCGTCGTATAAGGAAACGGACCAAGGCGCAGCGTGTATGAAGTTCCACATATTTTAATGAAATGGAACATACAAAAACAATAAAGGATTACCAGACCACAGCACTAACTAAACAATAACCCACAACACAGGTGGGGAAAAAGAACAACCTAAGTATGGTCCCCAATTAGAGGCAATGAATAACAGCTGCCTCCAATTGGGAACCACACACAAAACCAAAACATAGATATAAACAAACTAGAACCAAAAATCCCCCTAGTCACGTCCTGACCAAAACCACCATAGAAACCCAGAGGGCTAATCTATGGTCAGGACGTGACAGGCTCCAATGTAACGTCATGCTTGTTTGAAGTAGTCGTGTACAGTCGTGGACAAAAGTTTTGAGAATGACACAAATATACATTTTCACAAAGTTTGCTGCTTCAGTGTCTAGATATTTTTGTCAGATGTTACTATGGAATACTGAAGTATAATTACAAGCATTTCATACGTGTCAAAGGCTTTTAATGACAATTACATGAAGTTGATGCAAAGAGTCAATATTTGCAGTGTTGACCCTTCTTTTTCAAGACCTCTGCAATCCGCCCTGGCATGCTGTCAATGAACTTCTGGGCCACATCCTGACTGATGGCAGCCCATTCTTGCATAATCAATTCTTGGAGTTTGTCAGAATTTGTGGGTTTTTGTTTGTCCACCCGCATCTTGAGGATTGACCACAAGTTCTTAATGGGATTAAGGTCTGGGGAGTTTCCTGGCCATGGACCCAAAATATTGATGTTTTGTTCCCCGAGCCACTTAGTTATCACTTTTGCCTTATGGCAAGGTGCTCCATCATGTTGGAAAAGGCATTGTTCGTCACCAAACTGTTCCTGGATGGTTGGGAGAAGTTGATCTCGGAGGATGTGTTGGTACCATTCTTTATTCATGGCTGTGTTCTTAGGCAAAATTGTGAGTGAGACATGAATGGTCTCAGGATGCTTTACTGTTGGCATGACACAGGACTGATGGTAAATAATCGGAAAAGGGATTCATCAGAGAAAATGACTTTACCCAAGTCCTCAGCAGTCCAATCCCTGTACCTTTTGCAGAATATCAGTATGTCCCTGATGTTTTTCCTGGAGAGAAGTGGCTTCTTTGCTGCCCTTCTTGACACCAGGCCATCCTCCAAAAGTCTTCACCTCACTGTGCGTGCAGATGCACTCACACCTGCCTGCTGCCATTCCTGAGCAAGCTCTGTACTGGTGGTGCCCCGATCCCGCAGCTAAATCAACTTTAGGAGACGGTCCTGGCGCTTGCTGGACTTTCTTGGGCGCCCTGAAGCCTTCTTCACAACAATTGAACCACTCTCCTTTAAGTTCTTGATGATCCGATAAATAGTGATTTAGGTGCAATCTTACTGGCAGCAATATCCTTGCCTGTGTAGCCCTTTTTGTGCAAAGCAATGATGACGGCACATGTTTCCTTGCAGGTAACCGTGGTTGACAGAGGAAGAACAATGATTCCAAGCACCACCCTCCTTTTGAAGCTTCCAGTCTGTTATTCGAACTCAATCAGCATGACAAATTGATCTCCAGCCTTGTCCTCGTCAACACTCACACCTGTGTTAACGAGGGCTGAAATGCAGTGGAAATGTTTTTGGGGGATTCAGTTCATTTGCATGGCAAAGAGGGACTTTGCAATTAATTGCAATTCATCTGATCACTCTTCATGACATTCTAGAGTATATGCAAATTGCCATCATATAAACTGAGGCAGCAGACTTTGTGAAAATTAATATTTGTGTCATTCTCAAAACTTTTGGCCACGACTGTATGTGCTGGTTGTATTACCCAATATTTGCAGCAGGGGTCAGTGTGTAACTGTCTGCCCTGTGTCACTTTCACCCCAAAAGCTGTAGATGCCTCTAGCAAAGCTGTAGAGAGGGGAGTGTGTGTCTGTGCTAGTGAGTGTCACACAGTCACTTACACACACTGGAGCATTGAGAATAGCAACACTGGCATTTGACCAGTGTCACACACACGCTACTGTATGTCAATAGCCTGTTATTTCTCCCACCTCAACCTTTCTGCATGTCATTAGGACCCTGGTATTTCCTCAGGGAGAGACGGTCATGAACAAGTGAAAATGACAGGGAGCGATAGAAAAACAGATGGAGAAAGTCAGCCGGATGTGAGGCATAAATAACTTGAATGAAAAAGGATAATGGAGATGGATGGTCATCTCTCTGCCTTCCCTCTTTCTCCTCCTTCCCTCCCTCTCTCCCTGTCACACGCACACACACAGTCAGTAGTGTACAAGTGAAGGTAACTAGAACCAAGTTGAGTGGGAGAGCCGTCCATAGATTGCATCAGAGGGCCATTCATCAAGTGACACTAAAAGCAGTAATCCAATGTCACTCGACTGTCTGTCTAACGACCCTGACTCCATCACACATAGACACACACACCTACTATGTCACCTGTCAGTCATCTAGTAGTGAGGCCAGAGAACTCTCCTCCAGAGTCGTGTTACTTTTTGTCTGAGGCTGCTGTTCCACTACTACCCATTATCACATATCATTATCACTTGTGCCTGTGAAACAGCTGACCTACTCTTGCACATGAAAGGATTTTAAAACCGACTGACTAGTAAGATGTGCAAAAATACTTAATTTATTGTAAAAGGCAGGATAAACCAGGTAAAAATGACAAAACCGATGGCTAAAATTGTGGCTCACCACACACACACAAGAATCTCTCAAACAATAACACACCCACTGTTAAAAGCAGTTCCTTCAATAATTAGGTCTGAGAGACCACACCTTTGTTCAAACAGCCACTCAATTAACTAGCCAATCAGGAGATACAGAACCAATTAACACGGAAGAGGTGCAATTGACATTGTAGCTATAATATTGCATGGAATGATGAATGGTTAACATGATAGTGATTCTGCATACGTTTCGTTTTTACCAATAAATAAGCAATAGACACGTTAATTAAAACAATGTCCTTGTAGTGAAGGGCTTACTCCTTCACACTTAGTACTGTAACGCATGGTGGATAGAGCATGAAAGTACACTCTCTCACCCTCTGTCTCTCTATCTCTCTCACACACACACACACGGGCATTATCACCTTCGTTATTACCACTTAATACCATTAGTACTGTAACATAATGGTGGAGTGAGACTTAGAGCAGCAGAGTGAGAGTCCTCAGGACACCAGGTGATGGTAAGAGGCTGTAGGGATGTTTACTGTACTGTACCTCTGTCATAGTAACACAGCAGAGGAGACTGGTTGCAGGGGAGACTGGTTGCAGAGGAGAGTGGTTACAGAGGAGAGTGGTTACAGAGGAGATGGGTTACAGAGGAGAGTGGTTACAGAGGAGACTGGTTGCAGGGGAGACTGGTTGCAGAGGAGACTGGTTACAGAGGAGATGGGTTACACAGGAGACTGGTTGCAGAGGAGACTGGTTGCAGAGGAGACTGGTTACAGAGGAGAGTGGTTACAGAGGAGATGGGTTACAGAGGAGAGTGGTTACAGAGGAGACGGGTTGCAGAGGAGACTGGTTGCAGGGGAGACTGGTTGCAGAGGAGACTGGTTACAGAGGAGATGGGTTACACAGGAGACTGGTTGCAGAGGAGACTGGTTGCAGAGGAGACTGGTTGCAGGGGAGACTGGTTGCAGAGGAGACTGTTTGCAGAGGAGACTGGTTGCAGAGGAGATGGGTTACACAGGAGACTGGTTGCAGAGGAGACTGGTTGCAGAGGAGACTGGTTGCAGAGGAGACTGGTTACAGGGGACACTGGTTACAGAGGAGAGTGGTTACAGAGGAGACTGGTTGCAGAGGAGACTGGTTGCAGAGGAGACTGGTTACAGGGGACACTGGTTACAGAGGAGAGTGGTTACAGAGGAGATGGGTTACAGAGGAGACTGGTTGCAGGGGAGACTGGTTGCAGAGGAGACTAATTGCAGAGGAGACTAATTGCAGGGAGACTGGTTGCAGAGGAGACTGGTTGCAGGGGAGACTGGTTGCAGTGGAGACTGGTTAAAGAGAGTGGTTACAGAGGAGAGTGGTTACAGAGGAGAGTGGTTACAGAGGAGATGGGTTGCAGAGGAGACTGGTTGCAGAGGAGACTGGTTGCAGAGGAGACTGGTTACAGAGGAGACTGGTTACACAGGAGAGTGGTTACACAGGAGACTGGTTGCAGAGGAGACTGGTTTCAGGGGAGACTGGTTACAGGGGACATTGGTTACAGGGGAGACTGGTTGCAGTGGAGACTGGTTACAGAGGAGACTGGTTGCAGAGGTTAGAAAAGAGTGTGTGTGGTACAGTTACTATTGCTCTTTTCTGAATTCCCCTCCCTGTCCCCCCTCTCTCTTTCTCCCTCCCTCCATCCCTCTAAGCAGATGGCCCCTCCACAGGAATCAGGCCCCACACAGGCTCTGAGTAAAAGCCCAGCAGCTCTCTGTTTCTCTCTCCTCTCTCCCTCTCTTTCTTTTTTCATTCGCTTTCTTTCTCTCTGTGTGTGTTTTTGCTGTGTTTGCAGTCCTGCCTGCCTAGCCATAGCTCGAGGCAGCCAGTGAGTGGAGTCCAACCCAGCTTCAAAGCCTCGTCATGGGCTTGGTGCTCAGGATGATATCCTCCCTCCGGCCACCTCCACTCCTCCCACAGAGCACAGGAGAGAGAGAGGGATGGAGAGAAAGGGGTGATGAGAAGGGAGAGAGACACATTTGAGAGAATGAGAGTTGGATGAGAGAATTCAGGACTGACAATGAAAGGATGACTGCCTACATCACTCTCATCAGGAGTGGAGAAGAGAGAGAGATGGAGTGAGATGAAGAGGAAAAGGAGATGATAAGAAAATACTTCAGAATGCCCCGCATGTATTTTGTTTTTGAAAATGACAGAGATTAGGGAGATGGGGAAAAAAACAAGAGGGGAGTGGAGAGGGAATGGTGGGTTGAACTGCCTGCTCTTTATGTGTAAATGGTTGGATGTGTTATTCAGGTGAAATCTATTTCACCTCACCAGAGAGGCTACTGACACACCAAGGAGCTGCCAAATCATCCTCCGCCAGCGCAGGGAACAGTCTCCATGGCAACCCCTCAAACAGACCTCCCATAATCTGTACCATAACAACCAGCCGGTGTAAAAACCGAAACATGACAGCAAAATAAAAATAGCACAAACACTAGTCTCCCTCTCATTCTCTCACTGAGCCAGAAGGATATGTGGAAAAGAACCACATTGTTAAGCCCTCTGGGTCGGTTCAGTGCTGACAGAAACAGTTCTCCCAAACTAAATTCACTGCAGCATATCTGGAGTTATGTGTCCAAATGACCACACCTCACTGCAGGTAGGAGCAGAGTAGGAAAGTGTTATCGAAATGAAGTTGTGTGTCACTGCTCTATTTCGATGCTTACCGCAGTATTTTTGTAAGGGTCAGAGGTTGTCTGTGATATTCAACCAAAAGTCATAACCAGATCAATTGTAAATACTGTCCATGCACCTGTTTTTAACACTAGCCATGGAATGCTTCACATCACTTTTTGAATGACAACACTGCAGTGTAATGAACAGTGTTATATACAGAAGTTGAAACCAGACAATTTATGAATAGCCTACTGTCCATACCCCCACAGGCTTCTCATTACAAGTGCTTGATTGATGGAATATAACCATGATTCTCTTAGCTGTGAATAAGGATCGATGATCCCATCCAGGGCCATGGCTATTGATCACCTATCACCTCTGGTGGTCACTGATTGATATCAGGACAATCCAATTAGTCAATATTGATATGAGATTCTTCGATCAAACCATTAAAGCAGGGGTCGGTAACAGGCAGCCTCGAGCCACAACTGTCCCAAGTGATTTGTTTTTGGACCCCCAATGTTTTGGGGATTTTAGTTTTTGGTCAAAAAGACTGTAAAATCACCCGTAATTCAGCAAAAAATTATAATAATTTAGAAAATCTGTTTCCAATTATTCCCACAAATTAAAAGAAGAGATATGAGATCGTGTCTCAATGTAATCAAGGTGTCACAACTTCCACCGACGGTGGCTCCTCTGCCTGTTCGGGCGGCGTTCCGCGGTCGTCGTCACCGGCCTACTAGCTGCCACCGATCCTCTATTTTCTTTCTGTTGATTATTCTTATTGTTTGCACCTGTTTTCGTTTTGTGTTTGTTAGGGCTATTTAAGCCGGGTTAGGCCCGCCTCCTTTCGTGCGGGCTTGTTTGCTGTTCTGTTGGTGTTAAGTGCATGTCCTATGTTTGGGCTGCTCATATTGTGTTCTGTTTTTTCGCCTGTGTGTTTTGGCGTTGGACATTTTTACAACCGCATTAAAGTCAGTTGTTCCGTACACTCTGCTCTCTGCGCCTGACTCCACACCCACCACTCATAGCTGTCGTGACAGAAGCCCGCAACCATATTCATGGAGTCAGCAGGAGCAGCTACTCCCCCTCTCCCATCTATGGAGGAGCGTGTCCTCCATCACACAACCGTCCTCCACCGTATCGGGTCAGCGATGGATCAGATGATGGAGAGAATGGACCGATGGGAGAGGAGTGGTCTCCTTACCTCGCCCCCCGATCCTTCCCCGCTTCAACAGACTCCTCCGGCGGTGTCCGGATCCAGCTCGCTCCGTCTCGCCCCCCCAAGGGAGTACGATGGGACGGCGGCTGGATGTAAGGGTTCTTGCTCCAGTTGAGTTATACCTGGCTACCGTCCGCCCGACTCCTCTGGGGAGGAGAGCGTGAGCGCCCTCGTCTCCTGTCTGACGGGTCGAGCCCTGGAGTGGGCCAACGCAGTGTGGGATAGCCCAGACTCCGCAAGGGACCACTACCCAGAGTTCGCCCGCCGGTTCCGGGCCGTGTTCGACCACCCACCAGAGGGCAGAGCGGCGGGTGAACGGCTGTTTCACCTGAAACAGGAGACGAGGAGTGCGCAGGACTTCGCGCTGGAGTTTCGGACCTTGGCCGCTGGAGCGGGGTGGAACGACAGGGCCCTGATCGACCACTACCGTTGTAGTCTCCGGGATGGCGTCCGCAGGGAGTTGGCTTGTCGGGACGCTACCCTCTCCCTCGATGAGCTAATCGACATGTCCATACGACTGGACAACCTGCTGGCGGCTCGCGGGCGGTCAGGAAGGGCCCTGTTCGTTCCACCTCCTGGCCCTTCCGCTCCAATCCCTATGGAGTTAGGTGGGGCCGCATCGAGGAGAACCGGAGGAGGAGGCTCCTCCTGCACCAGTTGTGGTCGGAGAGGACACACTGCCGATCAGTGCTGGAGGAGCTCCTCTGGGAATCGAGAGGGCAGGCAGAGCACTGCTCGGTCACCCCAGGTGAGTCAGCACCAGACTCACCCAGAGCTCCCTGTTGGTCACATGTTTTTACTAATCTCTTTCCCTGAGTTTTTTCCCTCTCTCCAGCATAAGGCGCTAGTCGATTCAGGCGCAGCTAGGAACTTTATGGATCGCTTTGAGACTAGGTATTCCGCTAGTGTCGATAGAGCAACCCTTCCCCATGCACTCCCTAGATAGCCGACCGTTAGGGTCAGGGCTGGTCAGGGAGGCCACGGTTACGCTGGACATGGTAACGCAGGGGGGTCATCGGGAGCGGATTAGTCTATACCTTATTGATTCACCTGCGTTTCCAGTGGTGCTGGGGATTCCCTGGCTGGCTACGCACAATCCTATGATTTCGTGGAAACAGGGGGCTCTCCAGGGGTGGTCAGAGGAGTGTTCAGGTAGGTGTAAAGGAGTTTTCATCGGTGCCACAACGGTGGAGAGTCCAGACCAGGTTTCCACTGTGCGCATTCCCTCTGAATATGCCGATTTGGCTATCGCCTTCTGTAAGAAGAGGGCGACCAAATTACCACCTCATCGACGAGGGGATTGCGCGATAAACCTCCAGGTAAACGCAACACTTCGTAGGAGTCACGTGTACCCGTTGTCACAGGAGGACACAGTGGCTATGGAGACATATATCACTGAATCTCTGGGACAGGGGTACATTCGGCCCTCCATATCACCCGTCAAGTTTCTTTTTTGTGAAGAAAAAGGAGGGAGGACTGCGGCCGTGCATTGATTATAGAGGTCTAAATGCCATCACAGTGGGATTTAGTTACCCGCTACCTCTCATTGCTATGGCGGTTGAATCATTTCACGGGGCGCGTTTCTTCACAAAACTGGACCTCAGGAGCGCATATAATCTGGTGCGTATCCAGGAAGGAGATGAGTGGAAGACTGCGTTTAGTACAACATCTGGCCATTATGAGTACCTCGTCATGCCGTATGGGTTGAAGAATGCTCCAGCCGTCTTTCAATCTTTCATGGACGAGATTCTCAGGGACCTGCACGGGCAGGGTGTGGTGGTGTATATAGATGATATCTTGATCTATTTCACCACACGCGCCGCGCATGTGTCTCTGGTGCGCAAAGTACTTGGGCGACTGCTGGAGTATGACCTGTACGTCAAGGCGGAGAAATGTGTGTTTTCCAAACAAGCCGTTTCCTTCCTGGGATATCGCATTTCCACCTCTGGGGTGGTGATGGAGTGTGACCGCATTACAGCCGTGCTTAATTGGCCGACTCCGACCACGATAAAGGGGGGTGCAGTGGTTTTTAGTGGTTTGCCAATTACTACCGGAGGTTTATCCAGGGTTTTGGTCAGGTGGCTTCTCCCATTACCTCACTGCTGAAGAGGGGGCCGGCTCGTTTGCGGTGGTCGGCAGAGGTGGACAGAGCTTTCAGTCGCCTGGAAGGAGCTGTTCACCAACGCCTTTGCTGGCTCATCCGGACCCCTCTTTGGCATTCATAGTGGAGGTGGACGCGTCTGAG
This sequence comes from Brachymystax lenok tsinlingensis, assembly GCA_030435695.1. Classification (NCBI taxonomy): domain Eukaryota; kingdom Metazoa; phylum Chordata; class Actinopteri; order Salmoniformes; family Salmonidae; genus Brachymystax; species Brachymystax lenok. Next base: position 72,578,553 of record CM059791.1, read on the forward strand.
GCTGGGGTTGGAGCCGTGCTATCACAGTGCTCGGGCACGCCACTGAAACTCCGTCCCTGCGCTTTCTTTTCAAGGAAGCTCGGTCCGGCGGAGCAAAACTATGACGTGGGGGACTGGGAGTTGTTAGCTGTGGTCAAGGCTCTGAAGGTGTGGAGACATTGGCTTGAGGGGGCTAAGCACCCTTTTCTCATCTGGACTGACCACCGTAATCTGGAGTATCTCCGGGCAGCGAGGAGACTGAATCCAAGGCAGGCTAGGTGGGCCATGTTTTTTACCCGATTTCAGTTCACAATCTCCTATAGGCCAGGTTCCCAGAATACTAAGACTGACGCGCTGTCCCGTCTCTATGACACAGAGGAGCGGTCCATCGAGCCTACTCCCATCCTTCCTGCTTCATGTCTGGTAGCACCAGTGGTATGGGAGGTGGACACGGACATCGAGTGGGCACTACGGTTGGAACCTGCGTCTCCTCAGTGTCCTGCAGGTCATCAGTACGTGCCGCTTGGTGTTCGTAAAAAAAATGATTTGGTGGGCCCATACAGTGGGGAAAAAAAGTATTTAGTCAGCCACCAATTGTGCAAGTTCTCTCACTTAAAAAGATGAGACGCCTGTAATTTTCATCATAGGTACACTTCAACTATGACAGACAAAATAAGGAAAGAAAATCCAGAAAATCACATTGTAGGATTTTTTATGAATTTATTTGCAAATTATGGTGGAAAATAAGTATTTGGTCAATAACAAAAGTTTATCTCAATACTTTGTTATATACCCTTTGTTGGCAATGACAGAGGTCAAACGTTTTCTGTAAGTCTTCACAAGGTTTTCACACACTGTTGCTGGTATTTTGGCCCATTCCTCCATGCAGATCTCCTCTAGAGCAGTGATGTTTTGGGGCTGTCGCTGGGCAACACGGACTTTCAAAGATTTTCTATGGGGTTGAGATCTGGAGACTGGCTAGGCCACTCCAGGACCTTGAAATGCTTCTTACGGCCACTCCTTCGTTGCCCGGGCGGTGTGTTTGGGATCATTGTCATGCTGAAAGACCCAGCCACGTTTCATCTTCAATGCCCTTGCTAATGGAAGGAGGTTTTCACTCAAAATCTCACGATACATGGCCCCATTCATTCTTTCCTTTACACGGATCAGTCGTCCTGGTCCCTTTGCAGAAAAACAGCCCCAAAGCATGATGTTTCCACCCCATGCTTCACAGTAGGTATGGTGTTCTTTGGATGCAACTCAGCATTCTTTGTCCTCCAAACACGACGAGTTGAGTTTTTACCAAAAAGTTATATTTTGGTTTCATCTGACATTCTCCCAATCCTCATCTGGATCATCCAAATGCTCTCTAGCAAACTTTAGACGGGCCTGAACATGTACTGGTCTTAAGCAGGGGGACACGTCTGGCACTGCAGGATTTGAGTCCCTGGCGGCGTAGTGTGTTACTGATGGTAGGCTTTGTTACTTTGGTCCCAGCTCTCTGCAGGTCATTCACTAGGTCCCCCCGTGTGGTTCTGGGATTTTTGCTCACCGTTCCTGTGATCATTTTGACCCCACGGGGTGAGATCTTGCGTGGAGCCCCAGATCGAGGAAGATTATCAGTGGTCTTGTATGTCTTCCATTTCCTAATACATGCTCCCACAGTTGATTTCTTCAAACCAAGCTGCTTACCTATTGCAGATTCAGTCTTCCCAACCTGGTGCAGGTCTACAATTTTGTTTCTGGTGTCCTTTGACAGCTCTTTGGTCTTGGCCATAGTGGAGTTTGGAGTGTGACTGTTTGAGGTTGTGGACAGGTGTCTTTTATACTGATAACAAGTTCAAACAGGTGCCATTAATACAGGTAATGAGTGGAGGACAGAGGAGCCTCTTAAAGAAGAAGTTACAGGTCTGTGAGAGCCAGAAATCTTGCTTGTTTGTATGTGACCAAATACTTATTTTCCACCATAATTTGCAAATAAATTCATTAAAAATCCTACAATGTGATTTTTCATTTTGTCTGTCATAGTTGAAGTGTACCTATGATGAAAATTACAGGCCTCTCTCATCTTTTTAAGTGAGAGAACTTGCACAATTGGTGGCTGACTAAATACTTTTTTCCCCACTGTACGCTACCCTCTTCGGGTCTTAGGGGGAAGTACTGGTGGCCCACGTTGGCTAAGGACATGAGGTTTTATGTCTCCTACTGTTCGGTATGCGCTCAGAGTAAGGCTCCTAGACACCTGCCCAGAAGGAAGTTACAGCCCCTCCCCGTTCCACAACGGCCGTGGTCTCACCTGTCGGTGCATTTCCTCACCGATCTTCCCCTGTCCCAGGGGAACACAACGATCCTGGTTGTTGTGGATCGGTTCTCTAAGTCCTGTCGTCTTATCCCGTTGCCCGGTCTCCCTACGGCCCTACAGACTGCGGAGGCCCTGTTTACCCACGTCTTCCGGCACTACGGGGTGCCTGAGGACATCGTTTCTGATCGGGGTCCCCAGTTCACGTCCCGAGTGTGGAGGGCGTTTATGGAGCGTCTGGGGGTCTCGATCAGCCTGACCTCAGGTTTTCACCCTGAGAGTAATGGGCAGGTGGAGAGAGTGAACCAAGAGGTGGGTAGGTTTCTGCGGTCGTATTGCCAGGACCGGCCCGGTGAGTGGGCGAGGTACGTCCCATGGGCGGAGGTGGCTCAGAACTCACTCCGTCACTCCTCCACGAACATGTCACCATTCCAGTGCGTGTTGGGCTACCAGCCGGTCCTGGCACCGTTTCATCAGAGCCAGACAAGCTCCTGCGGTGGAGGAGTGGGTGCAGCGCTCAAAGGAGACCTGGAGAGCCATCCAGGAATCCCTGAGACAGGCTGGTGGGCGGCAGAAGAGGAGCGCTGACAGTCACCGCAGTGAGGCCCCCGTGTTCGCACCGGGGGACCGGGTCTGGCTCTCGACCCGGAACCTGCCCCTCCGCTTGCCCTGCCGGAAGCTGGGGCCGCAGTGTGTGGGGCCATTTAAAGTCCTGAGGAGGATAAACGAGGTGTGTTATAGGTTACAGCTTCCAGCTTACTACCGTATTAACCCCTCGTTTCATGTGTCTCTCCTCAGGCCGGTGGTAGCTGGTCCCCTGCAGGAAGGTGAGGTGCTGGAGGTCCCTCCGCCCCCTTTGGACATCGAAGGGTCCCCGGCGTACACAGTCCGCTCCATTCTGGACTCTAGGCGCCGGGTGAGGGGCCTGCAGTATCTCGTGGACTGGGAGGGGTACGGTCCGGAGGAGAGGTGCTGGGTACCGGTGGAGGATATCTTGGATCCATCACTACTGAGGGAGTTTCACCGCCTTCATCCGGATCGCCTTGCGCCTCGCCCTCCGGGTCGTCCTCGAGGCCGGTGTCGGCGTGATGCGGGAGCCGCGCGTCAGGAGGGGGGTACTGTCACGACTTCCACCGACGGTGGCTCTTCTGCCTGTTCGGGCGGCATTCGGCGGGTTGTCGTCACCGGCCTACTAGCTGCCACCGATCCTCTATTTTCTTTCTGTTGATTATTCTTATTGTTTGCACCTGTTTTCGTTTTGTGTTCGTTAGGGCTATTTAAGCCGGTTAAGCCCGCCTCCTTTCGTGCGGGCTTGTTTGCTGTTCTGTTGGTGTTAAGTGCATGTCCTATGTTTGGGCTGCTCATATTGTGTTCTGTTTTTTCGCCTGTGTGTTCTGGCGTTGGACATTTTTACAACCGCATTAAAGTCAGTTGTTCCGTACACTCTGCTCTCTGCGCCTGACTCCACACCCACCACTCCTATCTGTCGTGACACAAGGTATGAAATAAAATGATATTTTCAAATACAACCTCTTTTTGGGCTTAGTTGTGGTCAATTTGCAGTGTTTCCAGACCCCGACCATTCCCTCTGACCAAAATCTATCTGCGGCTGAATCTTGCCTACCTCTGCATTAGAGGTTAGGTTAAACACCAAACCATTAGAGGTTAGGTTACACACCAAACCATTAGAGGTTAGGTGACACACCAAACCATTAGAGGTTAGGTGACACACCAAACCATTAGAGGTTAGGTTAAACACCAAACCATTAGAGGTTAGGTTAAACACCAAACCATTAGAGGTTAGGTTAAACACCAAACCATTAGAGGTTAGGTTAAACACCAAACCATTAGAGGTTAGGTTAAACACCAAACCATTAGAGGTTAGGTTAAACACCAAACCATTAGAGGTTAGGTTAAACCAAACCATTAGAGGTTAGGTTAAACACCAAACCATTAGAGGTTAGGTTAAACACCAAACCATTAGAGGTTAGGTTAAACACTAAACCATTAGAGGTTAGGTTACAACACCAAACCATTAGAGGTTAGGTTAAACACCAAACCATTAGAGGTTAGGTTAAACACCAAACCATTAGAGGTTAGGTTAAACACCAAACCATTAGAGGTTAGGTTAAACACCAAACCATTAGAGGTTAGGTGACACACCAAACCATTAGAGGTTAGGTTAAACACCAAACCATTAGAGGTTAGGTTAAACACCAAACCATTAGAGGTTAGGTTAAACACCAAACCATTAGAGGTTAGGTTAAACACCAAACCATTAGAGGTTAGGTTAAACACCAAACCATTAGAGGTTAGGTTACACATCAAACCATTAGAGGTTAGGTTAAACACCAAACCATTAGAGGTTAGGTTAAACACCAAACCATTAGAGGTTAGGTTAAACACCAAACCATTAGAGGTTAGGTTAAACACCAAACCATTAGAGGTTAGGTTAAACACCAAACCATTAGAGGTTAGGTTAAACACCAAACCATTAGAGGTTAGGTTAAACACCAAACCATTAGAGGTTAGGTTAAACACCAAACCATTAGAGGTTAGGTTAAACACCAAACCATTAGAGGTTAGGTTAAACACCAAACCATTAGAGGTTAGGTTAAACACCAAACCATTAGAGGTTAGGTTAAACACCAAACCATTAGAGGTTAGGTTACACACCAAACCATTAGAGGTTAGGTTAAACACCAAACCATTAGAGGTTAGGTTAAACACCAAACCATTAGAGGTTAGGTTAAACACCAAACCATTAGAGGTTAGGTTAAACACCAAACCATTAGAGGTTAGGTTAAACACCAAACCATTAGAGGTTAGGTTAAACACCAAACCATTAGAGGTTAGGTTAAACACCAAAACCATTAGAGGTTAGGTTAAACACCAAACCATTAGAGGTTAGGTTAAACACCAAACCATTAGAGGTTAGGTTAAACACCAAACCATTAGAGGTTAGGTTAAACACCAAACCATTAGAGGTTAGGTTAAACACCAAACCATTAGAGGTTAGGTTAAACACCAAACCATTAGAGGTTAGGTTAAACACCAAACCATTAGAGGTTAGGTTACACACCAAACCATTAGAGGTTAGGTTACACACCAAACCATTAGAGGTTAGGTTAAACACCAAACCATTAGAGGTTAGGTTAAACACCAAACCATTAGAGGTTAGGTGACACACCAAACCATTAGAGGTTAGGTGACACACCAAACCATTAGAGGTTAGGTTAAACACCAAACCATTAGAGGTTAGGTTAAACACCAAACCATTAGAGGTTAGGTTAAACACCAAACCATTAGAGGTTAGGTTACACACCAAACCATTAGAGGTTAGGTTAAACACCAAACCATTAGAGGTTAGGTTAAACACCAAACCATTAGAGGTTAGGTGACACACCAAACCATTAGAGGTTAGGTTAAACACCAAACCATTAGAGGTTAGGTTAAACACCAAACCATTAGAGGTTAGGTTAAACACCAAACCATTAGAGGTTAGGTTAAACACCAAACCATTAGAGGTTAGGTTAAACACCAAGCCATTAGAGGTTAGGTTAAATACCAAACCATTAGAGGTTAGGTTAAACACTAAGCCATTAGAGTTTAGGTTACACACCAAACCATTAGAGGTTAGGTTAAACACCAAACCATTAGAGGTTAGGTTAAACACCAAACCATTAGAGGTTAGGTTAAACACCAAACCATTAGAGGTTAGGTTAAACACCAAACCATTAGAGGTTAGGTTAAACACCAAACCATTAGAGGTTAGGTTAAACACCAAACCATTAGAGGTTAGGTTAAATACCAAACCATTAGAGGTTAGGTTACACACCAAACCATTAGAGGTTAGGTTACACACCAAACCATTAGAGGTTAGGTGACACACCAAACCATTAGAGGTTAGGTTAAACACCAAACCATTAGAGGTTAGGTTAAACATCAAACCATTAGAGGTTAGGTGACACACCAAACCATTAGAGGTTAGGTGACACACCAAACCATTAGAGGTTAGGTTAAACACCAAACCATTAGAGGTTAGGTGACACACCAAACCATTAGAGGTTAGGTTAAACACCAAACCATTAGAGGTTAGGTTAAACACCAAACCATTAGAGGTTAGGTGACACACCAAACCATTAGAGGTTAGGTGACACACCAAACCATTAGAGGTTAGGTGACACACCAAACCATTAGAGGTTAGGTTAAACACCAAACCATTAGAGGTTAGGTTAAACACCAAACCATTAGAGGTTAGGTTAAACACCAAGCCATTAGAGGTTAGGTTAAATACCAAACCATTAGAGGTTAGGTTAAACACTAAGCCATTAGAGTTTAGGTTACACACCAAACCATTAGAGTTTAGGTTAAACACCAAACCATTAGAGGTTAGGTGACACACCAAACCATTAGAGGTTAGGTTAAACACCAAGCCATTAGAGGTTAGGTTACACACCAAACCATTAGAGGTTATGTTAAACACCTAACCATTAGAGGTTAGGTTAAACACCAAGCCATTAGAGGTTAGGTTAAACACCAAACCATTAGAGGTTAGGTTAAACACCAAACCATTAGAGGTTAGGTTAAATACCAAACCATTAGAGGTTAGGTTACACACCAAACCATTAGAGGTTAGGTTAAACACCAAACCATTAGAGGTTAGGTTAAACACCAAACCATTAGAGGTTAGGTTAAACATCAAACCATTAGAGGTTAGGTTAAACACCAAACCATTAGAGGTTAGGTTAAACACCAAACCATTAGAGGTTAGGTGACACACCAAACCATTAGAGGTTAGGTGACACACCAAACCATTAGAGGTTAGGTTAAACACCAAACCATTAGAGGTTAGGTTAAACACCAAACCATTAGAGGTTAGGTTAAATACCCAACCTTTAGAGGTTAGGTTAAGCACCAAGCCATTAGAGGTTAGGTTAAACACCAAACCATTAGAGGATATGTTAAAAACCAAACCATTAGAGGTTAGGTGACACATTAGAGGTTAGGTGACACACCAAACCATTAGAGGTTAGGTTAAACACCAAACCATTAGAGGTTAGGTTAAACATCAAACCATTAGAGGTTAGGTGACACACCAAACCATTAGAGGTTAGGTGACACACCAAACCATTAGAGGTTAGGTTAAACACCAAGCCATTAGAGGTTAGGTTACACACCAAACCATTAGAGGTTATGTTAAACACCAAACCATTAGAGGTTAGGTTAAACACCAAGCCATTAGAGGTTAGGTTAAACCCCAAACCATTAGAGGTTAGGTTAAACCCCAAACCATTAGAGGTTAGGTTAAACACCAAACCATTAGAGGTTAGGTTAAATACCAAACCATTAGAGGTTAGGTTAAACACCAAACCATTAGAGGTTAGGTTAAACACCAAACCATTAGAGGATAGGTTAAACACCAAACCATTAGAGGTTAGGTTAAATACCAAACCATTAGAGGTTAGGTTAAACACCAAGCCATTAGAGGTTAGGTTACACACCAAACCATTAGAGGTTAGGTTAAACACCAAACCATTAGAGGTTATGTTAAACACCAAACCATTAGAGGTTAGGTTAAACACCAAGCCATTAGAGGTTAGGTTAAACACCAAACCATTAGAGGTTAGGTTAAACACCAAACCATTAGAGGTTAGGTTAAACACCAAGCCATTAGAGGTTAGGTTAAACACCAAACCATTAGAGGTTAGGTTACATACCAAACCATTAGAGGTTAGGTTACACACCAAACCATTAGAGGTTAGGTTAAACACCAAACCATTAGAGGTTAGGTTAAACACCAAGCCATTAGAGGTTTGGTTAAACACCAAACCATTAGAGGATAGGTTAAACACCAAACCATTAGAGGTTAGGTCAAATACCAAACCATTAGAGGTTATGTTAAACACTAAGCCATTAGAGGTTAGGTTAAACACCAAACCATTAGAGGTTAGGTTAAACACCAAACCATTAGAGGTTAGGTTAAACACCAAGCCATTAGAGGTTAGGTTAAACACCAAACCATTAGAGGTTAGGTTAAATACCAAACCATTAGAGGTTAGGTTACACACCAAACCATTAGAGGTTAGGTGACACACCAAACCATTAGAGGTTAGGTGACACACCAAACCATTAGAGGTTAGGTTAAACACCAAACCATTAGAGGTAAGGTTTGATATTCAATATGCAACACATTCATGCTGGTGTTAGCTAAGCACCAATCAATAATGAGGGGTTATTCAAAGTGCTTTTAGGTGTGATTCTATGCGGATGTTTAATCATATCTCACACCACATAATACCAACAGTGTTCTTCAGTGATGTTATATCATTTATGATGACTAAAACTTGAACAGACTTTCTAGCAGAGTAATGGGATATATTTTAGAGGAGACCGGGTCCAAAGTCTTTATGATTGTCAATGACGGTGCTCAGGCTGACTTCCCTAGTTAAATAAAATAATGTATTTCACGTGTTCTACACACGTGTCTTTCTCTCGCAACCTTCTCTCCTCCCAGGAAATGTGCTGCGATGCAATCTTGATCACACAGGCGACACACTTCCATCTCATGCATTATTCATGATCTGATTAACTAGAAGGCTCATCATTATGGTCACTGGAAATTCTCTGTTCCAGTTCAAACATAAAACATGGGTTTTCTTTTCCTATAGATTGCGGATTAGAGAGAATATTAGCGCACTCAAGGGAGGTTGGCGTAGCTTGGGGGAATGCAACAGCATAACAAGATAACAAGATCAAGAATTACGACGGACATCAAAGCACCAGAAAAATAAACGCTGAACAGTAGTGCAGCTTGACACAATACTAGGAGGAGTTTTCAAAGAGCAGCTCAGTTTACCTAGAAGGCTGGGGCGGTGCTACTGTACGGCACTGCTCAGCAGAACATTACATGAAAAATACATATGCACGTGCCGTGCACATATGCGCACACACACACACACACACACACACACACACACACACACACACACACACACACACACACACACACACACACACACACACACACACACACACACACACACACACACACACACACACACACACACACACACACACACACACACACACACACACACACACACACACACACACACACGTGCTTTGAGTGAAGACTGGGTGAGGGGTGTTACACATGCATAAATGAACGTATGCACGCACAAACACCACCAGGCATTAATACACTGCACCCAGTAATAAAGTAAAGGGGTTGGAGGTCTAGGTGGGAAGCAGGAGGTGGTAGAGGAGTTATGGGGTGGAGGTCTAGCAGGAGGTGGTAGAGATGTTATGGGGTGGAGGTCTAGCAGGAGGTGGTAGAGGAGTTATGGGGTGGAGGTCTAGCAGGAGGTGGTAGAGATGTTATGGGGTGGAGGTCTAGCAGGAGGTGGTAGAGGAGTTATGGGGTGGAGGTCTAGCAGGAGGTGGTAGAGATGTTATGGGGTGGAGGTCTAGCAGGAGGTGGTAGAGATGTTATGGGGTGGAGGTCTAGCAGGAAGTGGTAGAGATGTTATGGGGTGGAGGACTAGCAGGAGGTGGTAGAGATGTTATGGGGTGGAGGTCTAGCAGGAGGTGGTAGAGATGTTATGGGGTGGAGGTCTAGCAGGAGGTGGTAGAGATGTTATGGGGTGGAGGTTTAGCAGGAGGTGATAGAGATGTTATGGGGTGGAGGTTTAGCAGGAGGTGGTAGAGGAGTTATGGGGTGGAGAACCAGCTAGCCTCTTCTGGATCGGGGCTCCAATAGCTTCCATTTATCTTCTTCTCATCCTGGAGCACAGATCAGTCACCAGGGGCGGCTCCAGGCATAAGCGACATATGCGGTCGCTTGGGGCACCCGGCCGCGAGGTGCCCTAAGTATTATTATTATTATTATTGGAACTCAGTCAGGGTCTCAATTTATTGTTGAGAGTTAGAATAGTCAAATACACAAGGTGCAATTTAGAAATGGGGTTGTACATGAGCAGTTTTTCTCTAGTTTTGTCAGTCACTGAAACTGGACCGTTTAATCTCCATTTCTTCATTCAAAGACTCAATCATGGACACTGTTACTGGCAGTTGTGGCTGCTTCATGTGATGTATTGTTGTCTCTACCTTCTGTTCCCAATAATATTTGTACCATGTTTTGCGCTGCTACCATGTTGTGCTGCTACCATGTTGTCATGTTGTGTTGCTACCATACTGCGTTTTCATGTGTTGCTGCCATGCTATGTTGTTGTCTTAGGTCTCTCTTTATGTAGAGTTGCCTTCTGGTAGGCTGTCATTGTAAATAAGAATGTATTCTTAACTGACTTGCCTAGTTAAATAAAGGTTAAATAAAAAATAAACTGACAGCAACTCAATTAGCCATGTCAGCTAACAATTTTTAGATTGGTAAGTTAGTCTAGCCAGTTATCTAAACTTGTATTGGCTGAATCCTGACCAGGCACGCAGGGTACATGTCCAGGGGCCCTGACCTCCATTTTGTTAGTCAGTCTCACTCAGATATCATTAACATTATCTCATCTTCTCTGCATTGTCTGGAAATTGTTAAGTAACTGCATTGGTAAGTAAGTATTTCACTGTTGGTCTACACCTGTTGTTTACAAAGCATGTCACAAATAACATGTGATTTGGTTTTTGGAATCATTTGAAAAAATATTTTGTATTATCACATGAGAAAGAGAATAAAATATTTGACAATGTCTCTCTGTTCTCCCCTCCTCCTCCCTCCCCCCCTTTAAAACTGCAACAATGTAACGGCCAATGCAGGAGATGAGAAGCAGGTACAGGGAGTGAACCATTTAATACAGATGGACATGCAACGGAACAGGGACAGCGTCTCAACATAAACACGACAAGACAAACAATGCTGCTACAGGGAACAACACAGAGGAGCAGACATATATGCAGGGGAAATCAACGAAGTGAGGGAGTCCAATGAGCACAGCTGTGTGTAATGATGGTAACAGGTGCGTATGATGATTCAAAAATGTTCTCTAGACCTCATGGCAACATTTGTAGAATTGCAGGAAATGTACTTTAAAATGTACATTTTTCTCTCTGTCGTCAAGAGGGGACCACTAAAAAATGTGCCCGCTTGGTGGGGGCTCCCCACCAAATCTCGCTAAGAGACCCCAAAAAGTTAGAGCCGCCCCTGTCAGTCATGTTCTGTCCAGTGATGCTGCATGGCCAGGACCATGCAGCACCTGTGCTGCTATGATATAGCTTCAATAGACTGGGGTGAAATGCTAACGCTGCATTACTGCTTCAATTACCTAGTGCTTACTGTACTTTTATCACTTAAACAACAACGTTAGACAGTTAGAAAGCCAGTTTTAGAGGCTTAAAGTATGTTTTAGACCTGATAAAGATGCTTTTCAACCTGCAAGCCCGGAGTTTGTGGCTGGTTCCTCAGTTCCCACCTACCCCTCCTCTAATGGGCGTTCCTGTATTCCATAGAGGATGTGTACTGAAGGTCAGTCTACCGCTGTGTGTGTGTGTGTGCGTGCGTGTGTAAGTGACGGTAATTGGACAAAGTGTGTGTCATTCCGTAATTTTTTTAATTGTATTTTACCTTTATTTAACTAGGTAAGTCAGTTAAGAACAAATTCTTATTTTCAATGATGGCCTAGGAACAGTGCATTAACTGCCTTGTTTAGGGGCAGAACGACAGATTTTTTACCTTGTCAGCTCGGGGATTCGGTCTTGCAATCTTTCGGTAACTAGTCCAACGCTCTAACCACTAGGCTACCTGCCGCCCCAGAGCGTCAGGGCGATGACAGTGCACTGTGTGTGTCATTCCGTAATAAAGAGCGTCAGGGCGATGACAGTGCACTGTGTGTGTCATTCCGTAATAAAGAGCGTCAGGGTGATGACAGTGCACTGTGTGTGTGTCATTCCGTAATAAAGAGTGTCAGGGTGATGACAGTGCACTGTGTGTGTGCTCCACTCCTGGCTGGCATTTGTTGGTTTGCTGAGGTTGGTCGGTAATGAACAACTGACTGATGTAATCATGCAAATCACCAGCTCTTCCCAGAAAGGAAATTACAGGCAAGACTGGACAGACAGCAGGTCTCACCTTCACTGGTGTTCTCATCTACTGGGGTACTCATCACTTACTAATAATACACAGACAGAGAGGGGACAGAAGAGGAGAAGAGTAGGTCTCACCCTCACTGATTACTCATCTCTCTCACTGATCAGACTGTCTGACACTGGAGAACACAGACTTTCGCTCATAGAGAGAGAGAGAGAGAGAGAGAGAGAGAGAGAGAGAGAGAGAGAGAGAGAGAGAGAGAGAGAGAGAGAGAGAGAGAGAGAGAGAGAGAGAGAGAGAGAGAGAGTGAGAGCCTGCATGTGGGTAATGAGAGTGAGAGCCATAAAATGTGGGTAATGTGAAAACAAAATGAATCACTGGCTCTGTGATATTTCAAGGCTCACACTGAGAAGTTTTTAATGCAGTAATGCAGCAGAGAGGGAGTGTGTGTGTGTTCGGGGTGGTCAAGTTTGTCCTATTGTATAAGAATGAGTACTGACATCTGCACTGATGTGAACTGAGATGGAAAAGACAGTGGATTCTGTCAACACCTGATATTAACCCTCCAAATGCAACAGGTCTTTCAGGACCTCCACAACAGCTGTCCTGTAATCCAGGCGTTCTAGAATACCTGTTCTACCATTCTGAGACAGTAGTCTGACATGAACCTGCATGGAGCACAGGTGTTGATTGAAACGCAGAGGTGTTGGTTGAAACACAGAGGTGTTGGAAAGGAGAGAACTAAATGGTCCTCATTGTTGCTGAATCACTACAGCTTCAATAAAGCTCCCATTAAACAGCAGAAGCCCTAAGCGGACGGTTATTACTGTCTGTTTAGTTGACTGACTTCCTCCCGTGTGTGGGAGACATCTGCCACAGAACAGGGCCGAAACACGGAGTCCCACAGACAACATCATGTTGTATTCCCTCAGGAGCACAGAACAGGGTCGGTCGCAGCACTACATATTTCAGCCTCTTGTAAATTGAGTAGACTGGGGGAATTCACTTGTGTAGTAATGTCAGGGAGGAGCGCGCGCACACACACACACACACACACACACACACACACACACACACACACACACACACACACACACACACACACACACACACACACACACACACACACACACACACACACACACACACACACACACACACACACACACACACACACACACACACACACACACACACACACAGTTCAACACGAACTGAACCAGTAAAATTAAGCAATCAACCCTTTTTTTGGACAAAGTCTTACAAAATAAATGAAGGGTGCATATTATGTATTTATATTAATAGACTCTTTGAACACAGACAACATTCTTTGTCATTTTTATGGAACTCAAAATGCAAGAAATAGGAAAAGGCGGTGTCAGGAGTACAGACCAATGAGGTGTAAGGGATCAATGAGTGATTGAGCCATCAACAGGAAGTACCTCCCACATCCTACTTTTATCAGTCCAGTCATTTACTCACCCAACTACAACAAACCAAAGAACAAAATCACAGGTTCCCTCACTTTAACATTGCATTGAGTGACCAGAAATGCAGGAATTATCAAAAGTCTTAAATCTGTTGTGGATTGAAGGCATTTACAGACTACATCCAGAACCAAATTGACCCCTTAGCCCCTACAAACTTGTGGATATCTAAAATGATTGGACAGGTGTAAACAAAACAAAATTCCATCTAGCCAACCAGAGGGCAAGGTGGAGTTATTACCATATTACAATACCTATCTAATGTACAGCCTACCTATCATGTCTTCAGAACAGTGTCAGAGGAGGTGAAGGAGACAAGTAGAGCAAGACACCAGACTGTTGAGATACACCTCTTTCACATCATTTCATCTCTGCAATAGAGAGGCTTGTCTGAGTTTTATTCAGTTGGTGAGAAATGTAGAGTGATAGTGTGATAGGACGTTGTGATACAGTATAAACACTGACTTTATGGTGCGCTGAGCTTTTAAAGTGACATCCAGATGATAAACAGCCCAGACAAACTACTGTCAATGGGCCATTTATTCCAGTACTAAAGCTATATTGGTCTTAGACACTATTCTGTATTCAACCTCTGAACACCTTGATATACTGAAATATCCTGAAGCAGCCAAATGTAAAGTTTTACCAAGCACCAAAACTCCTAGGAAACGATATTATGCGGGCATGAAGAATTTCTGTACTCCCCCTGTGCTGTGGTATCAGTGTCCAAGGCAAGGCAAGGCAAGGCAAGGCAAGGCAAGGCAAGGCAAGGCTCTCTCTCTCTCTCTCTCTCTCTCTCTCTCTCTCTCTCTCTCTCTCTCTCTCTCTCTCTCTCTCTCTCTCTCTCTCTCTCTCTCTCTCTCTCTCTCTCTCTCTCTCTCTCTCTCTCTCTCTCTCGCCCCTCCGTCCAACTTTTCCGCCTCTCAAAGCATTAATTGCTCCCTCCCTCTCTCTCTCCTATTAAAACCTCTCTTCACCTATTTTCCTCTACTTCCTCACAAACATCAAAGCAGAGAGACATCAGAAGGATTATAGCTCTGATTCTAATGCTGTTATCTCTCCATTCATGGGCTCTGTGAGGCGACAACACACGACGCACACACACACACACACACACAGCCTTGCCCTGTACACCCCTGTAGTGTAACTAAAGCCCACTCTACACAGGAGGGCCTCTCAAAGCGTAAAGAGGAATCGTCAGTATTCAAACTCAAACGGCTTCCATCTAAATAATTCAACACAGGTAAAAGAGGTAATGCTGGGGAAGCTACACCTCCCTGTTAGACCTGTCTACTGTACCACTGACACACTCAGGCAGAGAGAGGGGGAGGAAGGAGACGTGTGTGTGTGTGTGGCCGAGGCCAAGCTACCGATACGTAGGTGTTGAGATTCACATCAGTAAACCACTGCAATCTTAAAACTCCTCCCTGCCTGAACCTCTCATCTCACCTACACATCGGTTCATGAATAAATCCATGCATTTTCTACCTTGCCTCCGCCCTGTGTGTTTCAAGGCAGGAGGTGTAATGTTGAATTATGTGCATGTACACATCCTGTGCAAAAGGTGCGGTCTTCCTGTATCCACTTCCTGTATCCTGTGGATCTACAGCATATGTTCCAGGCTAAATAAAGGCTATTTGTCATCCCACCCCCCAAGTGGGCCTAGTGCAGCAATGCGACACCAGCTCTATCTCTCTCTCTCTCTCTCTCTCTCTCTCTCTCTCTCTCTCTCTCTCTCTCTCTCTCTCTCTCTCTCTCTCTCTCTCTCTCTCTCTCTCTCTCTCTCTCTCTCTCTCATTGTGCCTGTCTCTCTTTATCCCTCTCTTTCCCTTTTCCGCTCTCTCTCTCTGCAAGCATTCCTCCATCCCTTCACCCTCATCCTATCTGTTTTGCCCTCTCTTTCTCTCTTTTCTGAGATAGATCTATTTTTCTATTCAATGGCGTCTCTGCATGCCTGCAGACAATGACAAAAGCAACACAGCAGACACCATTCTGTGGGTGGAAAGAGACCTTGTGTGTGTGTGTGTGTTTTGAGGAAAGCGATAACGCCATGAGCATCGAGACACACACACACACACACACACACACACACACACACACACACACACACACACACACACACACACACACACACACACACACACACACACACACACACACACACACACACACACACACACACACACACACACACACACACACACACACACACACACACACACACACAGTGTCTGCTGTGCTGCTAATGTCATTGTCTGCAGGCATGCAGAGATGCCACTGAATAGAAAAATAGATCTATCTCACACAGCCTGGTAGGTAAACATCCCAGACCACACGTCGATACTGCTCTACCGGAGAACATTCTAAAACCAACGCTCCTCTAACTTAGACCTCCTAAATATGTGATTTTAGGGAGCAACGAGTCTGACAGAAACTTTCCTCAACTGAGCTTGTGGTTAGAGCACTGAGCTGGCTGGTAATGGCCTCGGTGTAGCGTTCACACAGAACTGAACAGAACGTTCTAAATTAATGTTATCCAGCACACTGTAAGAACCATTAAAGCTGCATTACTCAATCTACGTTTCTGTCCACAGTGAGCCCCTACAGCGGGCGGTAGCCTAGAGGTTAGAGAGGCCAACCAGCATCCAAAAGGTTGCTTGTTCAAGCCTGGGGCCAGGCAACACAAAAATGGGAATGGAGCTGAAGAGGCAGCTGCTGGTCTCTGATCCTATGTACCATCTCTGCTGTTGTCCCCTTGAGCAAGGCACTTAACATCCCACAAATGCTTTCCATCCAGGGGTGCTGTTGATTGTGTGTGGGCAGAAGACACATTTCTGCTCAAAACAATGGACAATAAAGTTATATTGTTTTCTAAGGGATATATTCAATATGTATTGCGGAAGTCCAGCATTATAGTATGATTGAAATTTAAAGTCAACGTTGCCGCGTTAGTGGAGGCTGCATATGTTGGCTCAATCGGAAATTATCGTTAAATGTTTTTTTGTTTTTTTAATTTAACCCCTTTTTCTTCCTGATTTCGTGATATCCAATTGCGATCCAATCTCATTGCTGCAACTCACCAACGGGCTCGGGAGAGGCGAAGGTCGAGTCATGCGTCTTCCAAAACATGACCCGCTAAACCGCGCTTCTTAACACCTGCCCGCTTAACCCGGAAGCCAGCTGCACCGGGGGGAAACACCGTTCAACTGACAACAGAAGTCAGCCTGCAGGCGCCCGGCTCGCCACAAGAGTGCGATGAGCCAAGTAAAGCCCCCCGGCAAAACACTCCCCTAAACCAGACAACGCTGGGCCAATTGTGCACCGCCCTATGGGACTCCGAGTCACGGCCGCGACTCCGAGACAGCCTGGGATCGAACACGGGTCTGTAGTGATGCCTCAAGCACTGCAATGCAGACCCTTAGACCACTGAGCCACTCAGGAGGCCCTTACTGTTTCATTTCTATCGTGCAATCTGTAACGCTTCAGTGATATAGACTGAATAGAGCCCTAGGATACTGCATGTATTTATAAACCAATAGGCGGGTCCAGGCAAATGAACAGTCACTATATTATCTGAAGTCTGTGTTACCTCACATAGGCTCTGCCTTATTGTCAAGTGTGATGCAATTACCAGCTGAATGCACTGTATAGAGTAGGCACTCCCTCTTTTACTTCCAAAATAATAATAAGCCATCTGTGTAATTTCGGAATTGAGTTTAATATAGTAGAGTTAAATTGAAGATAATATTGTTTTCTCTCCCCTCCTCTCTCTCCAAACACACTCCAGACAGTTATTATTGGATTCCACTGAGCTAATGTCAACCAAAGCAAAAACAATCTGTGGGCTAATCTCTTTTCAATATCACCATACTACTTTTTAGGGCCTTCCTCTGACACCGCCTGGTATAGAGGTCCTGGATGACAGGAAGCTTGGCCCCAGTGATGTACTGGGCCGTACGCACTACCTTCTGTAGTGTCTTGCGGTCGGAGGCCGGGCATGCTTTCGATGGTGCAGCTGTAGAACCTTTTGAGGATCTGAGGACCCATGCCAAATATTTTCAGTCTCCTGAGGGGGAATATGCTTTGTTGTTCCCTCTTCATGACTGTCTTGGCGTGCTTGGACCATGATAGTTTGTTGGTGATGTGGACGCCAAGGAGCTTGACGCTCTCAACCTGTTCCACTACAGCCCCGTCAATGAGAATGGGGGCGTTCTCAGTCCTCCTTTTCCTGTAGTCCACAATCATCTCCTTTGTCTTGATCACGTTGAGGGAGAGGTTGTTGTCCTGGCACCACACGGCCAGGTCTCTGACCTCCTCCCTATAGGCTGTCTCATCATTGTCTGTGATCAGGCCTACCACTGTTGTGTAATCTGCAAATTTAATGATGGTGTTGTGCTTTTATACCACACTCCCTTGCCCCCTCACGATACCTGCTAGTCTACTCAACACCACACAGGATGGAGAGAGAGAGAGAGAGAGAGAGAGAGAGAGAGAGAGAGAGAGAGAGAGAGAGAGAGAGAGAGAGAGAGAGAGAGAGAGAGAGAGAGAGAGAGAGAGAGAGAGAAAATTTGGTTTCTGTTCAAATCTCCTCAGGGTTGTGGATCGACAGCCATTTCCTGATCTTATTCAGTCCTCAGTTTGTCTGCTGGTTCTTTTGTTGTGCTGCTTCTATAATCTTCCTTTATCTTTGTCTCTGGTGTTGCTGATTAAATCTAAGGGCTCCACAAATGGCCTTGACGGATGACAGCAGTGGTTTTCCATAAGCAGCCTTGACGCGAGGGCACGTGCGTGTGTGGAAGTGTGAGCTTTTTGTCAAGGTTTCTCACAGCTGTGATCAAGTACTTAGTCTGGGAGAACGAGAGAGTGAGAGAGAGAGAGGGGAGGGAGGAGAAAGAGAGGGGAGGAAGGAGAGAGAGAGTGGAGAGGAAAAATATAAATATTGAATGAATTTAAATATCCCCCAAATACTCCTTCACCTCAAAGAATATGTTCACCATATAACATATGAGAAATAAACAATATGAGCCACCTACTCCAAAACACCAAAAAGGTTATGAGTTTAAAATAAGAACTTAGACCGCCATGCCATTGGAGATCACTTGGTAACCCATTGTAGATCATGATGATCCATGGGACTACACAGTAGCACTTCATTAGCAATTTACTACAGTGTATCTTCTCTGTTTTCAAACCTTCTGTCACCGCCACCCCTTCTCTGATCTAAAACCATCCTTCTCACCATAAGTGTCTCACTTGGCAACAAGCATCGTAAAACACCTCTAATTACCTCATCCACCATTTCCTGAGAGACACCAAAGGTTACGGGGATGTCAGAATTTTCGCTACACCCTTGCCTCTGTAACCTGGGCTGAACCAGTAATGAGATAAATATGTTTGGAACTAATTTGGTGGTCAGACCGTTTGAAGGGACTTCAGTGCTCTGGGTTGGCTCCTTAATTCCTCATTTTACCTAACCTGTCTCCACCACAGATGGAGGGAAGAGAAAATGTTCCCTGCTTTGAAAAGAAGTCTGCCATAGTCCAACGTCGAAGCCGGGAGAAAATCACTTTGATTTAAAATCAGAGAGGAGAGCTTTATTTCAATTTAAAAGGGGGATGTGAACGAGGATTAAAAGAATCAGGTCCTTTTTCCCTTCAGCTACTCCTGTACTCGTTATAGGTTTTCTGAAGAGGAGATACTTTGGCCTGTATGATTCAAATGTGGAAGACACAGTGCATTTTATAAAACCAATGCTAGGCTCCGACAGACCATTGTAGAAATGTGTCCAACCTTGCTGTTCACAGAGACAAATCTATCAAACACTTGAGTTTATGGAGATTGAGGTTGTCTGTCTAATGCCCCTGAGCTTTGCAGAGCTCTTCACTGACCTTGGTCTTGTTTTACCTGGGATTAGTCTCTTTCAACAGCCTCTGTGTCTGGCATGGAAGGCTACCTTGAGGTCAATGCCCCTGACCTGTGAACTTTGGTCTGGCATTGAGAGTAGCAGAGCAATGAGACAGAACTACAACCAGCCTCAAACCCTCAGTCTCTAGGGGAGATTTAAACATTGGCAACAGGCCACGTGCAGATGGAAAACACACACAGGCACACACCCCCCGCTGTGACATTTGAAGAACAGAGGCCTGAGGGAAGGATAGGGAGGTTTGAGGGGTTGGTGGGCTGGTGGGGGGTTAACAACATCTCAGAGTTTAATGTGAATGGGTAATGTGCTCTTGCAACACCAGCTCAGTCAGGCCCTAAGCCCCCCAATAGGGAAAATGTTGCAGTTTTAAAGCAAGTTTTTTGTAAGTCTACACATTTTGCCATGGGATAGAGAGAACATTTAGCAATTTTATAACATATTTCATGCAATTCTACTCATTTTTCCATGGAGCGGAGAGAAAGTTGTGCAGTTTTAAAGCCAATTTCCTGAAATTCAATACATTTTGCCATGACTTATTATGCCATGTTAAAATTATGTCTGAGTGAGAGTGGCTAACAAAATCAATGGGGTCCCCCTGGATGTCAGGGCCCCTGGACACGTGCCCTTCATGCCCGGGTCGGTAATTCGGCCATGATTACCCCTAGCGGCTGTGGGCCCTAAGTGACCGGTTATGTCGCTTATACCTGGAGCCCTGCAGTCAGGCAATGCTAACAACCTGTTGTCTTTCACTCTATCGCTCATTCTCCCCTTACTTCTCATTTTCTCTGCCCCCATTTAACTCTGCATTATACACTCTGTACATCTAGATACAGTATGTTACCTACCCAATGACCCACCAATCTACACATCCTCCACACCTTCTACACGCCCCACATTCTCCACACCCTCCACATCATCCACACCCTCTACACCCTCCACACCCCCCACATTCTCCACATCATCCACACCCTCTACACCCTCTACACCCTCCACACCCCCACATTCTCCACACCCTCCACAGCCCCCACACCCTCCACATCCTCTACACCCTCCACACCCTCTACACCAGGGCTGCCCAACCCTCTTCCTGGAGATCTACTGTCCTGTAGGTTTTCAGTCCAACCCTAGTTTAGCAGATCTGATTCAGCTAGTTGAGCAGCCCTGCTCTACACCTGGTCAGATATGGTGTGTATGTGTTCTACTTCCCCTGAACCAAAGCAGTCACTTTCTGAGTGAGGTCACTATCTCAGACTAATATGTTATAGCGACTGTACTAGCTAACACTTTTCTGCTGTTGGGTAGAGAACTGGAACACATCAGATTCATTTCAGGGAAATGCTTCCTGTCAATACTAGCTTCTCTCTGAACCCTGCACATGTGGAAAAGTCCATGGCCCACTGTGTGATATTTTGTGGATCTTCATTGGCTTGTTCATTCCCTTCACGTTCCATGATACATATCAATTGTATCTGTGGATCTATCGTGTAAATGCTTTTAGACTCCACAAACTGCATGTTATTTAGGTGTTGTCATTATTGTTAGACCCTGAGTTCAAAATGACCTCGTGTTCATCTGATCCAATGGCAGCCCAGCTCTCTCCTGATTGGTCTCCGGATAGTCAGACATGTATTCTGATTGGCTGTTAGTTCAGAAGGCAGAAAAACTCCACAATGACATTGTTGTTTTGTCAGAAAAAGGACATGATACAACAGGCTACAATTATACTGTGGTGAGATAAGAACTACTATGACATCATGTACTCAGGGCAAACACATATAACATTTATTGCTGTGCCGTTAGGCTTACCTTTGATGCCATAGTCATTGACTTAGAGGTTTGTCTCGTCATTTATGAGAACATCTTTGAAGCTAAAACAGCCCTTCAAGGTCACGTTATGGTTCCTGTCAACCCACACGCTCATGTTTTACACATTGAGGTAGAAGTCGCCCCTAACCACAGATCTAGGATCAGATTACTCAACCCTTTAATCTAACCTTAAACATTAAGGGGATGAACTAATATCTGACCCTGTATCAGTAGTTAGGGGCAACTTCTACCTATTCCCACCACCATTAACCAAGACAGTCCAGGCGTGGACTATAATAATAAAGTGGCATCTCCTGAAGTTATAGTAACAGACAACCCATAGCAATAATCACTCACTGATATCCCACATGTTACAAACATGTTAAAGACAATCACCAGTGATTCAATTAAATGACAATGTAAGTTCATTAAACAGGTCAAACCGAACTTTGCTCATCATCTCAATGAGAAAAAACCAACAAGAAAAAAAAACACTAGGGATACAAGAGTGTATTCTAGGTCAGGCTAAGATGGCCACTTCATCTCAGATGTACTGAGTGGCATACCAAAAGGTTGGGAAAAGATGCAAAGTTTATTCATCGTTACAGTGACAGCTTTGATATCAAAACAAGGGTTTGCTACTACAGATGTGTGTTAGAGAGAGAGATAGAGGGGTGAGTGAATTACGTATCTTTTAAACAAGGAGAAGCATCCTATTGCAATCCCATAACCATGCTAAGGAACATTGATGTGTCAATAATTAGATGTGTCATCATGTATTGCATGACACTCAAATTAAAGCTTTCAAAAAGATCAGCAATGTTTTTTCGTCTTGGTGTTAGCATAGGAGGCTAAGCTAAGCGACAACGTTCCCTGTTCGTCCCGGGAATGTCTGTGATTAGGAAATGTTCTCCTGTGCTGCGAAATTATGGCCCTTCCCTCCTTTGGTCTTCATTTGGGATTCCAAAATTCCAAGAGGAACCAAATTTCCCAAAGTTACGTGTGCCCAAGGGAACCTTTTCTTCAGCGCACTTAGCTTATTTACATTTTTTTGCTTGGTTGTTCTCTCCACACGCTTTTAATAATAAAAAGTATATATTTTTAACCCCACATTATAAAACTGAAAGCCACTTGCAGACAAATGGTTTTCGACAATAAGTTATACGAGAAATCGTACGGGTAAGGTATAGGTTAAGGAGTCATGACAACACTGTCACGCTCCTATTCTGTATTCTAAAAAAATATTGGAATAGAAACCACTTTATAATTATCATCCCAACATTGACATCTTGATACACTTCGGTATATATATTAAAACTCTTGGGTAAAATGCAATAATTCCATCATGCAGGCAAACTGCCTCCATCTTCTAGGAGGTTCTATTGGTCTGGAATTCATATCTCTGATATATTCTTCCTTCCTTACTTTTGCAAAGTGACAAAGAGAAAGAAGTGACAGGTTTGAATTTCACACACATTCCATTGTGAAGCAACTGTATGCAGGTGTGAGTTTTTCATCTCCTAGAGTGAATGGTGCTCGTCTCGTCTCCTCAGTTTGTTTGTCTCTGGAGGGCCAGTGTCTTTGACAGAGAGGCTCTCCTGCTGTGAGTGGATATAGCAGGCTGTCCTGTCTCTCTCATTCACTCCCTGTCCTTCTCTCTGAGTGAGTGACGCTGGGATAAAAGAGCCTATTTCACAAACTGCTGCATGCAGGAGTGGGATCTTAGTATGGTCTCTATCTCTCTGTCTCTCTTTTTCCTGTTGTACTATCACTTAGACACACACACACTCCTTCATGAAAAGTACGGATGGAGAGAAGGGCTTAGGTGATGGTGATGATAAGTTAACGCATGCTTTTGCTACCTAAGTCTCAGCTCTTCCACTATAACAACTCCTTCTCAGGTGAACTTTACACTATCTCTGTTCAACCTAGACCTCCTCACCTCTCCTCCACTCCACACACAAGGACCTGTAGCCTCCGTCTGCCACAACAGATCTGGCTTCAGCCCTTCAGGAGAAACTTCCTCCTCCTACACCGTGACGTACATTCAGGCTCATCCTACACTGCAACGTACATACTGCCTCCTCCTCCACCGTGATGTACAGCCACACTGAAAAATACATAAAATCTGTTGGCTTGATCAGCTCAGTTTAGTTAGATATTCTATTTTTGCATTTTAAAGTTCTGTGAAGCCGAAGAAAAAATGAAAACAAACAGGAAAACAGGAACGACGATAAGACAAAATGTTCTCGTTAGATCTCTGTCTCAGCTTGTCTCTGTCTACGTCTTTTATGTATATCTCCCTGATGTGATGATGCAGCCCTCCTGGTCTGTCTCCTACTCTGGGGGTCCTTCTCCTCCAGAGGGTTACGATGGGGGGTCCATCCCCCCCCACCACAGGGGTCACACCTGTAATCCCATTTAACCTTCCACCGTTTGACCTCTGACCCTCCACACCTGAACCACTGCCACAGGGTAGCACAAAATGGGACAGGGGGGGGTCATAAACATAAATATATATATAGCGAGAGGGAGGGGTTTGGTTATAGGAATTCATGGGATTACACCACACGTTGTCAAAAACGTCAAACTTCCTTCTGCCTGAGGGGGACAGAGAGGAACAGTAATGGGTTGATGAATCCTAATAGGAGCGGCAGTAGACAACAAGGGATTCAGGCTTCATCTGTTTTTACTACAGGACCCTACTGTTGTTTGGCTTGAGCTTTTCCCCTTGAGGCCCGGCGCCTCTCCCAACTGTCCCTCCTCTACTCTGCCTCCCAACTGTCCCTCCTCTCCTCTGCCTCCCCCACTCTCTCCCCATGGGTTGGCCAGGAAGCCCTGGTGGTCCAACTCCAATCCTAGGATCTGTCTCCCCTCCCCCCTCCTCCCCCCCTGGTTCAAGCTCCCGCTGTTGCATTTCTTCACCCCCGGGGGTGCCAGGGAGGCGGGCGAGAGCAACGATGTGAGCGACAGGCTGCTTAGCGTCTCCGACAAGTGTTCACTGTTGCCCGCCTGGCTGGAGCCACACCCCCCAATGGACAAACTGATCCCGATGCCCAGGTCCTCCAGGTCACATGGAACGGGGTCCATGGAGTCCTCCCGGGTGTAGCCGGGGCTGATGCTACCCCTGCCGCTGCTCTGGCTCCGCTGGTGGCCCCGAGTGGCCTGGAGGGTGAGGGCAGGGCCTGACGAGGGGCTGGGCCGCGGTCTCAGAGTCTGGCCTGCTGGGCAGCTGGTGGGGTCCTCAGAGAGCGGGGGGCAGAGCAGGGGGAGTGGGGACACCAGGTCTTGAGGGGGCGAAACACTGAAGCTGAGTCCTTCCTCCAGGGTGGTCTGGAGGCTGCCATCAGAGCTCCCTGTGGCCAGAGACGAGTCACTATGGGACGGGTACTGAGGACAGAAAGAGAGGGACAGGGTGGAGATGTGGAGTGAGATATTGTAATATATAACAACGTTAGAGTCAATGTTTGACTGACTAAACTGTAGGATGTGCAATGTATAGTCTGTTGGTTGCTCTGGTGGCAGTGTATGGTGTACAACACAAAAGGTTCATGATAGCACCAAACAGTGTGGCGGACACTCATTAAAGATAAAATGGGGGTGGACACATACATTTGCCAATCAGAGGGAAGCCTGAGGTTTGTGTACATTTCTCGATCTAACATTAGACCCTACAGGAATTACACTATGCAGTGTGTTGGTATCTGTTACACATAGTACATACAGTAGGCCAGGTCTTACCTGCATGCAGAGCACCCGGCTGTGGGCTCCTGGGGAGCGCAGGGAGGACCAGGAGGCCGGGGAGGTGAGTCT
The DNA here is from genome assembly GCA_030435695.1 of Brachymystax lenok tsinlingensis. Lineage (NCBI taxonomy): Eukaryota > Metazoa > Chordata > Actinopteri > Salmoniformes > Salmonidae > Brachymystax > Brachymystax lenok. Next base: position 72,603,893 of record CM059791.1, read on the forward strand.
GAGGCCCCGTGAGGTGCGCCCTACTCTGGCCCTAGGGGGAGCCGGCAGGGCCGCTGCTGCCACAGGGTGGAAGAACTCAGCTGGTAGATGGATAAGAGCAGGAGAACCAGAGGCACTGGCTGCTCCTACTCTTCCTCCTCCTCTTCCACCCTCATCTGATCCTTCTCCTGCATTAGTGCTACTGCAGGAGTTGCCACCTGGAGACAGAGAGAAAGGCTGTATACTATTCCATCTAGATCCCGAGTGAAACACCACATAAATACAATCCATTTAGCCTGTAGGGATAAACAGTCATTACTGATATTGATGAATAGACTAACAAAGACCAGGCAAATAATACACATTCCAGGGAGAGCAACAATGCCACTGTACTGTATTGCACTGTACTGTGATGTCTGATTCACTATTCATGAATTGCACGTTGCGTTGCAATACTGTTCTGAAAATTCTATTCAGTCACTGGTTCCGACTGAATGTTTTACTTAATAAATTGTCAATTGGCGCTAATGAAGATTAATGAATATTTAGTCTAAAGTGCATTATAGTGGCTTGGAAACAAGATGGCATTTCAAAAGGAGGCAACTAATTAGTAGGAAAACATGTTGTCATCATTAGGATGTTGCCAGATTGATTTAAGATGCAGTATAACTTTAGATAACTAGCTAAAATTGCAGGGACAGGACCGGATTTTAGCTAGCTAACGTCGCTAGCTAATGGCAACATTGCCATCTCTCTAAAGTACACTTTACAACATGATAATGATGGCAAAGATGTTTCCTACTAATTATTTGCCTTCTGTAGCAATGTCATAGTATTTCCAGGCCACTATAGTGTAATTTAGATTAAACAGTCATTAGGCCGTATTCAGAATGACTGGGCATCACTCGACTTTCGGGCACCACTATGGCAAAGAGCGGCTTGAGAACGTTCATAACAATGTCATGATGCAACCGAGCGAGGGAGGGAGGTGCAACCCATGAATACACTCTTAAAAAAAAATAACCTGCTTTCTAGAACCAAAAGGGTTGTTTCGGCTGTCCCCAAAGGAGAACCGTTTGAAGAACCAATTTGTTTCCAGGTAGCACATTTTTGGTTCCAGGTAGAACCCTTTCCCCACAGGGTTCTACATGGAACCCATAAGAGTTCTACCTTGAACCAAAAAGGGTTCTACCTGGAACCAAAGATCCGAAGACCCGTTTTGAAACCCTTTTTTCTAAGAGTGTAGGACCAACCTGGACTGTGATGGGGTGACTAAGTACAGCTCAGCCTAGCTCAGCTCAGCTCAGTTCAAATCAAATAAAAGTTTATTGGTTGCGTACACCGATTTAAAGATGTTATTGCAGGCTTGGCTCAATAATGTGAAAAGTAAGATATACTTTACAGTGCCTGCAAAAGTATTCATCTCCCTTGGCGTTTTTCCTATTTTGTTGCATTACAACCTGTAATTTAAATTGATTTTTATTTGGATTTCATGTAATGGACATACACAAAATGTGTTGTTTCATTTTTTTTTTTTACATTTTAAACGGAAAAGTGGTGCGTGCATTTGTATTCACCACCTTTGCTATGAAGCCCCTAAATAAGATCTGGTGCAACCAATTACCTTCTTTAATTAGTTATAATAAAATCCACTTATGTGCAATCTAAGTGTCACATGATCTGTCACATGATCTCAGTATATATACACCTGTTCTGAAAGGCCCTAGAGTCTGCATCACCACTAAGCAAGGGGCACCACCAAGCAAGCGGCACCATGAAGACCAAGGAGCTCTCCAAACAGGTCAGGGACAAAGTTGTAGAAGTACAGATTGGGTTGTAAAAAAAAATATCAGAAACTTTGAACATTCCATGGAGCATCATTAAATCCATTATTAAAATTTTTAAAGAATATGGCACAACAACCTGCCAAGAGAGGGCCACCCACCAAAACTCACAGACCAGGCAAAGAGGGCATTAATCAGAGAGGCAACAAAGAGACCAAAGATAATCCTGAAGGAGCTGCAAAGCTCCACAGCGGAGATTGGAGCATCTGTCCATAGGACCACTTTAAGCTATACACTCCACAGAGCTGGGCTTTACGGAAGAGTGGCCAGAAAAAATCCATTGCTTAAAGAAAAAATAAGCAAACACGTTTGGTGTTCGCCAAAAGGCATGTGGGAGGCTTCCCAAACATATGGAAGAAGGTACTCTGGTCAGATGAGACCAAAATTGAGCTAGGAAAACACCTCTCATCACCCCAACAACCCGCAAACCCAACACCTCTCATCACCCCAAGAACACCATCCCCACAGTGAAGCATGGTGGTGGCAGTATCATGCTGTGGGGATGTTTTTCATCGGCAGGGACTGGGAAACTGGTCAGAATTGAGGGAATGATGGATGACTCTAAATACAGGGAAATTCTTGAGGGAATCCTGTTTCAGTCTTCCAGAAATTTGAGACTGTGACAGAGGCTCACCTTCCAGCAAGACAATGACCCTAAGCATACTGCTAAAGCAACATTCGAGTGGTTTAAGGGGAAACATTTAAATGTCTTGGAATGGCCTAGTCAAAGCCCAGACCTCAATCCAATTGAGAATCTGTGGTATGACTTAAAGATTGCTGTACACCAGTGAGACCGATCCAAATTGAAGGAGCTGGAGCAGTTTTGCCTTGAAGAATGGGCAAAAATCCCAGTGGCTAGATGTGCCAAGCTTATAGAGACATACCCCAAGAGACTTGCAGCTATAATTTCTGCAAAAGGTGACTCTACAAAGTATTGACTTTGGGGGGTGAATAGTTATGCAATTTTTCAATTTTTCTGTCTTATTTCTTGTTTGTTTCACAATAAATATATATTTTGCATCTTCAAATTGGTAGGCATGTTGTGTAAATCAAATGATACAAACCCCCCATAAATCTATTTTAATTCCAGGTTGTAAGGCAACAAAATAGGAATAATTCCAAGGGGGTGAATACTTTTGCAAGCCATTGTATTAGTCCATATATATATATATATATATATATATATATATATATACAGTGGAGCAAAAAAGTATTTAGTCAGCCACCAATTGTGCAAGTTCTCTCACTTAAAAGATGAGAGAGGCCTGTAATTTTCATCATAGGTACACTTCAACTATGACAGACAAAATGAGGGAAAAAATCCAGAAAATCACATTGTAGGATTTTTATGAATTTATTTGCAAATTATGGTGGAAAATAAGTATTTGGTCACATACAAACAAGCAAGATTTCTGGCTCTCACAGACCTGTAACTTCTTCTTTAAGAGGCTCCTCTGTCCTCCACTCGTTACCTGTATTAATGGCACCTGTTTGAACTTGTTATCAGTGTAAAAGACACCTGTCCACAACCTCAAACAGTCACACTCCAAACTCCACTATGGCCAAGACCAAAGAGCTGTCAAAGGACACCAGAAACAAAATTGTAGACCTGCACCAGGTTGGGAAGACTGACTCTGCAATAGGTAAGCAGCTTGGTTTGAAGAAATCAACTGTGGGAGCAATTATTAAGAAATGGAAGACATACAGGACCACTGATAATCTTCCTCGATCTGGGGCTCCACGCAAGATCTCACCCCGTGGGGTCAAAATGATCACAAGAACGGTGAGCAAAAATCCCAGATCCACACGGGGGGACCTAGTGAATGACCTGCAGAGAGCTGGGACCAAAGTAACAAAGCCTACCATCAGTAACACACTACGCCGCCAGGGACTCAAATCCTGCAGTGCCAGACGTGTCCCCCTGCTTAAGCCAGTACATGTTCAGGCCCGTCTAAAGTTTGCTAGAGAGCATTTGGATGATCCAGATGAGGATTGGGAGAATGTCAGATGAAACCAAAATATAACTTTTTGGTAAAAACTAAACTCGTCGTGTTTGGAGGACAAAGAATGCTGAGTTGCATCCAAAGAACACCATACCTACTGTGAAGCATGGGGGTGGAAACATCATGCTTTGGGGCTGTTTTTCTGCAAAGGGACCAGGACGACTGATCCGTGTAAAGGAAAGAATGAATGGGGCCATGTATCGTGAGATTTTGAGTGAAAACCTCTTTCCATCAGCAAGGGCATTGAAGATGAAACGTGGCTGGGTCTTTCAGCATGACAATGATCCCAAACACACCGCCCAGGCAACGAAGGAGTGGCTTCGTAAGAAGCATTTCAAGGTCCTGGAGTGGCCTAGCCAGTCTCCAGATCTCAACCCCATAGAAAATCTTTGGAGGGAGTTGAAAGTCCGTGTTGCCCAGCGACAGCCCCAAAACATCACTGCTCTAGAGGAGATCTGCATGGAGGAATGGGCCAAAATACCAGCAAGTGTGTGAAAACCTTGTGAAGACTTACAGAAAACGTTTGACCTCTGTCATTGCCAACAAAGGGTATATAACAAAGTATTGAGATAAACCTTTGTTATTGACCAAATACTTATTTTCCACCATAATTTGCAAATAAATAAATTTAAAATCCTACAATGTGATTTTCTGGATTTCTTTTTCTCATTTTGTCTGTCATAGTTGAAGTGTACCTATGATGAAAATTACAGGCCTCTCTCATCTTTTTAAGTTGGAGAACTTGCACAATTGGTGGCTGACTAAATACTTTTTTTGCCCCACTGTATATATATATATAGAAATGTTGCTTTGTTTCCCAACCCCTCCGATATACAGTGAGGGGAAAAAAGTATTTGATCCCCTGTTGATTTTGTACGTTTGCCCACTGACAAAGAAATGATCAGTCTATAATTTTAATGGTAGGTTTATTTGAACAGTGAGAGACAGAATAACAACAAAACAATCCTGAAAAACTAATGTGAAAAATGTTGGAAAATGATTTGCATTTTAATGAGGGAAATAAGTATTTGACCCCCCTCTCAATCAGAAAGATTTCTGGCTCCCAGGTGTATTTTATACAGGTAATTTTATACAGGAGCTGAGATTAGGAGCACACTCTTAAAGGGGGTGCTCCTAATCTCAGTTTGTTACCTGTATAAAAGACACCTGTCCACAGAAGCAATCAATCAATCAGATTCCAAACTCTCCACCATGGCCAAGACCAAAGAGCTCTCCAAGGATGTCAGGGACAAGATTGTAGACCTACACAAGGCTGGAATGGGCTACAAGACCATCGCCAATCAGCTTGGTGAGAAGGTGACAACAGTTGGTGCGATTATTCGCAAATGGAAGAAACACAAAAGAACTGTTAATCTCCCTCGGCCTGGGGCTCCATGCAAGATCTCACCTTGTGGAGTTGCAATGATAATGTGACCGGTGAGGAATCAGCCCAGAACTACACGGGAGGATCTTGTCAATGATCAAGGCAGCTGGGACCATAGTCACCAAGAAAACAATTGGTAACACACTACGTCGTGAAGGACTGAAATCCTGCAGTGCCCGCAAGGTCCCCCTGCTCAAGAAAGCACATATACATGCCCGTCTGAAGTTTGCCAATGAACATCTAAATTATTCAGAGGACAACTGGGTGAAAGTGTTGAGGTCAGATGAGACCAAAATAGAGCTCTTTGGCATCAACTCAACTCGCCGTGTTGGGAGGAGGAGGAATGCTGCCTATGACCCCAAGAACACCATCCCCACCGTCAAACATGGAGGTGGAAACATTACTGCATCAAAGGGACGATGGACTGGGCCATGTACCGTCATATCTTGGGTGAGAACCTCCTTCCCTCAGCCAGGGCATTGAAAATGGGTCGTGGATGGGTATTCCAGCATGACAATGACCCAAAACACACAGCCAAGGCAACAAAGGAGTGGCTCAAGAAGAAGCACATTAAGGTCCTGGAGTGGCCTAGCCAGTCACCAGACCTTAATCCCATAGAAAATCTGTGGAGGGAGCTGAAGGTTTGAGTTGCCAAACGTCAGCCTCGAAACCTTAATGACTTGGAGAAGATCTGCAAAGAGGAGTGGGACAAAATCCCTCCTGAGATGTGTGCAAACCTGGTGGCCAACTACAAGAAACGTCTGACCTCTGTGATTGCCAACAAGGGTTTGGCCACCAAGTACTAAGTCATGTTTTGCAGAGGGGTCGAATACTTATTTCCCTCGTTAAAATGCAAATCATAACATTTTTCACATGCGTTTTTCTGGATTTTTTTGTTGTTATTCTGTCTCACTGTTCAAATAAACCTAACATTAAAATTATAGACTGATCATTTCTTTGTCAGTGGGCAAACATACAAAATCAGGAGGGGATCAAATACTTTTCCCCCTCACTGTACACACACATATACAGCAATATAGGCTGGAAAGGCTGGAGCAGAGGGTATGGCTGGACTCACCAGCGCTGTGGTGGGATGGGGTCTTGTGTCTCTGATGGACCCCCACCTCCACTAGGAGTGGAGCCCCCCTCCTCGGCTACTGAACTGTGGGCCCTGCAGCGCCTCGACCCCCCTGTCTGGGCCTGGGTCAGGGAGTCCCCTTCTCCACCAGCCTCCTCTGAGCCCTGGGAGTCACTGCCCCTCTCCTCCTGGGGGGGGAGAAAACACACATGTTGACACACACTGTACCTGTTTATGTTGTCTGTTAAATGTGGAGTGGGGCATGATAGGGTGAAGGGTGAAGTACTGCACTTCATTATTACTGAAGGGAGTGCTGGCTAGCGTCCAAGCTCCTACACTTAGGCTCTGAGGCTATGGTTAGCATACTGACACAAGACTGCTATCTGGACACAGCCGGAAGGTCTCAATCTCTCAATTCAATTCAATTTAAGGGCTTTATTGGCATTAGAAACATGTTAACATTGCCAAAGCAAGTGAACTAGATAATAAACAAAAGTGAAATGAACAATAAAAGTAACAGTAAACATTACGCTCACAGTTCCAAAAGAATAAAGACATTACAAATGTCACATTATGTGCAAATAGTTAAAGTACAAAAGGGAAAATAAATAAACATAAATATGGGTTGCAGAACAAAGACAATGGTCTTGTTCTGCACTGGTTGCCCTTTTCTTGTGGCAACAGGTCCCAAATCTTACTGCTGTGGTATTTCACCCAATAGATATGAGTTTATCAAAATTGGGTTTGTTTTTTAATTCTTTGTGGATATGTGTAATCTAAGGGAAATATGTATGTTTTATCTTTAACTGCCTTGTTCAGGGACAGAACAACAGATTTCTTAGCTCTGGGATTTGATCTTGCAACATTTCAGTTACTAGTCCAATGCTCTAACCACTAAGCTACCCTGCCTAGTGGCTCAAATATGGTCATACATTTGGCGTGAGGTTAGGAAGTGCAGCTCAGTTTCCACTTCATTTTGTGGGCAGTGTGCACATAGCCTGTCTTCTCTTGAGAGCCAGGTCTGCCTTTCGCAGCCTTTCTCAATAGCAAGGCTTGCTAAGGGGACTATTCTCCAGGTTCATCTCTCTCTAGGTGATGTCTTTGTTATGGAAGGTTTGGGAATCTCTTCCTTTTAGGTGGTTGTAGAATTTAACAGCTCTTTTCTGATTTTGATAATTAGTGGATGTCGGCCTAATTCTGTCTCTCGCGCTGCTCGCTCGCTCTCTCGCTCTCTCTCTCTCGCTCACACACACACAAACAGCTGTCATACTATTCTTGTGAGGTCTTCTGGTACTCATTATGTGACGTGGTAAATTGAACCAATGAGCAGAGAATGAACCAGCCCAGGAATCAGCGACTTGGGAAAAAATGTAAATACTTAACTTGAATAATGAAGAATGTAATGTTACAGAAAAATGTAACCAAAAGCAACAAACACTCGAAACTCACATGGGGAAGCATACAGGAAACTGAATTCAAGAACTAACAAACGGAAAAAGAAAACACAGCTCACTTAAAGGGGAAACAATTATGAAATAATAAGACACACCTGAGTCCAATAAAAGTCTCTAGGGCGGTCTCTGTCACCCTCTGGTGCCAGAAGGAACCATAACACATAAGTATAGTAAAATGTGTCTAAACACACACACACAATCCCCCACCCCCACACACTCCTACTAGCATTAAACGACTAGAGGGAAGGATAACGCACAGGGAGGGATGATAGGAAGATAGCGAGGGATGGGGCAGAAGGAGGTGTGATTGCCAGAGGGGGTAAAGGAAAGGGAGGAACGATGTAATAGAGGATAAAGAGGAAGACAGCCCTCACAGGCCAGAGGGGAGGCAGTAGACTGAATGGATTTATATTCCTGAAGGTCTCTGTACAGGAGATTAGAGCTTCAGCAGGATTCAGGATTTATTCTTATGCCCCTGGAACTTTGTGCCATGCTTCCTTTATTGGAATGCAAGTATTCTTTCTGTACTGGAGACCAAGGGAACCCACTGTCCACCCCTCTATCACCCCATCCTCAGACCTGAGTAGACCTGGGTTCAAATAGTATTTAACATCTTAGCCTCTAAAGTGCAGACCTTGCCCTATTGGTACTGCAGGATGGCTAAAGCATGCTCAAAACTATTTGAACCCAGGTCTGCTACCCAGTCCCACGTTTCAACCCCCTCCATTGTCCTCCAAAACCCCCTTCCCATTTATAACCCCTCCATCTCTCCATCTCTACCTTGCCCTCTCGCACCAGCAGCTGGTGGACACTCTGGTCGTCCAGGCTGAGGTCATCAGGTAGGGCCGGAGACGACGACTTGTCTGACATTTGGTCTGACCTCAGAGATGCCTGCTCTATCTCTGCCAGCCGGATCTGCTGTAGAGGGGGAGGGAGAAAGAGGAGAGAGAGAGAGAGAGAGAGAGAGAGAGAGAGAGAGAGAGAGAGAGAGAGAGAGAGAAGGGGGGGAAAGAGAGTGAGAGAGGAGGGAGAGGGATAAAGAGAGAGAGAAGGGTGGGAGAGAGAGTGAGAGGGAGAAAGAGGGGGAGAGAAAGATTGAGAGGGGGAGAGAGAACGAGGGAGAGAGAGAGAAAGAGAGAGAGGGTAGGTAGAGAGAGAGGGGGTAGGTAGAGGGGAAGAGAGACAGAGGTGGAAGGAGTGACGGAGAAATAGAGGGGGAAAGTTATCCAGTTAGAAAAAGTTATCTAAAACAGAGAGAGAGAGAATGGACACATAAACCAGAGACAATTGAAATCCAATGGGGTGAGGGAGGGGGCCGTTATATGAACATGTGCCTGTGGGTGAGTGAGACAAAGAGGTTCATAAAGAGAGATTCACGGCTCATATACAGCAGTAAATTACCACTGCAGTATGCCGGAGGCAAGAGGAGAGCGGGAGGGAGGAGGGGAGAAGGAGGGAGGAGGGGAGATAATTAGAAAAAGGGAGCATGAGAGAGATAGAAGGTGGGGGAAATAGACTGGGAGGATGGAATGTGTTCAGAGAAACAGAGAGAAAGGCCCCTGATGTGGTCAGGAGAAACTTAGGGCCCTATCACAAGTCCCTTGTTAGGTTGTTTCCAGACAGACCCTATAAACACTACATGACCAAAAGTATCCCAAAGGTGTTCGAATGGGTTGAGGTCAGGGTTCTGTGCAGGCAAGTCAAGTTATTCCACACCAACCTCTGCAAACAATTGTCATGCTGAAACAGGAAAGGGCCTTCACAGAATTGTCTAGAATGTCATTGTATGATGTAGCGTTAAGATTTCCCTTAATTGGAACCATGAAAAACAGCCCCAGACCATTATTCCTCCTCCACCAAACTTTTCAGTTGGCACTATGCATTGGGGCAGGTAGCGTTCTCCTGGCATCCGCCAAACCCAGATTAGTCCGTCGGACTGCCAGATGGTGAAGTGTGATTAATCACTCCAAAGAACGCGTTTCCACTGCACCAGTGTCCAATGGCGGCAAGCTTTACACCACTCCAGCCGACGCTTGACATTGCGCATGGTAATCTTAGGCTTGTGTGCAGTTGCTTGGCCATGGAAACCCATTTCATGAAGTTCCCGACGAACAGTTCTTGTGCTGATGTTGTTTCCAAAGGCAGTTTGGAACTCGGTAGTGAGTGTTGCAACTGAGGACAGATGATTTTTACGCGTTACGCGCTTCAGCACTTGGTGGTCCCGTTCTGAGCTTGTGTAGCCTACCACTTCGCGGCTGAGCCGTTGTTGCTTCAAAACGTTTCCACATCACAATAACACCACTTACAGTTTACTGGGGCAGCTCTAGCAGGGCAGAAATTTGACAAACTGAATTGTTGCAAAGGCATCCTATGACGGTTCCACATTGAAAGTCACTGAGCTCTTCAGTGAGGCAATTCTACTGCCAATGTTTTGTCTATGGAGATTGCATTGCATGGCTGTGTGCTACATTTTATCACCTGTCAGCAACGGGTGTGGCCACACCCACAAATGTAAGGGGTGTCCACATACTTTTGTATAAATGGTGTATGTCTTAATACACCAAGTCATGCCCACTGTCCCCTTTAAAATAGATTTTAATAAGAATCAGTGTTGTTGTTGTCTCTCCATGCCCTGGGGCACAACAGTCACTGCAATCACACATTCAACACAAAACCATGCATGCACACACACACACACACACACACACACACACACACACACACACACACACACACACACACACACACACACACACACACACACACACACACACACACACACACACACACACACACACACACACACACACACACACACACACACAGGAGATAGCTGAAGGACAGACACAGACGTAAGGATAGAGAGAGAGAGAAAAAGAGAGAGAGAGGGAGTTTCATGACATGATAAATCAGAGATGGGTGGAGCATGTAAAAGAGGAGGCGAGGACAGATTGATACCTTGACAGCATCTGCAGACAGGCAGAAAGGAAGAGTGACAGGTGAAGAGGTTCAAATCCCAGTTATTACTTTCCAGAGTGGCCAGTTCCACTTTATCATTGTGATGGACACAACTAGCAACAGGGATAGTGTGTGTGTGTGTGTGTGTGTGTGTGTGTGTGTGTGTGTGTGTGTGTGTGTGTGTGTGTGTGTGTGTGTGTGTGTGTGTGTGTGTGTGTGTGTGTGTGTGTGTGTGTGTGTGTTCTATATGAATTTACAGCAAATGTGCATATTTCAGAGTTTAGTTCCTTTGCTTGTGTGTGAACATTTGAAAGGTAATAAATAGTGTAACAAAGTGTGTTACTGTGTGTGTGTGTGCTCATGCATGGTTCATGTGTTTACCTCTAGTTGTGGGTGGCTCTTACAGTCCATCCAGACAGGAGGAGAGGTAGAAGAGTAGTGATGGAAGACAGATCCAGAGAGGTTGTCAATCATCAGCATCTCTCCTTCAAATGAGTCCTTTATCAGCAGAGACACACTGTCCAGCCACTGACTCTCCTGGAACACACAGTTATTACATTGTTAATGATATCATATCCTGGAACACACAGTTATTACATGGTTCATTATATCATATCCTGGAACATACAGTTATTACATGGTACATAATATCATATCCCGAAACACACAGTTATTACATTGTTCATTATATCATATCCTGGAACACACAGTTATTACATGGTTCATTATATCATATCTTGGAATACATAGTTATTACATGGTTCATTACATCATATCCTGGAACACAAAGTTATTACATGGTTCATTATATCATATCCTGGAACACACAGTTATTACATGGTTCATTATATCATATCTTGGAACACACAGTTATTACATGGTTCATTATATAATATCCTGGAACACAGTTATTACATGGTTCATTATATCATATCTGGAACACACACTTATCACATGGTTTATTATATCATATCCTGGAACACACTGTTATTACATGATTCATTATATCATATCTTGAAACACACAGTTATTACATAGTTCATTATATCATATCCTGGAACACACAGTTATTACATTGTTCATTATATCATATCCCGGAACACTTTGACATCAAAACTGTTTACATTATTATTTCAGAGTTAATCTATTTTCTATCTTGAATCTCATCAGCAAAATAGTTTTTCTGTAATACTTCTTCTGTGCAATTAGATTGACTGGAAAAATAGTAAAAAGAATAACAACTGAACTGGCCCCATATTTCTTCAACTGCTGTAAAGTGTTATTTTCACTAAGAAAATCTATACTTCCTTTACAGAGCACTGTGTTGACAATGGCACCTCGATAGCGCTGTTTTCATTGTTTCCCCTATAGCCATAAAACTAACACTTGTATAATAATAAAACGTTATAAAACACGTTCAGAGAAATCTGAAATCTGATTGACTGAAACGCCATCGAAAAACATTTGCTAATACCAGATAACCACACCGGCAGAGACAGGGTCGTCACTATCTGGCCATGTCACAAAGGACAGAAGTTCCAAACACTTACACACTGCTCCTGTCCATTCTTGCATGTCCATCTAGTGACTATCCCCCTGTGCTTACACGGGCCATCCAAATGGAAACATTACCCTAAATACATACAGTACTCAGAATCATTACCTTAAATACATACAGTACTCAGAAACATTACCCTAAATACAGTACTAAGAAACATTACCCTAAATACATACTGTACTAAGAAACATTACCCTAAATACATACTGTACTCAGAAACATTACCCTAAATATATACTGTACTCAGAAACATTACCCTAAATACATACAGTACTCAGAATCATTACCTTAAATACATACAGTACTCAGAAACATTACCCTAAATACATACAGTACTCAGAAACCTTCCCCTAAATACATACAATACTAAGAAACATTACCCTAAATACATACTGTACTCAGAAACATTACCCTAAATATATACTGTACTCAGAAACATTACCCTAAATACATACAGTACTCAGAAGCATTACCTTAAATACATACAGTACTCAGAAACATTACCCTAAATACATACAGTACTCAGAAACCTTCCCCTAAATACATACAATACTAAGAAACATTACCCTAAATACATACAGTACTAAGAATACATTACCCTTAATACATACCGTACTCAGAAACATTACCCTAAATACATGCATACAGTACTCAGACACATTCCCCTTAATATATACAGTACTAAGAAACATTACCCTAAATACATACAGCACTCAGAAACATTACCCTAAATACATGCAGTACTAAGAAACATTACCCCTAAATACATACAGTACTAAGAAACATTCCCCTAAATACATGCAGTACTAAGGAACATTACCCTAAATACATACAGTACTAAGAAACATTACCCTAAATACATGCAGTACTAAGAAACATTACCCTAAATACATACAGTACTAAGAAACATTACCCTAAATACATACAGTACTAAGAAACATTCCCCTAAATACATACAGTACTAAGAAACATTCCCTAAATACATACAGTACTAAGAAACATTACCCTAAATACATACTGTACTAAGAAACATTATTCTAAATACATACTGTACTCAGAAACATTACCCTAAATACATACTGTACTCAGAAACATTACCCTAAATACATACAGTACTCAGAAACATTCCCCTAAATACATACAGTACTCAGAAACATTCCCATAAATACATGCAGTACTAAGAAACATTCCCATAAATACATGCAGGAATAAGAAACATTCCCATAAATACATGCAGGAATAAGGAAACAGGGTCAGGCTGCTAAATCCACAGGTTACATTTATTCCAGTAAAGTGTACCGTCAGTGGTACAGTTATATAAACTGCAGCCGTTGTCTAACACTGCTAACCCACATATACAGTAACCCACATACACAGTCACTCACCAGCCAATGTTTTACATATAGGAAGGCAGCTGTTTAAAAGTGTTTGCGATTAGCAACAGGTTATAGTCCTTGCTTAGTCTAACTATGCTTTCATTGTTACCAAAATATACCTGGCTTATAAAATATATCTCCCGTGTACATTTTTTACGTTTGTTTATTCCATGTGTAACTGTGTTGTTGTTTGTGCCGCAGTGCTTTGCTTTATCTTGGCCAGGTCGCAGGTCGCAATAAATGAGAACTTGTTCTCAACTTGCTTACCTGGTTAAATAAAGGTGAGAATAAAAATATATAAAAAACGTATTGCGATTCTCATGATTCTATATGTATTGTGATTCGATACTGTGATTTTATTGCGATCCAATGTTCCAAACATATTGCTCACCATATATCTGCTGTAGAGGGACAAGAGAGAGACACGAGAAAATGAGCTTTCTTTGATTAGTCATGGAAATGTAAAGTGCTGAAAACAAATTGGCTATTTTAAAAGAAGATGGTGAACAAGCTATGAAGGAAAAATATTGGAGTTTTGGTGCAGGTACAGCCAAAACAATATATCCATAGATCAATACGATAATATCCCGATATGTAACAGTATCCATTTTTCCCCATCACTATACAGTATATAACAATAGACTACATCTATACAGAGTCCAGATATTCCTCAGTGTGTGTGGGTTCACTTGTTAAGAATAGCACTGGAGTAGGCCCTGAATGACTGTGTTACGAAACAGCAAAGGAACACATACACAAGCACGGACAGCCATGCACATGTTTGCACACACGCAGGAACACACCCACCATGCATGCACACGCCTGAATGACTATGGCTTAGTCCTAATAGCTTAATAATAAGGCCATTTCTATTTTTCTAGACAACAGTAGTGCTGGCCACCTGGTGAGAACGTGCGCCTTAAAGAGAAGAGAGAGAGTCTCTCTCTCTCTCTCTCTCTCTCTCTCTCTCTCTCTCTCTCTCTCTCTCTCTCTCTCTCTCTCTCTCTCTCTCTCTCTCTCTCTCTCTCTCTCTCTCTCTCTCTCTCTCTCTCTCTCACAGAGGTTAGGGAGTGCAGCTCAGTTTACACCTCCTTTTGTGGGCAGTGTGCACATAGCCTGTCTCCTCTTGAGAGCCAGGTCTGCCTAATCCGGCCGTTCTCAATGGCAAGGCTATGCTCACTGAGTCTGTACATAGTCAAAGCTTTCCTTAAGTTTCTGTCAGTCCCAGTGGTCAGGTATTCTGGCACTGTGTACTCTCTGTTTTGGGCCAAATAGCATTCTAGTTTGCTCAGTTTTTTTGTTCATTCTTTCTCTCCTTCTTTCCAATGTGTCAAGTAATTATCTTATTGTGTTGCTGTCCCGGAGCTCTGTGGGGACTGTTTGTGTTTGTGAACAGAGCCCCAGGACCGGATTTCTTAGGGGACTCTTCTTCTGGTTCATCTCTCTGTAGGTGATGGCTTTGTTATAGAAGGTTTGGGAATCACTTCCTTTAATCAGCCTAATTCTGCTCTGCATGCATTGTTTGGTGTTTTACATTGTACACAGAGAATATTTTGTCCCATTTTGTTTGTCAATTAGGGTGTGCAGGATGAATACCTGGTCTGTTGTACGGTAATTTGGTAAAAAGCCAATTTGACATTTGTTCAGTACATTGTTTTCACTGAGGAAATGTATGAGTTCGCTGTTAATGATAATGCAGAGGATTTTCCCAAGGTTGCTGTTATCCCACAGTAGTTATTGGGGTCAAATTTGTCTCCACTTTTGTGGATTGGGGTGATCAGACCTTGGTTCCAAATATTGGGGAAGACACCAGAGCTAAGGATGATGTTAAAGAGTCTCTCTCTTTCTCTGTTTCTCTCACAGAGAGATGCACCCCGCCACCATTATTATTATCTGGCTCATTCCACAAAAAGAGTGCCTTTTGCCCTTCAGTAGAAATTGTGCACCAATATTGCATTTTAAAAGCCTGTTATATTACATGAAGTGTGTCTATGAGTCTTTTTTATAGTCAAAAACAGTGAAGACCAGTAGAATCCACAGGGTCTAGAATAGCTAGAACAGTGTATATAAAACAGGGATGGGTCTGTATATAACACATTCTGTCAGGTCTGGAATCCCATTACAAGTGTCACAGTAAAGGAAACACCTGCCGTAGTGATGCTGTGAATTGTATTGCCTTAAAGGTGTAAACATTGATTTATCATCATGGCCAGTTCCTTCAGCTCCCCTCCAATCACTTAGCGTCACCTCTCCTCTTTACACACATTCTCTCTTTACTTCTCTCTCTCTCCACCTTTCCCTCCCCCTCCTGTCGCTCACTCTCCTCCAGATCGGTTTCTATTTTCATCTGTGTGTTTTCTCAATAATTCCTGCCTCCACACATGACACGCACACACACAGACCCAATACACACACACACACACACACACAGACCCAATACACACACACACAATACACACACATACCAAATACACACACAATTGTAGCTGTTGTGAATGAATAAATTGAGCTGGCCTCTAGGCCCCTGGTTACATCACCCAGGGGAGAGGAGAGGAGAGCAGACCAAAGAAGCTGCCTACCTCCCTCCCTCCCACTCACCCCCTCCCTCCCTCCCTCTTATTAAGTTATTCTGTCAGCCAACACAATGCTAAAAATGGCTCCTCAGTAAAGCCACGTTTATTTCTGTAAAGGTAGAACAGATCGTAGCAGGCAGCCGGTGAGTCATCCGTGTGTGTGTGTTTGCTTGTGTTTGCCATCGCACTATGATTAGGTTTTTAGTAATCTCACTGTGTGTGTGTGTGCGTGTGTTTGTGTTTATGTCTTCCAGGGCTTTGTGTTTGTGTGTGTGTGCACACTGACGGGTTAATATCGAAGGTCCTGAGTTTGAATTGAAAAGGTGATTAAATGCGCGGTGCAGTGTGTGTTTGCTCGTCTACCTCGCCGCAGAAGACTGACAACAAGGGTTGCCATGGTGATGGAGAGCGGCAGGAAAATTTACTGTGAAAGGTGCAGCTAGATGAAAATGTATTTCAATTTCCCTCTCCCTTCAACTCCCTAAAATCACATTGTTCTTTCATCAGCATCTATTTCAGGGGTCCCGAGAATAATATCCAAACCCCTCGAGAAACCAGTAACAGAACCTTGAATAAGAGTAGCTAGTCTGGGCCACACCCACGTTCTAGGGTACGTCCCAAATGGCACCCAAATTCCCTGGTTAAAAGTAGTGCACTATATTGGGAATAGGGTGCCATTTGAGACACTCTGGGTCACGGTGACATTGTACTGAATCTACATTATGACCTGTTCAGAGATGATGTCTGTTATTTGAATACCCAAGCCGACAAGATGAAACATCCCTCTCTCTCTCTCTCTCTCTCTCTCTCTCTTTTGCAGTGCATGCTGGGAGGTTTTTGGAGTTTGAGTGTTTGGTGTGGAGGGCTCTGTCCTAACTAACTTTCTTGATTCTGTTCTTTTCTTTATTTTTTTCTATGGTGGAGGGTTAATGCAATATTTGTTTTAGCGGTATCCACAGTTTTTTTCAAAGTTAGGGTGGAAAAGGACAGAGTTAGTTTCCTGGGGTTTGTAAGGTGTGGTGTCTTGTGATGGCTTCTCAGCCTAGCGGAGGAGATGCTGTCTATACGGCATGGATTCAGGTGTGTTCCTGAGAATGGAGTTAAAGTGGAGGAGGTTCTGCTTGCAGTCGGTGAACAGGTAGGAGCAGAATTTATACATTCCGCTTCCAGAATGAACAAAGCTGTGGTTGTGTTCATGAAAAGAGCAAACTTGGTTGGTAGACTAATTGCTAGTGGAATATTTGTAAGGGGTGTGTTGGTGTCAATTTTGCCTCTTGCTACCCCTTCAACAAGGGTGGTAGTTGCAAATTTGCCTCCGTTTATTACGGATGATCAAATCAGGAAAGAGCTTAGTCGTTTTGGTAAGTTTGCTAGCGGTTTTCGTGTACTGTCGGCAGGTTTTCAGGCGGATGCCGTTAAGCACGTTGTTTCGTTCCGGAGGCAAGTGTTTATGTTTCTGAATAATAATGAGCAACAGCTAAAGCGTGCATTTTAAAGTGAGACATGGGGAGGGGCTCTCGCAGGGTTTGCCAGCACAGATAGTCTACGGTGTTTTGAGTGTGGGGATTTGGGGCATAAGAGCTTTGCGTGTCCACATAAAGGCCGTAGACAAGGTGAGGGCACAAGTGCCAGTGGGGGAAAACAAGGTCAAAGTGTAGGGGGCAATGAGATGCAGACAGCAGAGGCTGGGCCTAGTCATGGCATGGATGGTGGTGTGGATGAGGCTGGGCCTAGTCATGGCAAGGATGGTGGTGTAGATGAGGCTGGGCCTAGTCGGGCTAGAGATGGTGGGGTAGATGAAGCTGGGTCTAGTCAGGCTATAGATGGTGGGGTAGCTGAGGCTGGGACTAGTCATGCCGGAGATGGTGGTGTAGATGAGGCTGGTCCCAGTCAGGCTAGAGATGGTGGGGTAGCTGAGGCTGGGACTAGTCATGCTATGGATGCTGGTGTAGAAGAGGCTGGGCCTAGACATGCTATGGAGGGTGGTGTAGATGAGGCTGGGTCTAGTAAGGTTATGCTAGTGGATGAGGAGAGTATAGTGGGGAAGTGTAAGAGACTAGGGGGGGAGGAGGAGGGTGTCAAGCGGAAAAAGAAAAAGGAGGAGAAGAAAGGTGGAAGTGTAGAGGCTGGTGTGGTCAAAGGTACTATGGGACCTGGTGCTGGGGTGGAGGCCCTGACCAGAGAGGAAGGGCAGGTGGTCAGGATGGGGAGATGGAGATGAGGAAAGTGAGTATGAGGAAGAGGATGATGAGGTTTTCCTTTCAGACTCCTCTTCAATGGAGTCCGGAGCTGACAGCCAGTCAAGCAGAGGGGCCAAAGTACACATTGAGGGAACTGACAAGGTTCCTGAATGAGACCAAGGGAAAAAGTTAATCTTGAGACTTTTTTTTCTGATCCGAGAAAGTTTGTAAGATCAGCACAACATGCTATGAAAAATGAGGGGCATGGTGTCCTCTCACCCAGGAAAAGGTTTAGGTTGAGGAAGTGGGTCACAACTGTGCGTAAAGGTCTACCTTCAGACACTGTTTAGATGTATAGTTTCTTTCTGGCACTGGGGCTTTGCTATTGGTCTCTTTCCTTGCTGGCTTTTCTCCCACTTCTTATGGAGACTCTACGGGTAGGCTCGCTCAATATAAATGGCGCCAGAGATGCGGGAAAGAGGAGTGTGTTGGGTGAATATGTAAAACAAAAAAAAGTACAGGTGTTGTTTCTGCAGGAGACGCATAGCGATGTGGTGAATGAAGTCGATTGGGGGCTCTGGTGGAAAGGGGCAAGTGTGTTGAGCCATGGGACAAATTTGAGTGCAGGGGTGGCAGTCTTTTTTGTACCTGGTCTGTCTGTAAAAATTTGCTCCTCAAAGGAGGTGTGTAAGGGTAGGCTGCTTGTTGTAAAAGCAGAAATTAACAACAAGGGTTTTGTCTTTATAAATGTGTATGCGCCTAACACAGGGAGAGAGAGGGGGGTTCTATTTGGGTGTCTTAGACAGGAACTCTCACAAGTAGCGCCTGAGGAGATGCTGGTGGTCGGCGGAGACTGGAACTGTACCATGGATTTTCTGAAAGATAGAAATGGGGAAGAGCCTCATTCAGTGTCAGTGGGGGTGTTAAGGGACATTATTAATCAGTTCGACCTAGTGGATATTTGGAGAACTAAACATCCCAACACAAGACAGTATACATGGGTGAAGGTCTTTGGGGCTAGGGTGAGTGCAGCCCGACTTGATCGTTTTTACATGTCCAGGAATCAGAGCAATAGGCTGTTGGGCACTACCATTCTCCCAGTGGGGTTTTCAGATCACCATATAACGATGGCTCAGCTGTCTATTTCACCAGGGCCCCGGCAGGCATCCTATTGGAAGTTTAATGTAAAGCTCTTACAAGATGCCACTTTTTGCTCAGGTTTCCATATATTTTGGGAAAGGTGGGGGCAGCGAAGAGAGGAGTATGAGTCTCTGAGTCAATGGTGGG
This sequence comes from Brachymystax lenok tsinlingensis, assembly GCA_030435695.1. Classification (NCBI taxonomy): domain Eukaryota; kingdom Metazoa; phylum Chordata; class Actinopteri; order Salmoniformes; family Salmonidae; genus Brachymystax; species Brachymystax lenok. Next base: position 72,623,567 of record CM059791.1, read on the forward strand.
ATGTGGGGAAAGTCCAAATTCGGCTTTACTGTCAACAGTATACAGCTCTCTCATCCTCAGAGGCTAGGAGAGTATTGGGGGAACTAGAGCGTAGTATTAGTGAGATGGAGGTAGAGATGGTGGGGCAAGGCAATGTAAGCCTCCAAGCTAATCTAGCTGAATTACGTAGGGACCTGGGCAGTTTCTTCCAGGTTAAAGCAAAGGGAGCACTTGTAAGAGCTAGGTTCTCCATGCTCAAGGAGATGGATGCTCCCAGCTCCTTCTTCTTTGGGTTGGAAAGACAGAGCGGTGAAGCCAAGGGTATGCATTGTCTACGGCTTTCTGATGGGCGGGTGACCTCTGTGGTGGGAGAGATGCGGAGCGAACTGTGGAGTTTTATACTGAGTTGTATAGGGCAGAAATGTGTGATCCTGTGTGTGCTCAGGTCTTGTTCGCAGGACTCCTAAGCTCTCTCTGGCACAGAGGGACGAAATGGACATTCCTCTGTTGTCCCATGAACTGGCAGAGGCAGTAACCCAGATGTCCCCCGGTCGAGCACCAGGGGTTGATGGACTCCCAGTGGAGTTTTATAAAAAATTCTGGGGAATAATTGGACAGGATTTCTTTTGCGTGTTGCGTGAATGCGTCGAGGTAGGAGTGTTGCCGATGAGCTGCCGTCAGGCGGCTCTGACTCTCCTGCCTAAAAAGGGGACTTGTGTGAACTTAAGAACTGGAGGCCGGTGGCATTACTTTGTGCGGACTACAAGATATTTGCCAAGGTCCTCTCTAACAGACTGAAGTCCCATCTGGACTCGATAGTACATAAAGACCAAACATATTGTGTACCGGGACGCTCAATCACGGACAACTTGTTCCTAATCAGGGACATGTTGGACTTGTCAAAAAGGTTCTGATGTGAATTTTGGACTGGTCTCTTTAGATCAAGAGAAGGCTTTTGATAGAGTGGACCATGAGTATCTGTTTAATGTGATGTCTGTGTTTGGGTTTGGGAAGAGTTTTTGACCTGTGTGAAGATGTTGTATGCTGGGGCGTCATGTATGGTCAAGGTGGGAGGGGGCTCAGTAGGCCAGTCTGGGTGAGACGAGGCATTAGACAAGGCTGCCCTCTATCGGGCAGTTATATACACTAGCCATTGAGCCTTTTTGGGCCTGCTACGCAGGAGACTGCAGGGAGTGTGCTGGACAGGCATGGGTGTGGTGACAGGCATAGCAGTGTCAGCGTATGCAGATGATGTTTCTGTGATGGTCAGGGATGGTCAGGATATGCAGGCACTAGAGACCAGTCTGAAGGTGTACGAGGGAGCTTAGTCGGCTAAGGTAAACTGGGGCAAGAGCAAAGCTCTGTTATGTGGGGCATGGGGGATAGGGCCCTTCCTCTGCTTCCAGGGGTTTACAGTGGGGTTGTGAAGGGCTTAAAGTGTTGGGGGTGTACCTGGGCTCGGAGAGGTGGGTAAGGAAGAACTGGGAGGGGCTGTCACAGGCAGTAGTGTCAAGACTGGCCAGGTGGAGGTGGCTCCTGTCCCAAGTGTCATATAGAGGGAGGGTGCTGATAATCAACAACCTGGTGGCATCTTCCCTGTGGCATAAACTGGCTGTCCTCAACCCCCCCGCCGGTCTGCTCGCAGACCTGCAACGCAAGCTGGTGGAATTTTTCTGGTCGGGCCATCACTGGCTGAGGGCAGCAGTGTTGTATATGACCGTCCACGAAGGAGGACAGGGCCTGGTGGAACTGGAGAGCAGGGTGGCTGCATTCCGACTAAAGGCGGCACAGAGACTGCTGTACCATACTGATGTTGGCTGGAGGGAACCAGCATGCGCGCTGCTGAGGAGAGCTGGCGGATTAGGGCTGGACCGGCAGCTGTTCCTCATGAAGCTGGAGAGGATGAATACAGCAGGTCTCTCAGACTTTTATACCGCAGTGCTGAGGGCATGGCAGCTGCTAAGGGCCACACGAGATGGGGGTGTAGAGCCTGGACTGTGGGTGTGGGAAGAGCCTATCTTCCACAACCCAGCCATCCCTTTGAGATCAGTTCAGTCGGCCACCCTGCAGAGGCAACTGATGGCAGCGGGTTTACTAAGGCTGGGTGACCTGCGACTGCTGGGAGAGGACGGGTGGAAAACCCGGAAGTCCTGGCACAACAAACAGGAATAACGTCTCTTAGGCTGCTGGAGAGATTCCTGGAGGAGGTCCAGGAGGCACTGTCTGAGCCGGTAAGGGGGGTGTTTGAGCGGCCAAAGGGGAGGGGCCACCAATGTTTCCACCACTGCAGGTGACAGCAGAGACTGGGGACTGGCAAGGGGTCTGGAGGACTTGTTAGATTTTAACACTCCGAGCCTTGGGGAGTTTGAAGGGTGGAAGGTAAAGCCCTCTACAACCTCTGCGTTAAGGTGAGGAACATTAGGAGCCTAACAGGAGTGAAGGCACATCAGTGGCAGGGGGTATGTGGGGCAGAGAATATGGTAGGTTTTAGATGGAGGGGGCTTTACAAACCCCCAGTACCAAAGAGGTCAGGGGACCTCCAGTGGAGGGTTCTTCATGGAGCCTTGGCCACTAACAGCTGGTTGGTACGGGTTGAACCGGGAATCGGGCAGGGTGTCCTTTCTGTGTTATAAAAGAAACTGTGATTCATGTGTTTTCTGTGTGCGTCAGGTTAATGCCATTAATGTCTCTGTTGGAATGTCTGTGTGAGAGGTTGGGGGTGGTTTTTACTGTTGGGGTGTTTATAATGGGGTACAGGTATTCGAAAAATGAAAAGGCTAAATGTGTTTTGTTGAACTTCCTGTTTGCTCAGGCAAAGTTGTCTATTTGGCTAACAAGGAGGAACAGGGTCAAAGGTGGGGATAACAGACCCTTTACTATTATTTAATGGGATGGTCTCTGCGCCTCAGGGTAGAATTTGAGTTCTATAAAATGATAAAAAGTGTGGAGATGTTTCAGGAGATATGGTGTGTGGGGGCTGTCTGTATAGTTGAGGAAGATGTTTTGGAAATACGGTTGTAGAAGTGGTAAGGTTTTTGGTTATTTTGATGTGTGGTGTTTTGAATTGTGTGGTATAGGGAAAGGTGACTGGTGCGTGTATGCAGTACAGGATGTAATTTGGTGTTTTTATTTTCTTTAAGGGGTGGGGGGTGGTGAGTTTTTAATGAAATGAGGATGTTTCATTAAAGAAAGACAAAAAGTCAAAGTCTCTCTCTCTCTCTCTCTCTCTCTCTCTCTCTCTCTCTCTCTCTCTCTCTCTCTCTCTCTCTCTCTCTCTCTCTCTCTCTCTCTCTCTCTCTCTATCTTCCCTGGCTGTTCCTTTGTATTACATTATGAAAGGTTGAGTGAACAAGCAGACAAACTGAGTTAAACAGGACTGTAGGGCTGTCAGTCTAAAACACTGAGGACTAAATGTCTCTGATTATCTTTCTGTCTCCTCTGTCTTTTCTTGTTCTTGTTCTCTCTCTCCCTGTCATAATGACCTCAACCTTACGACTATGTACTACACACGATGTATCAGACTGTTTATACTGTATGTGGAATTCCTATAATATCAAATAGAAAGACAAATAGACAGAAACAGACCCATATGGACAGAAATGAATTATTCCATCCATATCACCTGTGCAGGAGAGTAGGGATCACGATTGTTCGGATCTTGCAGTGTTCCTGGATGCGTCGTTGCCACATGATGATGCATATTCCCCCCGGAGGAACTGCCTGGGTCTCCCATCCCTCTCTCCACTCCTCCCCACCTCCCCCTGCTCCTCCACCTTTCTTCCCCCTGCGCAGACTCCCTCTGGCCCCATGCAGCATAGGGCCCCCGTGGCCAGCTCCAGCTCAATCTCAGCGTCCATCTCCGCCTCCTCCTTGGCCTCCTTGTTGGAGTCGTCCAGGTGCTTCATCAACACCGCCACCACCACGTTGATCAGGACGAACTGGGCCGTCAACACAAAGGACACAAAGTACATGGGAGAGATGAACTGCAGGCTGGGGTTGCAGGAGTAGTCAGGCCCATGCTCCGGAGGGCACTCCCTCAACGTGTCCTGGGGAGGGGGAAGAGGATTGTGGGAGAGAGGAGAAATAAGAGGTGTCTGTTAAGTCAAGCCATGAAGTCCTGCTAAGACATTATTACATTTACGTAATTTAGCAGAAGCTCTTATCCAGAGCGACTTACAGTAGTGAGTGCATAGATTTTAATACTTTTTCGTACTGGTCGCCCGTGGGAAATGAACCCACAACCAACTGAGCTACACAGGACTATACGGGACTTTACGGGACTATACAGAAACAACAAGTTTTATTGAACAAATTCATGAACAAGAGTTAAGCATTCCAACTTGAAAAAGATATCAATGTAAGACTTCGTGAGCAAATTGACCTGTCACACAATAACTGTAAGACATCCAGACATGAGCTAATTCTAGTCTCTTCTCTCTCATTTGTTTTGACCTTTTCACTGTGTGGTCTCAAGTGTTTCCTTCTTCCCCTTTCTCCTCTTTTTCCTCCCTCTATCCCTCCCTCCCCTCTCTCTAGTCAGTACAGTGGTGATTCACGCTCTTTCTCTCTTCAGTGAAAGTTACTATTTAAAAATGCCATCTTTACAGAGAATATACAGAGCTGTGACAGGTATGGTTATGGTAGCGCTCAAAGAGAGGAGGATTGGAAGAGGAGGAGATAAAAAAAAAGGGAGAAGGAGGTCCCGGGTGCTGACGGTTCCGTTAAAGTTCACTCTTTTACTCTCCTTCCTCTCCAGGTAGGGAGTAGGGGAAGTTGCCCCTTGATGCTGATCTAAGGTCAGTTTTGAGTTCCCCCTCCCTCAAGGTTAGGATAAGCTGAGTGAAAGTTTGGTACGTTTTCCTGTAACAGCAATGACGTTCTTAGGCAGCAGGACATAGGCTTGGGCCCTGCCCTTAGGGCAACAGGGCTTGTAATTACTCTGAAACTTATCTGCAGCTAAGAAGCCAGGTCACCAAATACCAACCACAGACATCAAAATGAGAACTGAATAATATAACCCAAATAGCAACACATTGAAACATGGTAATCCAAGTAATTTTGGATTAAAGTATTAGATGATCAACTATCTCATTTATTGTAATAAACACTCCATAGAACACCATGTAGAAGTCCATCCATACCTTCATGATCCCATTCCAGTTGTCCCCAGTGGAGACCTGGAACAGAGTGAGGAAGGCCATGCCAAAGTTCTCAAAGGTAGCATGGCGGCTCATCCCCTCACATGGGTAGTCCTCGTTACACACTGGGAGAGGAGAGTAGGGAGGGAGGGAGGGAGGAATGTGGTGATGGAGGGATGGGAGAGGGATGGGGAGGTAAGAGAGAAGGGGAGAGAGAAACAAATAGAGAAAGATAGATACAGAGGGGGCACAGGGGGAAAGACAAAGGGAGAGATAAAGATACATTAAGAGAAATTAACAGTTTATATAGAGAACATTTATCCGTTCAGTCCTCTTAGAAACCGACAACAGCAGACGTGGTTGTTTGCTCTTGGTCTTGAATGATTGTTTACACATCTCTCTCCTTACTACAGTTGCATTTGGCTCTAATCCTCTGCTCAAGACTGATGGGATGAGAGATAACCTCCATCAGACATGACTAGAGTCCATAGAGAGTGTGACAGTTTGAAGACAGGCCTAGCTGCTGTGTTATTGTTTCTCCTACCTAGTCTCCATGATACTTCTCGGCTCTGGCTGCGTCCAGATACTTTACTACAAGTCCCTTTCTATTTTGGTCTTGGCTCTCTGTCTGTAATCTAACAGGATTGGATATGTACAACTCTGAATGTGGCGCGCCATTGGGTATGCAGGGTTTTGTTCCAGCCCATCACTACCAACTCACCCAGTTCTCCAAACAGCTCAACCCCCAGTGCTGCATAGATGAAGAACAGGAGCATGAAGAGCAGGCCCAGGTTCCCCACCTGAAACACGCATAAGAACTGTATTAGGAACTGTTTCTGCTCTACATTCTCTTTGTATTGAACCGTTATTTTGACAGGGAGTCATACTGAGTCCAAGGTCTCTTTTACAGAGAGCTGTTTTCAGAAAGCTTTTGGACTCCCAAGTGGTGCAGTGGTCTAAGGCAGTGCTAGAGGCATCACTACAGACACCCTGGTTCAAATCCAGGCTGTGATTGTGAGTCGCATAGGGCAGCTCACAATTGGCCCAGTGTCATTCGGGTTTGGCCGGTGTAGGCCGTCACTGACTTGCCTAGTTAAATAAAGATAAAAATACAGATGAATGCTGTAGTGACAAAAATATACACAAGCAAAGATAAATAACACAATCATAGAAAACAAATAAATTTTTCTGTAAAAAGTCCTCAATCAGCCATCTGAATTGACCTAGAGGCACCAAATCATACATTTTTAAGGCAAATATTCGGAACATTGCATCTCACTGAAAGAACAGCGGTTGTTTTTGCCTTGTCTTTTACCAAGCAACAAAACCTATTGGTCCCAGCATCCACGTTGTGGCACAGCCTCTACCGTATCAGAATCCTCAGTAGAAGCATAATTTGCTAGTTGTTCTGCCTTTTGCTTGGGCAGGCCTGCTACCAGAAAAAGAAAAGTGAAAGCTAGACATGTGGTGCACGACCAAAGCCTAAGTCCTACATCGTATCAGAATCCTCAAGAGGAGCCTGAGGAGGTAATTGGTAAAGTTGTCAGTTCACGTAACCTTACTCTGTTGTTGTGACTGTGTAGTTGGAAGCCACCCAGAACACACAGCAGTAGATCCCTCTCTATCTGCTGAATGGGACTGCATAAAGAGGTTATGTAGTAAATATGCTCAGAAAACACTATCCCATTAGTGAGACGTAACTTTACAGAGTCAATGTCACAGCAGCCAGCACACGGCTCTGTCTGGTCTGGTCCCCTGGGGGAGGAGGCTCTACTGGCCTGATCTAGCCTGTTCTGTCCTGGTCTAGCCTGCTCTTGCCTGATCTAGCAATAGGAGACACACTACACATCACTTCCTGTTGCAGAACGCAGAACCAGGAAGAGTTCAGTTTTGTTGTTTTGAAAAGTTTGTTGTTTTGAAAGTGTATTGGAAAGTTCTTAGTAGCTAGCTAACTTTTAGAACTCGAGACACAGTTGGCATCAGTTGCTGGGACTGCTAGTCTCTGTCCAGTGATCCTGCCGACCAAGGACGGGTCTGAGGAGCAATTTGGCGTAACAGCTAGCTTAGTTGGGTTTTCTTGAGGGTTTGATCGCAGTCCGCAACGCGGTTAGCCATTGTGGCTGGGACCTCAGATTGTTCTGGATTTGTGGCTGTCTAGATCCCTGCTGTTTGTTGTTTTCAATCTTCCCTGTGACCTGCCCTGTCTGGAACTGTGAGGAGTAACAGCGTAACCTATGCTGCCAGCTTCCATGACAAAGACCAAAGCCGGTAGGTGTACCGTTGAGGACAGTGGTGTCTCTCTATCACACGTGAAGGACCTTTTAAACGAACAAAAATAGTATAAGCAGTTGTTACACCAACAAGAAAATAGCTTCAAGTGTTTTGTCCAAATACTGCTGGATAAATCAGACTTTCTGGAGGGACAATCAAGGCAGAACAACATGGTTGCCGATGGAATTGCAGAATCTCCACATGAGTCCTGGACGGAGTCTGAGGGCAAAGTAAGGGAAATGATCTCTGAGAAATTGAAGATTGAGGTGGAGCGTGCCCACAGGACTGGAAAACCCACCACCGGCCCAGGTGACAGGCCCGATAGTGGTGAAGTTCCTGAGGTTCAAGGACAAGGTAGCTGTTCTGGAAAGAGCCAAGAACTTGAGAGGAACATATATCTTCCTCAACGAGGTCTATCCTGAAGCAATTGAATAATGGACTGCTGAATGTATCTATTTTTCTCTTGCTTTGTTTGCTCTTTTCAGTATTGTATTCAGTATTATGTCTATCTCTGATAAGCTATCCAGGAAAGGGCTGAAAATAGCCTATATAAATATATGTAGCCTTAAGGTTCATGAAATCAGTAACTTGCTAACATCAGATAACAAGGATCATTGGGGCGCTAGCGCCCCGTTCCTGACACTACCCTGTGAAATGTAAGGCACCAAATTCAAAATCCAAAAGTTGAATTATTAAACATTCCTCAATATACCAGTGTTGCATAGTCATCAAAAGCTCTTATTTTTGGCAATATCACAGCGTTGTCAGATTTCAAAAAGGCTTTATGGCGAAAGCACAACATTTGATTGTTTGAGGATAGCACCTCTCATATTTATGCATTAGCATAAATTCATAACCAGCGCGGGTCTCACAAAACCCATATAAGAGCTCAAATAAATCCCTTACCTTTCGAAGAACTTCTGCTGAGGGCATCCCAAGTGTCCAAGGAAGACATCAAATGGTTATTTTGATAGAAAAAGTCATTTATTATATCCATAAATCTCAGTTTGGTTGGCGCGTTATGTTCAGAAAATCCACCGTCGAGTCGCCCGTTGTACAGTGAAGAGAAAGCGTTCAAATTATACCTATCAACTTTGCCCAAACAAATCAAACATCATTTATAATGCATCCTTAGGTATCCTTTCATGAATATTAACGATTATACTTCACTCGGATGATATCCTAAACGATATAAAAGGAAAATAAAGTGGGGCACACTCACGGTCTCGTGCCCAGGAAAACTTATTGACATCCGTGGTCCCTTCAGTATTTCTTCTTCCTTTCGGTTCTGTTCAGTGATAAAGCCTCCAAACACTGTCTAAAGACTGTTGACATCTAGTGGAAGCCATAGGTACTGCAATCTCGGAGCTATTATACATGGATTTCAATAGGAAGCCTATCAAACAGAGGAAATGTCACAAAACAAAAAGAATCTGGACAGAAATTCCTCTGGTTATCACCTGCTATATCAGTTCTGTTATACTCACAGACATTATTTTAACACTTTTAGAAACTGCAGAGTGTTTCCTATCCAATAGTTCTAATTATGTGCATATCCTAGTTTCTGGGCCTGAGTGGCAGGCATTTTAGTTTGGGCACGCCAGACTCTCCAAAACCGTCACCACTGCTGATGATGCCTAAAGAGTTAATATATTAGCCATTTCTGAGACTCACCTAGATAACTCATTTGATGATACAGCAGTAGCAATACAAGGATATAACATCTATAGAAGAGACATAAATACTTGTGGGGGGAGGTGTTGCTGTATATATTCAGAGCCATATCTCTGTAATGCTTAGAAAAAACCTTATGTCAAGTGTTATTGAAGTGTTGTGGTTGCAGGTTCACTTGGCACATCTAAAGCATTTTCTTTTGGTGTGTTGCTATAGGCCACCAAGTGCTAACAGTCAGTATCTAAATAATATGTGTGAAATGCATGATAGTGTATGTGATGTAAACAGAGAGGTCTACTTTCTTGGGGACCTGAATATTGACTGGTTTTCATCAAGCTGTCCACTCAAGAGGAAGCTTCTCACTGTAACCAGTGCCTGTAATCTGGTTCAGGTTATTAATCAACCTAACACGGTGTTTACAAACACTATAGGAACGTGCTTTTACACCTGCATTGCTTGCTGTTTGGGGTTTTAGGCTGGGTTTCTGTACAGCACTCTGAGACATCAGCTGATGTAAGGGGGGGCTTTATAAATAAATTTGATTTGATTTGAAGTTAATCCACATTTATCGATCACATTTTTACTAATACTGTAGAACTTTGTACTAAAGCTGTATCCTTACCCATTGGATGCAGTGATCACAATATAGTGGCTATATCCAGGAAAGCCAAAGTTCAAAAAGCTGGGCCTAAAATAGTGTATAAGAGATCATGTTAAGTTATGTTAAAAATATTTGTTAGTCTGATGTGATTAATGAGGAGCATCCAGACACTGCACTTGATGGATTTATGAAATTGCTTCTTCCAATTATTGATAAACATGCACCTGTTAAGAAACTGACTGTTAAGAACTGTTAAGGCTCCATGAATTGATGAGGAATTGAAAAACTGTATGGTTGAAAGAGTTGGGGCAAAAAGAGTGGCTAATAAGTTTGGCTGCACATCTGACTGGCTGACTTACTGCAAATTGAGAAATTATGTGACTAAACTCAACAAAAAGAAGAAGAAACTGTATTATTAAGCCAACTTTGGAGTACTATAAATGAAATTATGGGAAGAAAGACAAATTCGAATCAGATGGCTTATTCATCACAACACCATTTGATGTTGCCAATTATTTTAATGATTACTTCATTGGCAAAGTGGGCAAACTTAGGCAGGAAATGCCAACAACAAACAATGAGCCATTGTTTTCATGCACAAAAAAAACAAATAATGAAAGAAAAGCATTGCAAGTTAGAATTTTGTAAAGATATTGTGGGAGAGGTTGAAAAATTATTGTTATCGATCAATAATAACAAACCTCCTGGCATTGTCAACTTAGATAGAAAGCTACTGAGGATGGTAGCTGACTCTATAGCCACTCCTATCATATCTTTAATCTGAGCCCTAGAGGAAATTCTTTTGTCCTCAGGCCTGGGGGGAAGAATAAAGTAATTCCGCTACCCAAGAGTGGTAAAGCGGCCTTTACTGGTTCTAACAGTAGACCTATAAGCTTGCTGCCAGCTCTTAGCAAACTGTTGGAAAAAAATGTGTTTTACCAAATACAATGCTATTTCTCTGTAAACAAATGAATAACAGACTTTCAGCATGCTTATAGAGAAGGGCACTCAACATGTAATGCACTGACACAAATGACTGATGATTGGTTGATAATAATAAGATTGTGGGATCTGTACTGTTAGATTTCAGTGCAGCCTTTGATATTATTGACCATATCCTTTTGTTGAAAAAACATGTGTTTTGGCTTTTCAACCTCTGCCATATCGTGGATTCAGAGCTATCTATCTAATAGAACTCAAAGGGTTTTCTTTAATGGAAGCTTCTCTAATGTCAAACATATAAAGTGTGGTGTATCGCAGGGCAGCTCTCTAGGCACTCTACTCTTTTCTATTTTTTACCAATGATCTGCCACTGCCATTAAACAAAGCATGTGTGTCCATGTATACTGATGATTCAACCATATACGCATCAGCAACCACAGCTAATGAAGTCACTGAAACCCTTAACAAAAAGTTGCAGTCTGTTTTGGAATGGGTCCTGAACATCTCTAAAACTAAGAGTATTATATTTGGTACAAATCATTCCCTAAGTTCTAGACCTCAGCTGAATCTGGTAATGAATGGTGTGGCTGTTGAACAAGTTGAGACTAAATTACTTGGCGATACCTTAGATTGTAAACTGTCATGGTCAAAACATATAGATTCAATGGTTGTAAAGATGGGGAGAGGTCTGTCCGTAATAAAGAGATGCACTGCTTTTTTGACAACACACTCCAAAAAGCAAGTTCTGTAGGCTCTAGTTTTGTCTCATCTTGATTGTCCAGTCGTGTGGTCGAGTGCTGCAAGGAAAGACCTAGTTAAGCTGCAGCTGGCCCAGAACAGATCGGCACGTCTTGCTTTTAATTATAATCAGAGGGCTGATATAAATACTACATATATGCCAGTCTCTCTTGGCTAAGAGTTGAGGAGAGACTGACTGCATAAGTTCTTATTTTTATAAGAAACATTAACGTGTTGAAAATCCCAAATTGTTTGCATAGTCAGTTTCACACAGCTCTGACACACACACTTACCCCACCAGACATGCCTCCTGGGGTCTTTTCACAGTCCCCAAACTCATAACAAATTCAAGAAAGCGTACATTATTATATAGAGACATTATTGCATGGAACTCTGTTCCATCTCATATTGCTCAAATAAAAAGCTAACCTGGTTTAAAAAAACATATAAAGCAACACCTCACGGCACAACGCCTCTCCCCTATTTGACCTAGATAGTTTGTGTGTATGTATTGATATGTAGGCTACGTAAACCTTTAAATTTTTTTATGTAGTTATGTCCTTGAGTTGTTTTAGTCCATTAATATTCTGTATTATGTCATGTTTCATGTTTTGTGTGGACCCCAGGAAGAGTAGCTGCTGCTTTTGCAACAGCTAATGGATCCTAATAAAATACCCAAAAGACCAAAAAGCCTGAACTAGCCTGCTCTATCCCGATCTAGCCTGCTCTATCCAGATCTAGCCTGATTTAGCCTGATCTAGCAGGCTAACAAATCTCATGACAAACAGTCACAGACGTGAAGCTGTTTTTCATAGAAGAACACGACCCAAGTTTATTAAGATAGGAGTGTTTAGTGAGGGTTAGAGACCAAGATCGTGTTCAGCAGGTACTGAACGTCCGGGAAAGTTTTTGAAACCAACAAAGGAAAGTGTGTGTTCTTAGTGGACAAGTAAAGGTGGTAATACCTCCATTTCAAAAGGTTTTCTCCCGCTTGGGTCTACTGAACATGCCCCAGGTCAGCAATGTCTAAGTTATGTAGAAATTATGTAGTGACATAACAGTTCTATAAAAATCTCTAAAGCACTTTAGATCCAGACTTTGTTTGTCATACTGTCAGTCTCAGTCTCTCGTCAGACTGTCTCAGTATGATACCGTGTTCCCTTTGGGCCAGAACTAATGCAAGCTCTCACCAGCTACCTGTGTCACAGTTGATTAGTGATGTATCTACCAGGGAGGCCGTAGATCTAACACTACTGGGGATGATTTAAGCACCTCTGAAAATAGCACTATTTCATTGAGATCCGTTTAATGATCTGTGATTCTTAATGACATGTTTCTATGAGGGGTGATCCAAGCAAGCAAGAGACAAACAAAGGGTGAATTTATACCGGGTGAAACCTGGGTCAGTGAGTCTTTAATTTACTTTGATCTGTGCACGTAGCTAAGAACATGCTATGCTAGCCAGGATCCATTCACTTTTACTGTGTTTTGGTCCCCAATGCTAATGTTAGCTAGCGAATAGTGGCTGTGGCCATAGATGCAAACCCAGAGAGCGGATAGCTAATCTCTCCCGGCCAAGGGACTAGTTTTAAGGAAGTCTGTATTTTCGGAGAAAAAAATCACAGGGATAAACAAAAATGAGTAGCTAAGAGAATGGTACAAGATGTCGCTGTGAGCACTCGTAATGAGCTTTTTGAAAGCAGAAATTGTGATATTCAAGCAGCGTTGCCTCCTGCCATAGGCTATATCTGAAGTAAATAACCCAGCCCCCGGAGGAGAAAAACAACTGGCTTTAGTGGTGATGTGATGTGACTGAACGGCACCACTACCACCTAGTGAACAGCAGATGGAAGCCATTTTAGCTCAGTGGGGGAGAAATGGGATAATGTTGGATAATAGTTGATTCTAGTTGGGTAATGTGACACTTTATTTTAGGCAGATCCTGTTAATAAGAGATGGCGTTGGTCGTAATGTGTTTGATTCTTAGCTTCAGCTAGCTAGCTAACATCTGTCAGGGGCTTCTCCATGTAACACCATTACTCTCAGTCTTGACAGTGTGCAACACTACCCTGGCAGGTGATTTTTCACCTCCTTCTCAAGATGTAACTATGGCAGACTGATTCTCCTCTCATCCACACACACACACACACACACACACACACACACACACACACACACACACACACACACACACACACACACACACACACACACACACACACACACACACACACACACACACACACACACACACACACACACACACACACACACACACACCTCTTTAATCACCTTGGTGTTAATTACCTGCCTGATGCCCTTGGGGAGATGACCCAGGGCCCTGTGTTAATGAGAGAGGGATCGATAGCAGCAGAGGAGAGGAGATCCGTTCTGCCTTACCTCTGTCTTCCCTACACTCCTTCCTTCTCATTGCCTGTTCTCCCTGCCTGCTCTCTTTCACTCACTCTCTACCTCTCTTTCTTTCTCTCTCTAGCTCCCTCACACTCTTAATTTCTCTATTTCTCTGTGGGAATGGTGTGGTCTGGTCCAAACCTTATTAGGAAAAGGAGTCATGTCATTCCAGCCCAACCAGATCTAATAACCACACTTCATTTCTTAATGTAGTAGAGGTATAAATATCACTGTATTCCAGCCAGAAACAACCCCTAGCCACTTGTAGAGATCAGAAAGGATATGAGAGGTGTATGCAATATGGTCAAACTCCGTCCAAGAATATTAGAGTGAAAGATTGAGCTACTTCCATATTGCATGATGTCAAATCCTTTCACATCTACATGAGGTGCCTAGGCAGTAGTGGTTATGATCATGCCTAGGGGCTGTTTCTAGACCAGGGAGGTATTCATAGTGTCTCGGAATAGGAGTACTGATCTAGGATCAGTTTATCCTTTAGATCCTAATGAATAAGACAGGGGGACCTGATCCTAGATCAGCACTCTTTATGAATACAGTCTCTTCCCAGAGCACTCTCCATGGTCCTGAAAGCACAAACTGATGTAGCTACTGTTTGAAGATCATCATCTCATTTGATTGTTTGATTGTTTGCAGCTGCCATCATCTACATAATAACCCTTGGTAGAACATCTTGTTGAAAAACAAAGGAAATGCTTGTTCATTTTATGTTCAGTTTCTCCCACTGAACATGTAAACAATGCCTCTAATCCTAGCCATAATCATTCAATCAGCCCCTCTGTTTGTCTGCACTCATCATACATAGGAGCTATGTGTGTGTGCGTGTCTGTGTGGGTGCGTGTGTGTGTGCACGTGTGAATTTGTGTGTGTGTGTGTAGCAGTGTGGCCAGTCTGAGTCACCAATTAGCACTGCCCAGAAGTCTAGAGAGAGGCCACACATTTCTGGTCATTGATCTGCCTGTCCTAGTTGCAGTTTTGGGTCTCCCTTTTCTACCGCACCTCTCTCCCTCAGGCCTCAAATTTAGGATGGATTCCCAGGGCAGTGTGCAGTGTGGGGGTAGGGGGCTTTTTGGCCTGTGTTGAGCATTGTCATAGTATTGGCTCACCCAACGTTTGTCTGTCTGGGTGTGTATGTGTGTGTGTGTGTATGTTTGTGTGTCTGTCTGGGTGTGTATGTGTGTGTGTGTGTGTGTGTTTGTACCTGTGGTAGGGCTTGGACCACCGTATCCAGCAGAGCTCTCATTCCTTTAGCCATCTTCAGCAGCTTCAGAACTGGGATGGAGAGAATAGATGGAGAGAGAGAGAGAGAGAGAGAGAGATAAAGGTTATGATGAGGGCTGGGGAGAGGAGAAGTGGAGGGGGAGATTATAAATGCTGGGCATTTAGGGAATTCCCTCCGGTTCAATTCTGGACTAAACGGGAAACATCCAGCCTCCGAAAGGTCACAGCTAAATTTATACCCAGCATACACACACTCACAGACACGGTCATACACATACACACTCACAGACGCAGTCATACACGCACACACACTCACAGACACGGTCATACACACACTCTCTCCCTCTCTCATGGCCCTCTCACTGGCCCAACCACTAGTCATGAGCTGTAGCTTGGTAGGATTAATGATGAAGCATTGATCCTCTGCTGACTGGGTCTGCACACTGGGTCTGTACACTGGTCTGCACACTGGGTCTGCACACTGGGTCTGTACACTAGGTCTGCACACTGGTTCTGCACACTGGGTCTGCACACTGGGTCTGCACACTGGGTCTGCACACTGGGTCTGTACACTAGGTCTGCACACTGGGTCTGCACACTAGGTCTGCAAACTGGGTCTGCACACTGGGTCTGCACACTGGGTCTGCACACTGGGTCTGTACACTAGGTCTGTACACTAGGTCTGCACACTGGGTCTGCACACTGGGTCTGTACACTAGGTCTGCACACTGGGTCTGCACACTGTGTCTGCACACTGGGTGTGCACACTGGGTGTGTGCATGCTATCCATAGATTCCAGAGGGGGTGAGTACACTGGCGGGGGACAGGGGGGCCAGGGGGCCAGTGGTGCCCCTGTGAAAACATTTTGGACCCCCTTGTGGCCCCCCTAAATGTGGAGTATGATTTTTTTTTTGCATAACACATTTTTGCTATTGTTCTTTTTTACATCTGTTATTAGACAGTGGCAACGTGGACAACTAATTAAACCCACACATTTACTAGAGGGACATGCAAATGCCTGCAATGCAGTGAAGAAAACGATATGACAACAATAACGTCTAATGTAACTGGCCCCTCTAACAGTACAACTGGCCCCAGCTTGGCCCTCCCAGTTGAAATGGTCTAGAACCGCCACTGGGTGAGTAGGAAAGGTGTTGTACTGTGTGTGTATGTGTCTGTGTGTCTTTGTGTCTGTGTGTGTGTGTGCCAGGGTGCGACTAAACACTCACAAGCACCTCTCCTTCTCTCTCTCCCTCCTTCTCCCTCCTCCCTCCCCCTCTCTCCCTCTTTCTCCCTCCCTCTCTCCCTCTTTCTCCTCCCTCCCTCCCTCCCTCCCTCCCTCCCTCCCTCCCTCCCCTCGTTACCTCGTGCAATCCTCAACACCCTCATGATGCGTATGATGGTAGGGTTGATGGGGAGAGAAGCGCTGTAGTCAATCTCCTCCAGAGTGATGCCCATCACTGACAGCAACACGATGGCCAGATCCAACTGGTTCCACCTACACACAGAGTCAGAGAGCAAAGGGTAGTCACACTGGAGGCCATGTTTCATCAGGGTCATTCACCTACTGTACAGGTACAGGCATGTGTGTGTGTGTGGTGTGTGTTGTGTGTGTACTGTATGTGTGTGCCCAGTAACCCAGTCTGTTTCCACCTGCCTGCTTCTCCACTCTGACCCAGTTTAAGACACGCTGAGAAAAGTCTGATCCTTAAATCTGAGGATGCAGAGAGACTGTCCTGCCAGACGCCACTGATGGCATAGAAAAGAGACAAGGTGCTGCCCAATCACGCTAACATACATCTCTCTCTCTCAATGTACTTTCTCTTCCTTTTCTCTCTCTCCATTCTTTACCTATTTTTCTTCTTCCTCATTTATTTTATCTCCTCTCTCTCTTCCAACCCCTCCCCCCTTTTTATCTTCTCCCCCTCTTTCTCTGCTTCCATCATAGAAAATGGGTCAGTACCATTAAAGCACCAGGTAAATGCTTGTGTTTTGTTTGCGTCAACATCTTCAACGTGTGTGTTGTCAACAGCAGCAGCAGTTCAGCACCAGCCGTTCAGTACTGAGTCAATGAAATGAATAGATATCCAACATCAGCCACAATCTATCTGCTTCATCAATAACCCATTATGTTGAATGGGAAAACAATTAGAGAAAGAGAATGAGTAGGAATGGCTCTAGTGATGCTCTGTGTATCTGTGAGTGGGTTGATCGGGGTCCTGTTAACAGTAATGTGGGTGTAATTGAATTAATAACAGTAATAATAGAATGGGAGAAATCACTGCTCCACCATATTGCTCACAGTGTGGGTGAGATATTGGACTGTATGGAGGCAGAGAGATTCTTATGTGATTTCTCTGTTTCCTGATTGAGACCATGGGTCAGGAATGGGTCAGAGATGGGTCAGAAATGGGTCAGAGATGGGTCAGGAATGGGTCAGAGATGGGTCAGAGTGTCACAACTTCCGCCGAAGTCGGTCCCTCTCCTTGTTCGGGCGGCGTTCGGCGGTCGACGTCACCGGTCTTCTAGCCATCGCCGATCCACTTTTCATTTTCCATTTGTTTTGTCTTTGTATTCCACACACCTGGTTTTCATTCCCAATTACTTGTTCATGTATTTAACCCCCTGGTTCCCCCATGTTTGAGTGCGTGATTGTTCAATGTTCTTTGTCGGTACTTTTCCGGCTGGTATTTTCGCCCATGGTCTATGGTTACCGTTATTTTGGGCACGGTTGTAAATTGTTTACTTTGTGCCGTCTTAGTAAACTACGTTGTTCACTCATCTCTGCTCTCCTGCGCCTGACTTTATGCACCAGCTACACACACCGACCTGACAAAATCACGCAACGAAATTATGGAGTCAGCAGGAGCAGATACCCCTGTAATAGGGGTCGAGGAGCGCGTCCAGCAGCACGCTGCTATGCTGCAACATCTCGGCATCTCCATAGACCGCGTTCTTCAGAGCTTGGATCGCTGGGAGAGAAGAGGAGTTCCTCCAGCGCCTCCACCAGCTCAACCAAGTTCACCACTACTCACCCCTCCTTCACCCGGTCCCAGTGGGATTCGTCTCGCCCTTCCTAGGGAGTATGATGGGAGGGCTGCAGGTTGTCAGGGGTTCATTCTACAGCTGGAGCTTTACCTGACAACCGTCCACCCGGCTCCTTCGGACCGTAAGAGGGGTGTCCGCCCTCGTCTCCTGCCTCTCAGGGAAAGCCCTGGAGTGGGCCAACGCCATGTGGGGAGAAGGAGAAGCGGTGCTGGACCACTTCGAGGAGTTCACCCGTCCCTTCCGGGCAGTTTTCAACCACCCGCCTGAGGGTAGAGCGTCTCGTCCACCTGAGGCAGGGGACGAGGAGCGCACAGGAGTTCGCTTTGGACTTCCGGACCCCGGCCGCCGGCGCGGGATGGAACGACAGGGTGCTGATCGATCACTACCGTTGCAGTTTGCGCGAGGACGTCCGTCGGGAGTTGGCCTGCAGGGACACTACTCTCACCTTCGACCAGCTGGTGGACCTGTCCATTCGGTTGGATAACCTGCTGGCCACCCGCGGACGTCCAGATCGGGGTCTGTCGGTTCCCTCCCCCCAGCACCACCGCTCCGACGCCCATGGAGCTGGGAGGTTCTGCACTTAGGGAGACAGGAGGAGGTGCCGTTCCATGCACCATCTGTGGCCGCAGAGGGCACACTGCCGGTCGGTGCTGGGGAGGTTCCTCCCATGCTCGCCCAGAGCCCTCTGTTGCACACATGTTTTTGTACATATATTTTCCTGAGTTTTCCCCGCATTCCCAGCATAAGGCGATTGTAGATTCAGGCGCAGCTGGGAATTTCATTGACAAATAATTTGTCCATAGTTTAGGGATCCCCATTGTTCCAGTGGATAGGCCTTTGTAGACAAAATTTTCAGGGACATGCACGGGCAGGGTGTAGTGGTGTATATTGATGACATTCTGATATACTCCGCTGCACGTGCCGAGCATGTGTCCCTAGTGCACAAGGTGCTTGGTCGACAGTTGGAGCATGACCTGTACGTCAAGGCTGAGAAATGTCTGTTCTTTCAACAGTCCGTCTCCTTCCTAGGGTACCGCATTTCCACTTCAGGGGTGGAGATGGAGAGTGACTGCATTTCAGCCGTATGCATTGGCCGACTCCCACCACGGTAAAGGAGGTGCAGCGGTTTCTAGGGTTTGCCAACTACTACTCGAGGTTTATCCGGGGTTTTGGCCAGGTAGCGGCTCCCATTACCTCACTGCTGAAGGGGGGACCGGTGCGCTTGCAGTGGTCGGCTGAGGCAGACAGGGCTTTTGGTCACCTGAGTGCTCTGTTTACCTTGGCTCCCGTGCTGGCTCATCCAGATCCCTCTTTAGCGTTCGTAGTGGAGGTGGACGCGTCCGAGGCTGGGATAGGAGCCGTGCTCTCTCAGCGCTCGGGTAAGCCACCAAAGCTCCGCCCCTGTGCCTTCTTCTCGAAGAAGCTCAGCCCGGCGGAGCGAAACTATGACGTGGGGGACCAGGAGTTGTTGGCTGTCGTCAAGGCCTTGAAGGCATGGAGACATTGGCTTGAGGGGGCTAAAAACCCTTTTCTCATCTGGACTGACCACCGCAATCTGGAGTACATACGGGCGGCGAGGAAAATGAACCCTCGCCAGGCAAGGTGGGCCATGTTTTTTTACCCGTTTTGTTTTCACCCTGTCTTGCAGACCAGGTTCCCAGAATGCGAAGGCAGACACACTGTCCCGGATGTATGACACAGAGGAGCGGCCCATGGATCACACCCCCATACTCCCGGCCTCCTGCCTGGTGGCACTGATAATGCGGGAGCTGGACGCGGACATCGAGCGGGCGCTACGTGCAGAGACCACTCCCATCCAGTGTCCAGCTGGGCGTCTGTACGTTCCGTCTGCTGTCCGCGACCGCTTGATCTATTGGGCCCGCACGTCACCCTCTTCTGGTCATCCGGGCATCGGTCGGATGGTGCACTGTCTTAGTGGGAAGTACTGGTGGCCCACTTTAGCTAAGGACATGAGGGTTTATGTTTCCTCCTGCTCGGGGTGCGCCCAGAGCAAGGCTCATAGGCACCTGCCCAGAGGGAAGTTATACAACTCTTACCTGTTCCACAACGGCCGTGGTCGCACCTGTCGATGGATTTCATAACCTATCTTCCTCCCTCACAGGGTAACACCACGATCCTGGTTGTTGTGGATCGGTTTTCTAAGTCCTGTCGTCTCCTCCCTTTGCCCGATCTCCCTACGGCCCTACAGACTGCAGAGGCCCTATTTACACACGTCTTCCGGCACTACGAGGTGCCTGAGGACATAGTGTCTGATCGAGGTCCCCAGTTCCCGTCGAAGGTCTGGAGGCCGTTCATGGAACGTCTGGGGGTCTCGGTCAGCCTTACCTCGGGTTTTTAGCCCGAGATTAATGGGCAGGTGGAGAGAGTGAACCAGGATGTGGGTAGGTTTTTGAGGTCTTATTGCCAGGACCGGCCGGGGGAGTGGGCGGCATTCGTGCCCTGGGCAGAGATGGCCCAGAACTCGCTCTGCCACTCCTCCACTAACCTCTCCCCCTTCCAGTGCGTATTGGGGTACCAGCTGGTTCTGGGGCCTTGGCATCAGAGCCAGATTAAAGGCTCCTGCGGTGGATGACTGGTTTAGGCGCGCGGAGGAGACATGGGACGCTGCTCATGTTCACTTTCAGTGGGCCATGATGCGCCAGAAAGCCACCGCAGACCGTCACCGCAGTAAGGCCCCGGTGTTCGCACCGGGGGACCGGGTCTGGCTCTCGACCCGAAACCTGCCCTTCCGCCTGCCCTGCCGGAAGCTGGGTCCGCGGTTTGTGGGACCATTTAAAGTCCTGAGGAGACTGAACGAGGTTTGTTACAGGTTACAGCTTCCCCCCGATCACCGTATTAACCACTCGTTCCATGTGTCTTTCCTCAGGCCGGTGGTGGCTGGTCCACTCCAGGAGTCTGAGGTGCGGGAGGTTCCTCCGCCCGCTCTGGACATCGAGGGGGCCCCGGCGTATGCAGTTCGGTCCATTCTAGACTCAAGGCGTCGGGCGAGGGGCCTTCAGTACCTCGTGGAGTGGGAGGGGTATGGTCCGGAGGAGAGATGCTGGGTGCCGGTGGAGGACGTGTTGGACCCTTCGATGCTGAGTTCCACCGTCGCCGTCCGGATCGCCCTGTTCGTCCAGAGGCCAGTGTCGCCGCGCTGCTGGAGTCGCGCATCAAGGGGGGGTTACTGTCACGACTTCCGCCAAAGTCGGTCCTTCTCCTTGTTTGGGCGGCGTTCGGCGTCACCGGTCTTCTAGCCATCGCCGATCCACTTTTCATTTTCCATTTGTTTTGTCTTTGTTTTCCACACACCTGGTTTTCATTCCCAATTACTTGTTCATGTATTTAACCCTCTGGTTCCCCCATGTTTGTGTGTGTGATTGTTCATTGTTCTTTGTCGGTTCTTTTCCGGCTGGTATTTTTGCCTATGGTCTATGGTTATTTTGGGCACGGTTGTAAATTGTTTACTTTGTGCCCTCTTAGTAAACTACGTTGTTCACTCATCTCTGCTCTCCTGCGCCTGACTTTATGCACCAGCTACACACACCGACCTGACACAGAGATGAGGATAGAGGAGTGTACTAACTATAGTTATTCTGCATCTGATGAAATGGACAATGATACATCTACACACAATGCAAGAATAGAAGATTAGCGTCAAGAATATTGTTCTGGAGGCAGCTCTGCAGAGTGTTCACTAGCTGGTACAGCCTTTAAACCTAACATTAACCCTAACCTTTGAACCTAACCTTAACCCTAACCTGTCAACCTAACTTTAACCCTAACTTTAACTACCTACAGTACAGCAAACACTATAAATCATACAGTGAGATGACACACACAGTGTCCCCAGTGTAGCGTATTTAATTCAGTCACCTTTACTAGTACCATTTAGTATAGAGAGAGGATGCTGGTTATGTTACGGCTATGACATTACTACTATGAATCACACAGAGTGAGAAAACACACACAGTTTTTGTTTTTAATGCTGTTCTATGCTTTTAAATTTCTCATGTTTCCCTGTACGGTGTCCTTGAGTGTCGAGAAAGGCGCCTTAAATAAAATGTATTATTATCATTATTACAGTCCCCAGTGTAGCAGTGTGTATAGTGTTTATTCAGTAGCGCAGCAGTATCTGTATTTGACTATACAGAGAGTATCCCTTCTATAATTCAGCTATAGTAAAGCTATGACACTACCAGGAAGTACCATTGAAGTCAGAAGAACTCTTTTCTAATGGAGTGGTGGTTAAGAAGGGCAGCTATGAATCATATACTCTGTATGAATCATACACACTGAGATGACTGACACGCGCAAACACACACACACACACACACACACACACACACACACACACACACACACACACACACACACACACACACACACACACACACACACACACACAGTGTGTCCCCAGTGCAGCAGTGAATACAGTGTTTATTCAGTAAGTCAGTGTGGCCCTGTAACTACCTGTCTTTAAAGAAGCGTGAAGCCGAAGGCGGTGAGCTTCAGGAGGGTCTCCAGTACAAAGGTGGATGTGAAGAAATAGTTACAGTACTTCAACACTAGATCCAGAGACTGAGAGACAGAGAGGTGGGAGGGAGAGGGAGAGAGAGAAGGAGGTGGGAGGGAGGGGGAGAGAGAGAAGGAGGTGGGAGGGAGGAGAGAGAGACGGTGGTTGGAGGGAGGAGAGAGAGAGAGAAGGAGGTAAGAGGGAGGGGGAGAAAGAGAAGGTGGTGGGAGGGAGAGGGAGAGAGAAGAGGTGGGAGGGAGGAGAGAGAGAAGGAGGTGGTGGGAGGGAAGGAGGAAGGGAGGGAGGGAGGAGAGAGAGGAGGAGGTGGGAGGGAGGAGAGAGAGAAGGAGATGGGAGGGAGGGAGACAGAAGGAGGTGGGATGGAGGGGGAGAGAGAAGGAGGTTGGGGGAGGTGGAGAGAGGAGGTGGGAGGGAGGGAGGGGGAGAGAGAAGGAGATGGTGGGAGGGAGGAGAGAGAGAGAAGGAGGTGAGAGGGAGTGGGAGAGAGAAAGAGGTGGGGGGAGAGAAGGAGGTGGGAGTGAGGGGAGAGAGAGAAGTAGGTGGGAGGGAGGAGAGCGATGAGGAGGTGGGAGGGAGGAGAGAGATGAGGAGGTGGGAGGGAGGGAGAGAGAGAGAGAGAAGGAGGTGGGAGGGGGAGAGAGAAGGAGGTGGGAGGGAGGGAGAGAGAGAAGGAGGTGGGAGGGAGGGGAGAGAGAGAAGGTTGGAGGGAGGGGGAGAGAGAGAAGGAGGTGGGAGGTCACATATGGTACTGTGTACTGTTGTTGTTTGTATGGTTAAACTTAAATATGCCAAATATACATGAAAACACATGACAGTCTCTCTTCGGTACCCCCTCCCCAAGAACCACCCACCCATCCACCCACACCGCTCCCTCCAGTCTTACTCGTGGCTGGCTGTAGTGTTCCAGTGACATGGTGATGACGTTGATACAGATGATGAAGGTGATGAAGAGGTCCAGGTAGTAGGTGGTACACAGAGTGTGGATCCACAGGCGGAGGGGGCTGTAGCTGGCATAGTAGGGGATCTTCTGGGCGTCTGGCAAGGGGAGACAAACACAGGTAATGTGTACTTTATACTTTATACTACTGTACACTATTCAAAAGCATTCCTGTGATGTCCCCCCCCTCTCTCTCTCTCTCTCTCTCTCTCTCTCTCTCTCTCTCTCTCTCTCTCTCTCTCTCTCTCTCTCTCCCTCTCTCACCCTCCTTTTCAACCTCTCTCACCCTCCCTCCCTCCCTCCCATCCTCCCTTTCTCCCTCTCCTTCACCCTCCCTCCCTCCCTCTCTCCCTCTCATCCTCACTTTCTCCCTCTCACCCTCTGTCACCCTCCCTCCCTTTCTCCCTTTCACCCTCTCTCCCTCACACTCCCTTTCTCCCTCTCACCCTCCCTCCCTTTCACCCTCTCTCACCCTCCCTCTCATCCTCACTTTCTTTCTCTCCCTCCCTCTCACCTCTCTCACCCTCCCTCCCTTTCTCCCTCTCGCACGCGCTCACAGGCGCTCGCACTCTCTCTCTCTCTCTCTCTCTCTCTCTCTCTCTCTCTCTCTCTCTCTCTCTCTCTCTCTCTCTCTCTCTCTCTCTCTCTCTCTCTCTCTCTCTCTCTCTCTCTCTCTCTCTCTCTCTCTCTCTCTCTCTCTCTCTCTCTCTCTCTCTCCCTCTCTTCTTTTCCATGCACCTTGTACTATCTCTTCTTCCCATCTCGCCCTTACCCCTCCTCTTCTTCTCCATGCGTCTCCGTCGTTTATCCTCTCTCCTTTTAGCCTCTTCCACTTCCTGGTTCTGACGGCACTTGTGGAAGTTCTCCACCACCACGCCCACAAACATGTTGAGAACGAAGAAACTGACAATGAGGAGGAAGGATATGAAGTAGAGGAGCATCCACGGACTGTTGTTGATCACTGGCTAGAGGAGAGAGGGAGAGAGAGGGAGAGAGAGAGGGAGGGAAGGATGGAGGGAGGGGGATGGAGAGGGAGGGAGGGAGGGAGGGAGAAGGAGAGGTGCATGTGAGTGTTTAGTCAAAGGAGGAGAGGGAGAGAAGGAGTTGAGAATGCTCTGATAGATCAGTTAGCCAACACAACTGAAAAAATAATACATCTATAGAAATATAATGGATAGACTTGATGATCACTATTTGACTAGTTACCTGTTGGTCCACCCCTACAGCATCCAGGCCATGGTACATGATGTTGACCCAGCCGTCCTTCGAAGCCAGCACAAACAGGGACATCAGAGCCTGCGGTACAGAACACACACACATATACACACAGAACACACACACACCGAACCCACCCACACACACATTCAGAAATGCAGACATACACAGACAGATAGACAGAACACACATGAAAGACATGTAATTTAAACATACATGCAAAGACAAAAACACACAGACAAAACATCAGTTCAGTATTTCATACTGGTCCATTCCACCATGTCCATCAGTTTGACACCTCGTCTGAAATTGATACTGGGAGAAATCCTCACCTGCCCCAGGTTGTCAAAGTTGTACTTGTGATGGACCCATTTGTAGTTGGCCTGCAGACAGTCAGACTTGTTGGTGATGTTCTTGACGTCGGGGCCGAAGCAGTAGAAGAACTTCCCTTTGAACAGCTGTCAGAGAACAAAGGGAACAATGGACAGAGCCACTTCAGATGTCTTGTTGTTGTTGTTACCATAGAAGGGGTTTCTTTCATATGTCATTATCAAAGGACAGACACACTTGATGGGAATAATATGGAGGTGGTCATTACATAGATGGTAAAGAGTGATGTAGGGAATTGAGAGAGATAGAGGAAGACAGGTGGCAAAGATTGATAAAGACAGAGAAGGGACAGAGACAGAGGGACAGACAAAACAGTGTGAGGACGGTGAGGAAACAGAGATACAGAAAGACAGGGTATGTGTTGGAGGAGAAAGACAGGGTACATGTTGAAGGAGAAAGACAGGGTATATGTTGGAGGAGAAAGACAGGTATATGTTGGAAGAGAAAGAGGGTATATGTTGGAGGAGAAATACAGGGTATTTGTTGGAGGAGAAATACAGGGTACATTTTGGAGGAGAAATAGGGTACATGTTGGAGGAGAAATACAGGGTACATGTTGGAGGAGAAAGGGTATATGTTGGAGGAGAAAGAGGGTATATGTTGGAGGAGAAAGAGGGTATATGTTGGAGGAGAAAGAGGGTATATGTTGGAGGAGAAAGAGGGTATATGTTGGAGGAGAAAGAGGGTATATGTTGGAGGAGAAAGAGGGTATGTGTTGGAGGAGAAAGAGGGTATATGTTGGAGGAGAAAGACAGGGAAAGTGAAAGATTGATAAAATGAAAGAATGAGGAAAACAGAGATGCAAGAAAGATGGAGAGACAAGTACTCCTACAATAACAGCCCCTACCTGCACCCCCAGGATACCAAATATGATGAAGAAAGCACAGCAGATAAGGACAATGTTTCCTATAGGTTTCAGAGATGTTATTAGAGTCTCCACTACCAGCTTCAGACCTGGGGCTCGACTGATCACCCTGTAGAAAGAGAAACAGTGAGAGAGTAGAAGAGGAATAGAGCCAGAGAGATGAAGGGAGAGAGAGAAGGAGGGGTGGAGAGAGAGAGAAAGAGAGAGAGATGGGGAGAGAGATTGAGATAGGGAAAGAGAGAGAGGGAGGGAGAGAGATGGAGGGTTAGAGAGAGAGAGAGGGGGGGAGAGAGAGATGGAGGATTAGAGAGAGGGAGAGCAGAGAGAGAGAGAGAGAGAGAGAGAGAGAGAGAGAGAGAGAGAGAGAGAGAGAGAGAGAGAGAGATAAAGAGAGGTAGAAAGAGAGGGATGGAGAGTTAGTAAGAGGAGTGCTTCCCAAAATTTGCAACGGACTCAGAGAGGGTATATATAAATCTATATTTCAAAGGTGACATTTTCCCAGAAAGTGTGTCTGTAGTATGTCCTACCTACCTGAGGGGATGCAGTGTGTCTGTAGTATGTCCTACCTACCTGAGGGGATGCAGTGTGTCTGTAGTATGTCTTACCTACCTGAGGGGGTGCAGTGTGTCTGTAGTATGTCCTCCCTACCTGAGGGGGTGCCGTATGTCTGCAGTATGTCCTCCCTACCTGAGGGGGTGCAGTGTGTCTGTAGTATGTCCTCCAAACCTGAGGGGGTGCAGTGTGTCTGTAGTATGTCCTACCTACCTGAGGGGGTGCAGTGTGTCTGTAGTATGTCCTCCCAACCTGAGGGGGTGCAGTTTGTCTGTAGTATGTCCTCCCTACCTGAGGTGTGCAGTGTGTCTGTAGTATGTCCTCCCTACCTGAAGGGGTGCAGTGTGTCTATAGTGTGTCCTACTTACCTGAGGGTGTGCAGTGTGTCTGTCGTATGTCCTCCCTACCTGAGGGGGTGCAGTGTGTCTGTAGTATGTCCTCCCTACCTGAAGGGGTGCAGTGTGTCTGTAGTATGTCCTCCCTACCTGAAGGGGTGCAGTGTGTCTGTAGTATGTCCTACCTACCTGAGGGGGCGCAGTGTGCGGAGTAATCGGAGAACCCTCAGCACCCCCAGGATCTTAGCCCCGCCCGCCATGGACACCACAATGTCAATCAACGACACAAAGACCAGGAAGCCGTCCAACACGTTCCAGCTGCTTTTCAGATATGCCTGTTCCCCTATATACAGGCCCATAGACACCACCTATAGGAAGGGGGGAGGAAGATAGAGAGGGGAAAGAGAGGGAGAGGGGCAGGGGGAGGGGGAGGGGGAGAGGAAGAGGGAGATGAGTGAGTGAGTGAGGTATGTTATCAACAGGTAAACCCAGTCACCTATATACAATCCCATAGTATATGAAGAATTGAAATTGCCAGCATAAAGTTGGTACAATTACAGAATTATTTTTGTTGAAAAAGAGAGCACGAGTCATGCATCATGTCAATGGGAGAGTTCATGAGTTCCCCTTCACACATATCTCAGGTTAGGAGACTGGTCCCAGATTGACTAGAGGTATCAGACACATTACATGGTGCATGAGAAATGGAGATAATGAGAGATACAGAGAAGAGAAAAAGAGGGAGGTAGAGAGGGAGAGAGACAGAGGGAGAGAGGGAGAGAGAGAGGGTGGGGAGAGAGAAGGAGGGAGTCGTCAGCAGCTGCAGGTCACAGGAGTCTTTGTGTTGAAATCTATAGACACTAATGAGATGTGTGACAGAAAGTGACTCACACACACTATAGAACCACCTCGAGGATACTAACTATACACACACACACACACACACACACACACACACACACACACACACACACACACACACACACACACACACACACACACACACACACACACACGTACAAGCACAGACACACACACATAAAAAGCACACACACAAAAGCACACACACACCTGGATCATGAAATGGGCAACATCTCTGTGACACACACATCCACACCTGTTGACACACACACCTGCTCGTACTAGCTAGAGCCCGCTGGCAGACACTGACATTAACTGTCACAGTCACACTGGCTGCTGATGGCACTGGGAGCTATTTATATATACATATATATATAGCTACTAGCACAAGGAACTATCCATCACACACAAACAAACAGAGTAAACAGGGCATCTGACAGAGTTCTACAGGTCAAACTGCAGGTAGACACAGTAGGCTCTCTGACACAGAGTTGGACTAATGATGCAAGAACGTGCCCTTGGGTTGTACAGAGATGGTGGAACATCATCCAGGTCCCCATTACTTTCTTCTGTGATTCCTGCTACAAACCCACAACTATGTATCATGGATGCCAAGCAGTGGCATATTGGTATAGTTAGATTGAGTGGTACATTTTGGATGTGTGTGTACATTCAGGGGCTGTGGCTTCAGGAGATTGCAAGGCAGCAATGTGAATGAGTGATTACGAGGACATCGAATAAAAAAGGCCCATAATTTAAATGTTTAAATTAAGCAACACAGTCAGAGCAGAAATCCAATGCATATTATTATTATTATCATTATAGACTCTGACTGACTGGCATTGAAGCCAAATTATCACTTAGCATGAGACTGACGAGAGTAGAAAAGACTGCTGCGTATATACGGTACTGTATGACCATAATGATCATCTAATATAATGATCCTACTGCCTAGTCCTGGACTGTACATTTACGCCTAATGACTGTACTGCCTATCCTCCTGAGAACCAGCAATTAATTTTGGTCCTCTCGAATGGACATTCATTTTTGGGCCGTATCTCTAAGGCCATACATGCCACTGTGTTAGGTCCTGTTGTACCTCTGAGAGGACATTCTGGGCTTTTCAATGAAATTACGTGTTGGGTGTCACTTTGATCATGTTTTATTTCTGGTTCCTCAAAATGGCTACCATCACAATTAGCACATTTTATGGTAAGTGTGTGTTATTGTGTAGTTATCATTTTTGTGAGTTTGAAATTGAAGTTGTTTCTAAATATCTCAGGAATAGTTTGGGGAGTTTTCAGAGCAGTGTAATATTGTTTCACATTAAATAAGAGGTTGTTAATACATGTCCCCTGTAGTGGACATCAGGATGTGACAACTAGGTTTTTAACCTACTGTCCCCATTTACATACAATGAAAAATAAATACAAATATGTGACTTGTTTCAGGAAACTAGGTGTCACTACTTCATCGGAGAGGCATTTGAACGTAAACATTTATGTTTTATTGAAAATGCATTTTTGGCAGAAATACCTTCTGGAATATGTGAAATATCATGTGCCTTAATAACAAACTTGTATTCCATCCGTAAATACAAATAAAATCGTTATATTATGAGCCTAGTTGGTTTAGCCACGGAAAAAGCCAGCAACCTTTCCGCTAGCCATGATTGGCGGAGAAAATGGATGGGCTGGACATGTAGCATGTTTCTGTCTATAATGTGAGCTGCTCAGTATGTGTTGATAGTCCTTTCTACCGCGCAGTTTTTGAAAGATAAAACGTTAGCCATCGAGAACAACAAAAGTTTTGCTATTTTCTCAACAACATTGATACCCTGAATTTAACGGGCGCTATTGACAGCTCAGTTGGAAAAAGTGATGGGCTACATTCTGCACATGCCACGGTCAGTGTAAACTGGAGTGACTTGACACAACGCTGGCCAAACAAGATGTAGCTACAAACAAAACAGAGTTAAATGGTTCCAGTCTGCCGTGAAGCG
This sequence comes from Brachymystax lenok tsinlingensis, assembly GCA_030435695.1. NCBI lineage: Eukaryota > Metazoa > Chordata > Actinopteri > Salmoniformes > Salmonidae > Brachymystax > Brachymystax lenok. The sequence goes on from CM059791.1 coordinate 72,653,303, forward strand.
TTCATCTATGTATACGGGTAAGAGTCTAGCTACATTTTCAGATATTCAAAGTTTCTAATTTAGTCAGAAAGTCATATTCATTGCAAGTTAAAGCGTACTGTTAGCCAGCTAGAGAACGTTAGCTTGCTGGCTCACTAGCTAACGTTACATGTATGATCTGTGGAGTAATATTATTGGAAATCCATTTGCATTGCTTGTTATAGCAAGAGAGATCCCCTGATGTGTAACAGTGACAGGCTCTCAGTATGTGTATACTATATCCTACTATCTAACCCTAGGTATAAACTGAGGTCAAAATAACTCATGACAATAATTATATATACAGCCTATACTGACAAGAGCCCTGTGTGTACAGTACAGTGTATTAGGGTGATTGTTATATCTAAACCTATAGCTATGGCCTGGGAAAACAGATACAGAATGATTATACTCCATACTGCCTCGACTGACAAGAGCCCAGTGCGTCAGAATACATTGTATCTAAGCCTTAACCATGGCCTGGGGAGAGACAGACGTGATTATACAGCCTATACTGACAGAAGCCCAGAGTGTGTATACTGTAGCGTGGCAGGTAGACTAGTGGTAACAGCATTAGGCCAGTAACCGAAAGGTCACTGGTTCGGATATCCAAGTCGACAAGATTAAAAATCATTAGATGTACCCTTGAGGAAGGCATTTAACCCCCATTTTCTCCAGGGGTGCCATACTACTATGGCTGACCCTGTAAAACAACACATTTCACTGCACCTATCTGGTATATGTGACAATAAATATATATTTTTACTACAGGCTATCTAGAGTAAGCCTATATCAATGGCCTAGGGAGAGACTGACTGACTGACTAATTGACAGACAGGGGGTAATGTGATCAGGCCTAAAAGCAGAGGAAGAGAGACAGAGACATGAGGTGGTGTGTTCCACTCAGCCAGGGGCCTGACAAGTCTGTTGCTCCTCTGGTAGATTGGTCAATAATTGATTCGTTTGCATAATTGATGCCTCCTCTTGTGCCAGAACCCTCCGCGGTGAAAAGAATGGAGGAATGGAGGGAGAGAGAGAGGGCAGGAGAGAGAGGGTGGAAAAGAATAATAGAGAGAGAGAGAGAGAGAGAGAGAGAGAGAGAGAGAGAGAGAGAAAGGGAGGGCTAGAGAGACGGGGTGAAAGAGATTGACTGAAAGATTGACAGCGAATTAATGTCATTGCTTAATTGCTTGTCTTGAGTGGAATGGAGCGACTTCCAGGGAGAAAAGAGGGAGAGATTGAGGGAGGGAGAGTGAGGATTATTGGCACCGGTGATAAAGATGAGCAAAAAAATAATATATAAAATAAATAATACAAATACTGAGCTATATTCTGTAAATCTTTTTTGAAAATTATATTATTTTATATTAATAGCTCAGAGAAAAACATTTAGCTTAACAAGTACTGTAATAAAAAAAATCGCACAAAAATAAGCTCCTTGCGAGGATAACGGCACTTAGCCTTTTTCTATCATTTTTTTATGAGATTGGAGAACACAGGGATCTATCTTAGACCATTCCTCCATACAGAATCTTATTTCCAGATCCTTGATATTCTTCAGTCTGCGCTCACGGACTGCGCTCTTTAAGTGAAACCACAGGTTTTCAATGGGGTTCAAGTCCAGAGACTGAGCTGGCCATTGCAAAATGTTGATTTCATTGTGGATTTTGATGTGTGCTTGGGGGTCATTGTCTTTCTGGAAGATCCACTTACGGCCAAGTTCCAGCTTCCTGGCAGAGGCAACCAGATTTTTGGCAAAAATGTCCTAGTTGACCTTAACAAGGGCCCCAGGACCAGTGGAAGCAAAATAGCCCCATAACATCAAAGATTCACCACCATATTTTACAGTAGGAGGTTATTTCTGCATGTGAAGAGTTTATTTCCAAAACGCTATAAATCCACACATTTTTCACATTTGTGTTTTTTCATTATAAATTAATGCTTAATGCACCTTTATGTGTGTGTAAAATATTACTGTCCTCAGATTTTATATTCAGATGTGTATTACAACTTATCCTGTATATTTAACATATACATTCAACACATCATAAATCTAGCCTCATGCTCGTGTTTGGTTAGAAATAGGTCTCATTCCAAATGTCATCCTATTCCCTAGTGTACTACGACCAGGGCCCAGATCTCATATTACTGCATTGATTAATTTGATGTCACAAATGTATCATTTGTACAGTTATTTACTAAAAATGAACTTATTTGTCACATTTGACTGTGTAAAACCTTGCAGTGCTACTTTTTTCTCTGCGAGTGAGATGGATATATCTCATTTTGCAACAAAATATGACTGTTTGTCTCTCTGAAATGAAAGCATATAGTGATAGGTTTCAAACAAACACTGAACAATTGAACAACCCCATGCAATGATTAGATGGGAAAACACCAATCTCTTTAGAAAGTTCTTCAAAGAAAATCGAATTTACCAACATTTCTGAAAATGGATATACAGTGTTTTAGAATGAAACTCATATGCACCCTTCTTTCGGGGCCAAACCCACCACTGGTGTAATAGAGCCAAAGAGCTCTATTTTTATCTCATCTGGCATAGCACCTGGTTTCAATCCAAGTGCCAATGCCGTTTAGAAAACTCCAGGCGTTTACTTTTGTTGGTTGTTCTCAATAAAGGCTTTTTTCATGGCAACCCTTCCAAATAGCCTATTGGCTTTGAGGTGATGTGTAATTGTAGATTTTGGAGACTTGGTGACCCCAACATGCGAACAAGTTCTGTAATTCTCTAACTGTGGCCCTTGGACATTCATGTTGCCTTCCGAACCATCTTCAGAAATGTGCATGGGGAAAAGAAATGATCAGTCTATAATTTTAATGGTAGGTTTATTTGAACAGTGAGAGACAGAATAACAACAAAAAGATCCAGAAAAACGCATGTGAAAAATGTTATAAATTGATTTGCATTTTAATGAAGGAAATAAATATTTGACCCCTCTGCAAAACATGACTTAGTACTTGGTGGCAAAACCCTTGTTGGCAATCACAGAGGTCAGACGTTTCTTGTAGTTGGCCACCAGGTTTGCACACATCTCAGGAGGGATTTTGTCCTACTCCTCTTTGCAGATCTTCTCCAAGTCATTAAGGTTTCGAGGCTGACGTTTGGCAACTCAAACCTTCAGCTCCCTCCACAGATTTTTTATGGGATTAAGGTCTGGAGACTGGCTAGGCCACTCCAGGACCTTAATGTGCTTCTTCTTGAGCCACTCCTTTGTTGCCTTGGCCGTGTGTTTTGGGTCAATGTCATGCTGGAATACCCATCCACGACCCATTTTCAATGCCCTGGCTGAGGGAAGGAGGATCTCACCCAAGATTTGACGGTACATGGCCCCGTCCATCGTCCCTTTGATGCAGTGAAGTTGTCCTGTCCCCTTAGCAGAAAAACACCCCCAAAGCTCCCTTTAAGAGTGTGCTCCTAATCTCAGCTCGTTACCTGTATAAAAGACACCTGGGAGCCAGAAATCTTTCTGATTGAGAGGGGGTCAAATACTTATTTCCCTCATTAAAATGCAAATCAATTTATAACATTTTTCACATGCGTTTTTCTGGATTTTTTTGTTGTTATTCTGTCTCTCACTGTTCAAATAAACCTACCATTAAAATTATAGACTGGTCATTTCTTTGTCAGTGGGCAAACGTGCAAAATCAGCAGGGGATCAAATACTTTTTTCCCTCACTGTACACTTGGGCCTCTACCAGGCAAGTTTCCACTGTTCAGGTGGTTTTAAACTTCTTAATTGTTGTCCTAATAGTAGTAAGTGGTATATTTAAGCAATAAGGCACAAGGGGGTGTGGTATATGGTCAATATACCACGGCTAAGGGCTGTTCTTAATCACAACGCAACGCGGAGTGCCTGGATAAAGCCCATAGCCGTGGCATATTGGCCATATACCACAAACCCCTAAAGGTGCGTTATTGCTATTATAAACTGGTTACAAACATAATTAGAACAGTAAAAATAAATGTTTTGTCATACCTGTGGTATATGGTCTCATTTACCACAGCTTTCAGCCAATCAGCATTCAGGACTCGAACCACCCAGTTTATAATTGCTCTTTAGTTGTTTTTTGTACCGTTGCCTGATTTATGAAAGTCAACAACCACTTGTCTCTTTCCAAATGTAAGTTCTTTGCCTTTCCCCATGCTGATTCAAGTTTCAATGTGCACAGGAATAAAGAGCTGCTCTGCCTTCTTAACAACACTATCAACAAGGCAGGTCCTACAGGCCCTAGTTGTCACACCTGGACTACTGTTCAGTCTTGTGGTCAGAGGCCTCTTCACAATACCAAAGTCGAGAACAGACTATGGGAGGTGCACAGTGCTACATAGAGCCATGGCTACATAGAACTCTATTCCACATTAGGTAACTGATGCAAGCAGTAGAATCAGATTTGTTTTAAACACACCTTATGGAACAGCGGGGACTGTGAAGACACACACACAGGCACAGACACACGTACACATGGATTTTGTATTGTAGATATGTGATAGTAGAGTAGTGGCCTGAGGGAACACGTGTGTTGTGTGTTGTGTAAAGTGTTATGAAATGTAATGTCATGTAATATTTAAAATTGTATAGAACTGCCTTGATGTTGCTGGACCACAGGAAGAGTGTCTGCTGCCTTGACAGGAACTAATGGGGATCCTTAATAAACCCCAGGAAGAGTAGCTGCTTCCCTGGCAACAGCAAATGGGGATCCTTAATCAATACAATACACATACAGGTCAGTGCCGGTACCTTACTCAATGTGCAGGATATTGGTGTGGTTGAGGTACAGTATGTGTATGTTTATCAAATCAAATCAAATGTATTTATAAAGCCCTTCTTACATCAGCTGATGTCACAGAGTGCTGTACAGAAACCCAGCCTAAAACCCCAAACAGCAAGCAATGCAGGTGTAAAAGCACGGTGGTTAGGAAAAACTCCCTAGAAAGGCCAAAACCTAGGAAGAAACCTAGAGAGGAACCAGGCTGTGAGGGGTGGCCAGTCCTCTTCTGGCTGTGTCGGGTGCAGATCATAACAGAACATGGACAAGATTTTAAAATATTCATAAAACAGTCAGAACAGTTGAAACTGGAGAAGCAGCACAGCATGGATGATAAATGGATTTTACATGCGTGTTACCTCATTTTTAGACCCCAGTGTAAAAGGAAGCCATGACAGGACAACATACAGTCCCTTAAACTAAGATTCATTTAAAAAAGTTGATGCAGATTAAATGTTGTTTGATTTTATTTTTAAGAAATGTTAAGAATCCTCAGAGAAATTGTATTAGTATAAAATAATATAATTTCCCAAACTTTTTAGCATACAATATACAATTATCAGTAGATAGGTATTTGTATTATTTATTTTATACAGTTTTTTTTCTCATCTTTATCAAGGGTGACAATAATGTGGGATGTGACTGTATATAGAGAGATAGATAGAGAAAAGTAAAGACAGAAAGAGATAGAGACACTCAGAGAAAAGACAGAGAGAGATAGAGGCACTAAGAGAAAAGACAGAGAGAGATAGAGGCACTAAGAGAAAAGACAGAGAGAGATAGAGACACTAAGAGAAAAGACAGAGAGAGATAGAGACACTAACAGAAAAGACAGAGAAAGATAGAGACACTAAGAGAAAAGACAGAAAGAGATAGAGACACTAAGAGAAAAGACAGAGAGAGATAGAGACACTAAATAGAGACACTATGAGAAAATAAAGAAAGAGATTGAGCGATCATTAGAGCTAAGGCAGGAGGAGACTAGTAGAACACCAGGAAGCATCCTCACACACACACGCGTGCACTTGCACGCACGCCGCACACACACACACGCAGTCTTGTATAAATAACCTTGTGGGGGCACACAATTCAGTCCCATTCAAAATCCTAACCCCTAACCCTTACCTTAACATTAAATATAACCTTAATCCTAACCGTAAAACTAACCCTAGCGCCTAACCCTGAACCTAATTCGAACCCTAACACTAATTCTAACCTTAATCCTAAACCCCCAAGAAATAGAAATTGACCTCGTGGGGAATAAGAAAATGTCCTGAGTAAGTCAACAACAAAAATTGTTTACTAGTCTTGTTCACAAGAATAGTCACACACACACACACACACACACACACACACACACACACACACACACACACACACACACACACACACACACACACACACACACACACACACACACACACACACACACACACACACACGTTAAGCACAGCACTATACCTTCAGCGTCATCTCTGCTACAAAGATGGCTGTGAAGACGTAGTTGGAGATGGTTAGGAAGACTCTTTCCTAGAGAGAGAGAGAGAGAGAGAGAGAGAGAGAGAGAGAGATGGAGAGAGAGATTTGTTCATCGTTACAACACTGTATATATACATAATATGACATTTGAGAGAGAGAGAGACAGATAGAAATAGAAGGTCATTAACTTGACATCACTAATTATATTTCTATGGTTGAAATCTAGTGGTGAACTTTGATCCTTACCAGACTGCCTTGCATGATCTTGGGTCTCTCCAGAGCCACGGTGATGCAGTTGGAGAAGATGAACGCTAGCACCACATAGTCAAACATCTTGTAGGCTATGATGGACTGGCATACCCGCCTGAACCTGAGAGAGGGAGGGAGGCAGGTGGGGAGGGAGATAGTGGAGAGAGAGGGAGTGGTATTGGAATAAAGAAAGGAAGAGAAAGAGAGCAAGAGGGAAAAATAGAAACAATTTAAAACATGTGTTTGTAACATCTCTACTGATTAAAACCCACTATTGTGCCTCATTAACATAGAACTGGGGATTGCTCATCATTCAGTCAGTAAATAGCCCCATTCTCTCTGATTATTTAATTTCCTTTCAAAGCAATTCCCATTAACTGGCATTTTAGAGACACCACTACAATAGAGAGAGAGAGCGAACACAGAGAGAGAGACAGAGAGACAGAGAGAGCAAGAGAGAGAGAGACACAGCGAAAGAGACACACACACAGCGAGAGAGAGACACACACACACAGAGGTAGAGAGAGAGAGACATACACACAGAAAGAGAGAGAGAGACACACAGAGAGAGAGAGACCCACACAGAGAGAGAGACACACACACACACACACACACACACACACACACACACACACACACACACACACACACACACACACACAGAGACACAAACACACAGAGAGAGACACACACAGAGAGAGAGAAATACAAACAGAGAGAGAGACAGAGAGAGACACACACAGAGAGACACACAGAGAGACATACAGAGAGACACACAGAGAGACACACAGAGAGATAGACACACAGATAGAGAGACACAGAGAGACACGCAGAGAGAGACACACACACACAGAGAGAGAGAGACAGAGAGAGACACACACAGAGAGACACACAGAGAGACATACAGAGAGACACACAGAGAGACATACAGAGAGACACACAGAGAGACACACAGAGAGATAGACACACAGATAGAGAGACACAGAGAGACACGCAGAGAGAGACACACACACAGAGCGAGAGAGAGACAGAGAGCGAGAGACACACAGACAGACACAAAGAGAGAAAGCAACACAGGGAGAGCAACACAGGGAGAGCAACACAGGGAGAGCAACACAGGGAGAAACAGAAAGAGACAGAGATAACGATAGAAAGAAAAGTATGTGGACACTCGTTGAAATCATGGGCACCGCTCGTCAAAATCATGGGCACTAATATGGGGTTGGTCCCCCCTTTGCTGCTATAACAGCCTCCACTCTTCTGGGAAGGCTTTCGACTAGATGTTGGAACATTGCTGCAAGGACTTGCTTCCATTCAGCCACAGGAGCATTAGTGAGGTCGGGCACTGATGTTGGGTGATTAGGCCTGGCTTGCACTCGGCGTTCCAATTCATCCCAAAGGTGTTAGGTGGGGTCGAGGTCAGGGCTCTGTTCAGGCCAGTCAAGTTGTCATTGGACGCTGTAGCGTTAAAGGGCCTAGCCCAAACCATGAAAAACAGCCCCAGACCATTATTCCTTCTCCACCAAACTTTACAGTTGGCACTATGCATTGGGGCAGGTAGCGTTCTCCTGGCGTCCGCCAAACCCAGATTCGTCTGTCGGACTGCCAGATGGTGAAGCGTGATTCATCACTCCAGAGAACTCGTTTCCACTGCTCCAGAGTCCAATGGCGTGCGAACTTTACACCACTCCAGCCAATGCTTGGCATTAGGCATGGTGATCTTAGGCTTGTGTGCGGCTGCTCGGCCATGGAAGCTCCCGACAAACAGTTATTGTGCTGACGTTGCTTCCAGAGGCAGTGTTGCAACCGAGGACAGATTATTTTTATGCGTTACGCGCTTCAGCACTCGTTGGTCCTGTGCTGTGAGCTTGTGTGGCCTACAACTTCGATGCTGAGCCGTTGTTGCTCCTAGCCATTTCCACTTCACAATAACAGCACTTAAAGTTAAGCAGGGCAGCTCTAGCAGGGCAGAAATTTGATAAACTGACTTGTTGGAAAGGTGGCATCCTATGATGGTGCCACCTTGAAAGTCACTGAGCTCTTCAGTAAGGCCATTCTACTGCCAATGTTTGTCTATGGAGATTGCATGTCAGCCACTGGTGTGGCAGAAACAGCCGAATCCACTCATTTGAAGAGGTTTCCACATACGTTTGTATATACAGTGTATCTCCACAGCTAACAGAACACTGTTGCAATGCCTTCCAGCCTGAGCTCTATCTCTGAGCCCTGAGGTGGATTTATTGTTGACCAACAGATAGAGGATCACTATGGGAAGCATCCCTTTGCTACCTCAGGGACAGGGATCCATACACTAATGAAGCAGGTATTCTGATAAGGTGGTGCTCTGCAATTCTTCTCTTGGCTGTGAAGGCTGTGAAGGCTTTCGTTCTAGCCTAGCACAAATGCATCGGATTCAATAACTTATGAACGGAACAGCAAAGCCTTTAATGGCCGAGTCAGGGGTGTTAGTTCTGAGCAGGACATGAAATGAAAGAGTGAATGAGTGAAAACAGGGATTGACAGACAGACAGACCTGTTCTGAGGAGAGAAGAGGAAGACAGACCAGTCCTCTCTGGTCTCACACCACTCTGGCCTGTACACCTCCATCATCTTCTGGATACGGAAACACAGACTCTGGAGGAGGGACACAGCACACACACACACAAAGTCAGAATACAAACACAGTCGGAATACAGACACATGCATGTGTGAACGCAGGCAGGCACGCACGCACACACGCACACACACACAGTTTGGTGAGTGAATTCAGTACACATTCACACACTGGTTCTAGACAAAGAGAAATGGCTATACTGTATAATACAATACGATTATTCCACCTCCCAAGAGCAAAGATGAATCCTCTGTCTTAATTGTTTACAAGAGAGGACCCTTTGCTTTATCAACACCTAGAAGCATAATATCCAGCATCCCCATTTGTCTGCTCTACTCAGTGACTGGGCCACAAATGGAACCCTATTCCCTATATGCCCTGGTCAAAGTAGTGCACTACATAGGGAATAAGGTGCCATTTTGTGTAAATAGCATTATTAATTGGCCCTGGTTCAGCCCTGTATGTATGGGATTGTTTACTGTTGAAACAATAGAATCCCAGGGGAGAGACATAACAGGGAATCTACTGGAGAATGTATTCCTGGATCTTTCTTTTATAAACTGCTAAACACAGAGTGTGTTTATTATACTATAAGCTGCATTGTGCTGCTGCATTGTGCTGCTGGTCATGAATAACACTGGTACAACAACAGTTCCTTCTCTCCTATCTACAGTACATGTCTTTACCAAGACGTTAGGATATCACTGGGACTGTGTGTGTTCCAGGGCTGTTTTTAAAGTGAATAGGACTTCATCATTGTTTATCATCATAACCAAGTCACCCTTTAATCTCATCATTCAGATCCTCCCCTCCTCCCTCCTCACCACTCTCCCCCTCACCCACCCTCTCACCCAACCTCCCCCTCAGCCAACCTCTCACCCATCCTCACCCCCACACCTCCCTCTCACCCAACCTCTCACCCATCCTCATCCAAACACATCTCACCTCACCCAACCTCACCCCCAGACCTCCCCCCTCACCCCCAACACCAACTCACATAGTCGATGTCATCGTCCAGGTCCTCTCTGTCCTTGCGTGTGTTGACCTGAGGGAACACCTCTGTCAGTAGCTGTGGATGGGGATGTGGATGTGGAGGCAGCTGAAGTTGAAGCTGGGCCGATGGGGCCTTCCCATTGCAGTCCTGGTGCTCCCTCCCAGCCCCTCCACCAACCAACCCACTGGAGAAGCTCTTCTTCCTGGGGTAAGGCAGCATTGATGCCAGGGGGGTTCCCGGGACCTGGAGGAGCTCCGGTAGCTCCAACGACAGCGCCCGGCGGTCCCGCCGAGGGACAAAGTTTAGGGCCAGGAGGGGAGGAGGGTGGGCGAGGTGCGGAAGAGGGTGATCATGAAGGGGGGAGAGGAGGGACTCCTGCTCGGCCTGGTGGGTGGCGTGGGGGCTGCGGGAGCGCAGGCTACCCCCTCCTCCTACCCCCAATCCCAGGCCCAAGGCTCGGGAGGGGCGACCCAGGCTGTTCCAGCTGGACCGCCGGCCCCACATTGCCTGGGTCTGGGAGGCAGGGCGGCCCCAGTTGTGGTACAGGGAGCTGCTCCCCGGACACTGGGGGAGGGAGAGGAGAGGGAGACAGAGACGGAGAGGGAGAGAAAGAGGGAGAGAAAGAGGGAGAGAAAGACAGAGAGGGAGAGAAAGATGGAGAAAGAGGGAGAAAGAGGGAGAGAAAGACAGAGAGGGAGAGAAAGATGGAGAAAGAGGGAGAAAGAGGGAGAGAAATATGTAGAGGGAGAGGGAGAGAGACAGATGGAGAGGGACAGGGAGAAAGAGGGGGATAAATACGGAGAGGGAGAGAGAAGGAGAGGGAGAGGGAGAAAGAGGGAGAGAAATATGTAGAGGAGAGGGAGAGAGACGGAGAGGGAGACGGAGAGGGAGAAAGAGTGAGAGAAATATAGAGAGTGACAAAGAGGGAGAGGAAGAGAGACAAAGAGGGAGAGGGAGAGAGACAGAGGGAGAGCGAAACCATTAGGCCAACCCAGCCATTTGCAGTGAAGGCAGAGGGCTCAATTAAAGAACTGAAGATAAAAAACATTACAATGATGGACAATTTCTTTTTAAATGGGCAATTTTATGTCATTTCCTGAATTGATTGCAACCTCAGCAAGACATCTTGTTCTGACCCAGTCCATTCCAAACCAGTTCTCCCTCCCTCTTCCCTCCTCTCTCCCCTCCCTCCAGTCTCCTCACCAGAGCCCTGCCCTCCAGGTTAGCCCTGCCCAGAGAGATGACACTGTTTTTGCGTGAGCCCAGAGCGAAAGTGAGCCTGTCGGCCGTGTACAGACCCGTGGGCGTAGGGGACAGGTCCAGGTGACCGTTGGGGGTTAGGGTGCAGATCTTAGGGTCTGGGAGAGAGAGGGGATGGGGATGAGGAGAAGGAGAGGAAGAGAGAGAGAGAGATTGGAGGGATAGATGGAGTGAGGGAGCGAGAGAGAGAGAGAGAGAGAGAGAGAGAGAGAGAGAGAATCATATAGAAAGATAGTCAATAGACTGACTATGCACATTCTCAATCTAACCTGGTCTGACTAGCTCATGGAGTGGACTGTACTGTACGTTTGTACAGTAAGATGCGTTGGTTTGTGTCCGTAGGGAGGAGACGAGAGTGGGAGAAGTTGTGTTGTAACACATGTTTTATTTAACATTTCTGCTGCTTACATTTCATGATCTGGGAAGCATTCCTAGCCTGGTCCCATCTGTTTGTGCTGCCTTCCTAACATTGGCCATTGTCACGGCAAACATCAATGTAGGATTTAGCAAAACTGCACACATTTATCTGGGAGCAGGCTAAAGCATTCTAGCATCAGTGACTGGTTTACTGTTAAAATCTGACTTTTACTCGATACGATTCATACAGTACATCTATTCAATATCATTTATACATCTTCTGAAAAAGGGAGGTTTGACATTAGCAATGGCATTAATAGACTGGGTGAACTGTCCCCTTGGTGAATTCTGTTGCTTCCTGACTCAATACAGAAGTCAATGAAATGTACCTTTTAGTGGTTACTGTACAACTAACCTCTCTCAGTGAACCTGTTCAGCCAATGCGGCATAACAAGGCAGTGTTTCTACAGTTTCTACGGCTCTAAAAAGCAGTATAGTTTTATGCCTCTGAGCCATACCAGAGAGATGAAGCGAGTCCTTCAGCTTGTCAGAGTTCTCGTCAAAGTTACATGAGGACCTGTCGTCTTCGGAGTACGACCGGTTGGCATCCCCCTGTTTCCAGAGGAGAGAGGGAGAGAGGGAGAGAGGGAGAGAGGGAGAGAGAAGGAGGGAGAGAGGAGTGGAGGGATAGAGGGATGGAGGGAAGGAGGGAGAGAGGGTGGAGGAAAGGGCGAAAGAAAGAGCAATTAGAACTATGACAACAGCCACAGGCATATTTAAATAGAAAATTTCAATCTTACCTGGCCTCATTCTGAAAATATCTGAGAGGTAGGCCAGCTAAGTGACTTTTAAAGTTTTATCCCAGCCTTGATTTACTAAAAGCTACAGATCCAGGCAGTTTCTTAAGTGCCCAATCTGCTCTTTAGCTAAGAGCTCTATCCAATCAGAACAGGTTACCACATCCTCCAGACTTGTCCTAAAGACTCAGACCACCCTCGCCTGGCTCATTAACGATTCATGTATCTCTGACAGACAGTTTTGCCGTACTGGAGCTGAGCCTGTTAATGGAAATGAACCAACAATGGAGGACTAATAAAAGTTACAAAATCTCTGGTCTTACCTCAGCCTGAAAGCCCTCTACCAAGATGGCCACCAGCAGGTTGAAGAGGACGTAGTTGCCGAAGGTCATTAGAGCCACAAAGTAGAGAGCAGCACAGGGAGAGGTGGAGGCCATTCCATTATACAGCACCATGTTCCAGTCTTCCTGAGTCAGAATCTGGGGAATACAGATACAGATTAACTTTACAGTGAACTGAACCGGGCCTAAAATATGACTTTGTGGTACCCCTTTCGAAGTGTCCAGGAAACCACATTGAGTTGCATGTGAGTGCGTGTGTGTTTGTGCATGCATGTGTGTGTGTGTGTGCACATTCTATGCATTTGCATGTGTGTGTGTGTGTGTGTGTGTGTGTGTGTGTGTGCGTGTGTGTGTGTTCCATACCTGAAACACAGTGACAATGGCCCACAGTAGAGAGTCAAAGTTCTTCCTGTCAGGAACAGTGTCTCCAGTCTCTGTCTTCAGACTGAACTTACAGCCAAAGATATGCATCCCCAGGATACTGGAATAGAACAGAGATATGTCAACTATAAACAGTAACATACGTTAGTTGCAGCATGATATGCCTAACACACACACACGCACATGCGCGCACACACACAAACACACACACTGAAAAGTCAGCACTTGAATAAAACAGTAAGCAGTGTATTTGGAGCTTCTGGTTTTGAAAACATACACAGTGACAAGGGAAGGGTTATGAATAGAACACTGTAACACACCAGAGTGGATACAATACCCATAGTGCCTTCAGGAGCGGCAGCAGGAATCAATAACATTCACAAATCCCAAGCAGCTACAGTGGGAAGATAGATAGGGTAGCGGGAGTCTGTTAGCTCACTCCATCGCCAGCCCGCTACCATCTGTCTCAGTGCACTTATGTGAGATTGCAGTGCTGCAGGGTGTGTGTGTGTGTGTGTTTGTACGCGTGTCTCGATGAACACCAGGGGAATGCTCTCTGTTATTGCTCTCCTCTCTATCAATCACACTCTACTGCTTATGGTCCTGTCACTCAAACAAGGAGGCCATTGCTCTTCTGGAGCTGGAGGGGACTAGCCTCTACATTACTACCCTCACAGACAACACACACACAGACAGAGAGAGGAGACTAGCCTCTACATTTCTACCCACACACACACACACACACACACACACACACACACACACACACACACACACACACACACACACACACACACACACACACACACACACACACACACACACACAGAGAGGAGACTAGCTACTACATTACTACCCTCACAGACAACACACACACAGACAAAGAGAGGAGACTAGCCTCTACATTACTACCCTCACAGACAACACATAGACAGACAGACAGACAGACAGAGAGAGGTGACTAGCCTCTACATGACTACCCTCACAGACAACACACACAGAGAGATAGAGGAGACTAGCCTCTACATTACTACCCTCACAGACAACACACAGACAGACAGACAGACAGACAGACAGGCAGACAGACAGAGGTGACTAGCCTCTACATGACTACCCTCACAGACAACACACACAGAGAGATAGAGGAGACTAGCCTCTACATTACTACCCTCACAGACAACACACACACAGACAGAGAGAGGAGCAGACAGAGAGAGGAGACAGACAGGGGGAGGGGACATGCCTATACCTGAAGATGAATATGAAGAGCATGAGGAGCATGCAGAAGGTGGCCACGTTGTCCATGGTCTTCATCAGCACCACCAGCTGTCTGCGCAGCGCTGGCATGAAGCGCACCAGCTTGATCACCCTCAACAGTCTGAAGGTCCTCAGGACAGACAGACCTCCATCAGACTGACCTATGATCTCACACACACTGGAGAGGGGAGGGAGAGATGGAAGGAGGGATGAAACAGATGGATGCAGAAAGAGAGAATAGGGGAGGAGAAAGGAGAGAGAAGTGAGGAGTGAGGAGTAAGGAGAGATGAGAGAGGAGAGAGTAGTGAAGAGAGAGGAGTGAGGAGTGATGAGGAGAGAGGAGAGAGGTGTGAGGAGAGAGGAGAGAGGTGTGAGGAGAGAGGAGTGAGGAGTGAGGAGTGAGGAGTGAGGAGTGAGGAGAGAGGTGAGAGGAGAGAGGTGTGAGGAGTGAGGAGGATGAGGAGAGAGGAGAGAGGTGTGAGGAGAGAGGAGTGAGGAGAGAGGAGTGAGGAGTGAGGAGAGAGGAGTGAGGAGAGAGGAGAGAGGTGTGAGGAGAGAGGAGTGAGGAGGAGGAGAGAGGAGAGAGGAGTGAGGAGAGAGGAGAGAGGAGTGAGGAGTGAGGAGTGAGGAGAGAGGTGTGAGGAGAGAGGATAGAGAAGAGAGGAGTGAGGAGTGAGGAGAGAGAAGAGAGGAGAGAGGAGAGAGGAGTGAGGAGTGAGGAGGAGGAGGAGGAGTGAGGAGTGAGGAGAGATGTGAGGAGAGAGGAGGAGGAGGAGGAGGAGGAGGAGGAGAGAGAGAGGAGTGAGGAGAGAGGAGTGAGGAGAGAGGAGGAGGAGGAGAGAGAGGAGGAGGAGAGAGAGGAGGAGGAGAGAGGAGTGAGGTGTGAGGAGAGAGGAGTGAGGTGTGAGGAGAGAGGAGTGAGGAGAGGAGGAGTGAGGTGTGAGGTGTGAGGAGAGAGGAGTGAGGAGAGAGGAGAGAGGAGAGAGGAGAGAGGCGTGAGGAGAAACGGGAGAGGAGAGAGGAGAAAAGATGAGTCAGACGGGCAGAGAAAGGAAGAAAAGAAAATAGAAGACACAAATCCAGACAGCAACATTTCCTAATTTCCCCTCTGATCCCAACTGAAACCATCGGGACCATTCAGCTGTCAGAATCGTCCAATGCCAACCCAAACGCCCAAGGAGACAATCCATTATCCATCATCCTAACATTCCAACTGACATCCCAAAGCTGTGACATTCTGACATGGTAACTGTTCTGGTAACACCATTCCTGTAATGTTCTAGTAACATTCTGGTAACATTCTGGTAACATAATTCCTGTAACATTCTGGTACGTTCTGGTAACATTTTGTGGTCATGTTGGGCAGGCCGACCTGATGATGACGATGATGCCGTCGAAGATGTTGTAGGGGTTCCTCAGGTAGGCGAAGAAGCCAAAGGCGGTCAGCTTGAGGATCATTTCCAGGGTGAACATACTGGTGAACACAATGTTACTGATCTCCAACACGTTAGTCAGCTCCTCCGGCTGGATGGGGGAGACGCACAGACAGAGATACATTTAAAGAGATGGAGGAATGAAGACAGCAGGTAATTTTTATTGTTATTATAATACTGCCTTCAACAATTGAAAAATATGAACCTGCAGACAACCAACACAGCTTCAGTACTGAGACACCTGTACAAACCTGTCACGTAGACTGCAACACAACACAACAAGCTATACAACTTGATATAGTGAGCTCAGTCCAGATCAGTGGCTCGGTAGCTTTTACCAATCAAAGCGAGAAAAGAGGCAATATGAATACTGGCCTAAAATGTAATGTTATTGTTTTCAGAGAGACCGAGGGAGGGAGGGAGGGATGTAGTTCAGCCATTTTCTGTCCGGAAGATTGTGCTTGGTTCAAAGCGGGATTAGTGCATGAACACACACACACACACACACACACGTTAAAGCCTATCCCCACACAGTGCGCATGTGATATTGATCAGATTGTATCTGTGATTACCAGTGCAATCTGTGTATCAAAGACAGAAGACATACAGGCTAGCCAAGACACTGTTTCTCTCTTCCCTCTCTCCATCTCCCTCCCCCTATCTCTCTCTCCCTCCATCTCCCTCTCTCTCTCTTTGTCTCATTACCAGACACTCCCATCTCTCTGTGATCAATATCTCTCCACGGATCAGCTCAGGGAGAGAAAACAACAAGAGGAGAAGAACCGAGCCCCCCTCCTCTACTGGCAGGCATGGTGGAGGAGATGAGGGGATGAAGGGAGGAGAGGATGAGATCTAGTACTGACTGATTAACCCAAATGTCCTTATTTTTGGGGGTTATTAAATAACAAATTGGCCTACATCGGTTCAATTACTTGAATTCCATGTATTTCTTTTTTGTGAGCTCAACGCGTCGTTTCTCTTCAAAAGAGAAGAGAAAATCATTCACGAGAGAAACTAAGTCAAGAACTATGTGGGATGCTGGGCTGAAGGGAGTTTTCATTAGGTATGTTCAACCTATTTCATGTATAATAAAAAAAACTATATTTTGCATGTTTTTGTTGTTTAATTCCTGTGTATAAAAGTAACATGTACTGTATGTGAAATGTGTGTACAATTTATATGTGTCACGTCCTGGCCATAGATAGCCCTTTTGGCTGCTCATTGGTGTTTTTGGTCAGGACGTGATCAGGGGTGTTTTTGGTTCTATGGTAATATTTCTATGTTGGTTGGTTTGGGTTCCCAATTAGAGGCAGCTGTTAGTCGTTGTCTCTAATTGGGAATCCTATTTAAGTTGGTTCCCTGCCCCACTTGCCTGGTGGGTTATTGTTTGTATTTGTGTGTGCCACACCTGCGTGTTCGTTCGTTCGTTCGTTCGTTCGTTCGTTCGTTCGTTCGTTCGTTCGTTCGTTCGTTCGTTCGTTGTTTTTGCCAGTTTGCATTTAAAGTATGTATACTGGAAACCTCACTGCGTCTTGGTCTGCTCCATCAACAAACCGTGACAATATGTAAAAAAAAAAAGCTGTAAAAATGTAAAACAAAGTTGCTTTTGTCCTCTGAAGAGGGGATAGGCCAACAAAATATATACAAAAATAAACATCTCTTCTATTTGATATTTTTCTGACCTATCTCCCTCCATGTTCCTCTTCCTCCTATCACCTTCTGTCTCCCTCCATGTTCCTCCTCTTCCTCCTCTCTCAGCTTTCCCACCTCCCTCCCTCCCTACTGTCCCTCTCTCATCTTTTCCCCTCTCACCTGTTTACCCTTTCATCTCTCCTTCCTGTCTTTCATTTCCTCCCTCACAGATACCTGCACCTCCCTGCCTGCCCACCCTTCTCTCTCTGTAGTTATCTCTATAATGTTTACTGAATATGAATGCGTAAGCCCCCCCCCCCTACACACGCTGTATATACATGTTAATAGGGGAGCCTCTCAGTCATGCTACCATTGATGTGAAAGATGAATGCTGATGAGTCAGAGATGTAGTCATACACAACACACAAACACACACAAACACAGCAACTCTGAATGAAGACTACAAGTAAGGAATCCGAAGGACATCTAGTGAAGGTCATATCCTCACTGTGCTCTTAACACATGTCATGTAATCCTTCCCTCAGGGGGACTGATCAAATCAAGTTTTAGTAAGCTCTGTTACCAAAGAGGGAAACACATACGCTTTCAGTTCTAGAACACAACCACCTGCAGCGACACTTACACATCTAGTGCAGAACACACACCGCCTCTGCCTCAGCCAAGAGAGACCATTGTGTAATGCTGTTGGAGTTGTGGTGTGTGTGTGTGTGTGTGGTGTGTGTGTGTGGTGTGGTACATTCATACAAGAATAGAGCTGAAAATGCTGCGTAACAGGAGTCTGCTCCCTCTTCTCTCTCTGTGAGTTCCTGTTCTCCTCTCCTCCTCTCCCCACATCCCTCTGTTATTTTTAGAGCCTTCAGAAATAAGAGAACCGACTCCTCTGCATGTCGTCAAGGAGTGAGGGGGTGGATGAGAGATGAAGACAGAGGGAGAGAGAGAGAGTTGGAGTGAGACAGAATGGAGAAGGGAGAGGGAGGGATGGACAGAGACATGGGGGGAAGGGAGACAGAAAGAGGCAGGGAATGGATGGTTTTGAGACATGAGGGAGGCAGAGAAAGATAGAGAAAGAGTGGGATTGAGGGAGGTAGGAGTGGTTATGTAACAGCCAGGGTGGGTGTGTGAATTTTGGCATGAAGCTACCAAACCCCTTCCACACAAGCAGCTCCCTCCCTTCGTCTCTTCCTCTGTCTCTCTCAGGAGAGAAGCCAGCCAGCACCAGAAGCAGGTTGAGGTGTACCTACCTATCTGTTTTCTAGTGATATCGTTGTGGTGGTCTATTGGGTGTATAACGGAACAATAAATTCCCATATTGATAGTGTTCCATGTACATCACTGATATCTGACTTCTAGTGACTTGTACTACTTGTGAGTCATCCATTGGACGAATCTCGACCTTGTTAGCCCACTAAGCTAAAGTCAATGGGTTAGCTTTGGGGACTGAAGATCAATACTGTACGTTGTGTATATATGCTGTACTCCCTGACTGTGGTATAGTTGACCTTTTGTGGTATTTCAATGCTGATAGTATTGATGAGAATAGTATATTTACCTGGCTGTGGTGTTCATGCTGATAGTATTGATGAGAATAGTATATTTACCTGGTTGTGGTGTTCTATCCCCATGCTGATAGTATTGATGAGAATAGTATATTTACCTGGTTGTGGTGTTCTATCCCCATGCTGATAGTATTGATGAGAATAGTATATTTACCTGGTTGTGGTGTTCTATCCCCATGCTGATAGTATTGATGAGAATAGTATATTTACCTGGTTGTGGTGTTCTATCCCCATGCTGATAGTATTGATGAGAATAGTATATTTACCTGGTTGTGGTGTTCTATCCCCATGCTGATAGTATTGATGAGAATAGTATATTTACCTGGCTGTGGTGTTCTATCCCCATGCTGATAGTATTGATGAGAATAGTATATTTACCTGGTTGTGGTGTTCTATCCCCAAGCTGATAGTATTGATGAGAATAGTATATTTACCTGGTTGTGGTGTTCTATCCCCATGCTGATAGTATTGATGAGAATAGCGATCATGATTCCTCTATTGAAGTATTTGCTCTCCACGATGCCCCAAAGTTTCTTCCTCATCTCATCCCACATGTCCTTACAGTGTCCAAAACACGACCTCCTCTTCCTCTTCTTCTTCACTCCCTCCCCCTCTTCCGCTTTCTCCTCCAAGTGGTTCTCCTCCCTGTCAGTCTCCTCCACGGCCCCCTCTTCCTCCTCCCCATTGGCCGAGTCGCCTACAGCTCCCGGCCCCTCCCTGAGTGACAGTGCCGCAGTGCACTGAGGGCAGTCCTCTGTGTTTTGAGGGACGCCCAGGGCGATGGAGTTGCCCAGGGGTTGGGAGCTGTGGATTTGGTCCAGCTTGCTTTGGTGTGGACAGTGAGATTCTAATGAAAGATAGAGATGGTGTGAGAAAGAATCAGCATATCACTAACAGCATCAATAGCCACTTTCACATTGTCGCACTATATCCATGTAAGCCAGCGTTTGCTAGCACCAAAGAGGTTTGAAAGTCGAGAGATTAAACAAGACTCATCGCACTGGCTCGCCCGAAACAATGTGGAAGAGGCTAATATAATGTTCAAGTTAAAGTTTAGACATTTAACAAAAACTCTCTCTCTCTCGTACTCCCACCCGCTGCCTCCCACTTACGTCGTGGCTGCCTCAGGTGATGCCTTTCCCCTCCGTTCGCACTCCCTCCTCCTTCCCCTCCTCCTCTTCCTCCTCCTCTTCCTCTCCCTCTAGTGGGCGGTGGTGGCAGAGGCCTTCCTCTCAGTTGGTTATACAGGGCTACAGATCTCCTGCGGGCCTTGCGCAGCATGTGGCAGACCAGCTGGAAGAGCTCTTCGTAGCAGTCCCCGGTTCATGCAGGCTGGCCAGGGTAGAGGAGGACAGGCACTGGGCCCGCTGCTCCTGCATCAGCTGGTGCTCCCGCTGCTTGGTCTCACTGAACTGGGTGGCGATGACCACCAGACATAGGTTGATCATGAAGAATGAGCCAATCTGTGAAGTGGTGGAGAGTCAGAGATGAGTTAGAAACACAGAGTTACTGTAGTGAGAAACACACACAGATATATACAGTGGATGACCACTGGTAGTCTATAACGGAGTTTCTGGCCAGCGCACGCAAGATTCACTTTTTGGCTTTGAGATTAGTGAATAACAATCAGGGGGACCCCAGGCCTCCAGACATATCTTGAGGTACTTCATTAGGTTTACCTACTGCAGACTGAGGGAAAGAGGAGGATGATCATAGATGGAGAGCAGAGAGGCCAGAGACAAAGAGGAGGTGGAAGAGAGTAGGATGGCAAATACATAGAGCAGGACTTCATTTTAGTGATGGCCCAGAGGAGTAACACATTATACTAACAAATGACAACCAGAATATCTCTAGCACATTAGACAATCATTCCTTCATCATTAGAATCAAGATCTAGCCTCTGGCCTCATCACTTGGGAGTTAGATTTAAACAGTATGTCTCCTTTAGTATTGGTCGACCACCTTCTACCCACCCGAACATACAGCAAGTTAGCATTGATGCTAATAAAGTGTGCTGTTTGCCCCTTAGCGATGCTAGTGTGATGTTAGCTCTCGTTCTAAAGGTCTAGGGAGGCTGTAGTTTCTGACAGTCTTATCAGGAGAGACAGAAAAATAAATAAAAGATGATGCCCAATGCAAGTAGACACAATGTCTCACTCTGTTTATAATACTCTCTCTCTCTCTCTCTCTCTCTCTCTCTCTCTCTCTCTCTCTCTCTCTCTCTCTCTCTCTCTCTCTCTCTCTCTCTCTCTCTCTCTCTCTCTCTCTCTCTCTCTCTCTCTCTCTCTCTCTCTCTCTCTCTCTCTCCGTGTGAGTCAGAAAAGAGAGAACGTCTGCATTCTCTATCCTTCTCCCTGAAGTGTGGACTTGCTCACTGCCCCTCATAAGCATTGGATTGGTGAAACCATAATCCTTCCACCAGTCCATTTCTTCTAAGCCCATGCAAGGGAAGTGAACGATTACACTGAATGCACAGTTTGGGGAAAAGGGGAGAGAAGTCCAGGAGTTCACCTGGCCCTTGGCTGACTCTGTGGGGTGATGAAGTGTTATCTGACAGGTAGACTGCAGGGCAGGAAGGGGTGTATTGAGTTAGGTTCTGCTGCACAGCTTCACTCTCCTGATCAGATCAACAGGAGAGATAGACAACCCACTGAACCCCACCCAGAAAAAAAACAAAGGGGTAGCTATACACACCTCTGTTGCCTTCCAAACATCACACACATCTGCTATATTCACATGCAAATTGTATTGTATTTAAAGATTGTAATTTCCACAGACTTGATTTGGCCTTATGAAAAATGTGTCAACCCCTACAAGAAATGTCCATTAATATAATACACATAATAATTCACATTTCCTGTTGCTTCAGGATTATATTCCTGCTGTGAGAAGCAGAGTCCAATTAAGCGCATCTGTACACTCACCCACACTAATGCATGCACGCACACAGGCAAATGAGCATACATGCACAAGCACACACCTCTCCCAGAGGTGGATCAGGCTCAGAGTGGGTGGATCTGTGTGACGGATGTTGCAGCAATGTGTAGCTATTAAACACAGCACTAAGCCTCTTTAAAGACGGAGAGCAGAGGAGAGGAGAGATGAGGAGAGAGAAGAGAGAGGTGAGAATAGAGTAGAGAAGATAGGAAGGGAGGAGAGGAGAAGAGAGGAGAAAGGAAAGGAGAGGAGAGTGAGCAAAGCCATGTGCCATGGCAACCTCTAAATCTTCACAGCAGACTGTAGAAGAGAGAGAGAGAGGAGAGAGAAGAGAAGAGGGAGAGAAGAGGGAAGGAAGGACAGGAGTAGAGAGGAAAGAGATACGTAGAGAGAAGAGGAGAAGGGAGTAGAGAGGACTGAGATAAGGAGAGAAGAGGAGAAGGGAGTAGAGAGGACAGAGATACGTAGAGAGAAGATGAGAAGGGAGTAGAGAGGACAGAGATATGTAGAGAGAAGAGGAGAAGGGAGTAGAGAGGACAGAGATACGTAGAGAGAATATGAGAAGGGTGTAGAGAGGACTGAGATATGTAGAGAAGAGGAGAAGGGTAAAGAGATATGTAAAGAGAAGGGGAGGGGAAGGCTCCATCTGTGATCCTAGTTCATGGCTGGTCTGCAGGTGTGTGGGGCCTTTGAATCACCTCCAGACAGGTGTGTGTGTGTGTGTGTGTGTGCCTGTGCAAAATGCAGTAATAATGTGAATCAGTGATATTGGACTTCCTGGTGATTAGGATCAGAGTAGCCTGCTGATCAGAATCACTAATCACACGCAGGCGCGTGCGCGCACACACACACACACACACACACACACACACACACACACACACACACACACACACACACACACACACACACACACACACACACACACACACACACACACACACACACACACACACACACACACACACACACACACACACACACAAACAGAATGAGACCATCCACTTCTTGATGTCACTCAGCTTTAAGGTTTCATGTATTTCAATGCATCTCTCATCTTTCTTTCACTGACACATAAACTTGAAACAGGCAGTAGACAAAATCAATGCCAACTTATCCTAACCTTCCTAGAAGTACAGTAGAATGTCAACTATCTGTTTGACTGCAGAGAGATTGGAGGTCAAACTTCAGAGTCTGTAAGTTCATTACAGTAGAGCTCACTAATAGGATCATCTGACAACCTTTGATTTATACCTCCACATATTACCAGCCCTTAATATAGAGGGAAGGAGAGAGGGGGGGAAAGAGAGGGAGAGAGTAGACAGTTGTTGTTGTTGTTTATTTGTTGTTTATTTAACCCATATATATGTTGATTTATTTTCCCTTTTGTACTATTTGTACATCTATTTGTACATCATTACAACACTGTATATAGACATAACATGACATTTGAAATGTCTCTATTCTTTTAAAACTTTTGTAAGTGTAACGTTTAGTGTTCATTTTTTATTGTTTATTTCACTTTTGTTTATTATCTATTTCATTTGCTTTGGCAATGTAAAGATATGTTTTCCATGGTAGTAAAGCCCTTTTGAATTGAATCGAGAGAGAGAGACAGAGAGAGAGACAGAGATAGAGACCGAGAACGAGAGAGAGACAGAGAGAGAGACCGAGAACGAGAGACAGAGACAGAGACAGAGACAGAGAGAGAGAGAGAGAGAGAGAGAGAGAGAGAGAGAGAGAGAGAGAGAGACAGAGACAGAGACAGAGACAGAGACAGAGACAGAGACAGAGAGAGACAGAGACAGAGACAGAGACAGAGACAGAGACAGAGACAGAGACAGAGAGAGAGAGAGAGATCGAGATAGACAGCTGGAGAGATGAAGAAAAGAACCAAGGTGGCTTTTTGGCTTTGAGATTAGTGAATAACAATCAGGGGGACCCCAGGTCTCCAGACATATCTTGAGGTACTTCATTAGGTTTACCTACTGCAGACTGAGGGAAAGAGGAGGATGATCATAGATGGAGAGCAGAGAGGCCAGAGCCAAAGAGGAGGTGGAAGAGAGTAGGAGGGCAAATACATAGAGCAGGACTTTATAACACATTATACTAACAAATGACAACCAGAATATCTCTAACAAATTAGACAATCATTGCTTCATCATTAGAATCAAGATCTGGATGGCTCTAACTAAGAACAACACACAGTACCCCAAAGGGTCAGCTCCATTCCCACCGTGCCTAAGGAGTCTTCACAGAGGGATAAAGGGCCACTCAACAGTAGAATACATTGTTCCTAGACAGTGATCTATGGTCAGTTGTACTTTTTCTCCCTAATGTTACATTAAAGCTTTTGGGAGGGTAAGCTGATCCTAGATTTGTGCCAATGTGGAAAACTGCCAGTCACCAGTCAGTTGCCGAGCAACAGGTTAACATGACTGCGATTGGAGCGGATTGAGGAAGAGGAGAACTTGGCAGGAAGATACAGAAGAAGTTCAGACACGCCTACACAGGTTAAAGCCAATCGAGTTGCTGCATTATCCCCAGACAAACGTGACTATGCTGTGATTTGATGCCTGTCTCCAGGTATTGAAGGAAGCTGACAATCAGAATGCGTGCTGCCAATGCCAGCCTCTGTTTCAGACTCTGTTTCAGACTCACACACCACCATGACGCAATCATCTTAGTATGATAAGGCCTATTCAACGGTACAGTGATATTCTGCCTGACATATTCAATCCAACAATATTTTTGTTGACGCATTGTCAGTGTTTAGAAACTCCTGCCCACACAAACAGACACTTCTTATTCTGATCAACATGAAGCACATACAGTTGAAGTCGGAAGTTTACATACACCTTAACCAAATACATTTAAACTCAGTTTTTCACAATTCCTGACATTTAATCCTAGTAAAAATTCCCTGTCTTAGGTCAGTTAGGATCACCACTTTATTTTACGAATGTGAAATGTCAGAATAATAAAAGAGAGAAATTATTTATTTCACATTCCCAGTGGGTCAGAAGTTTACATACACTCAATTAGTATTTGGTAGCATTGCCTTTAAATTGTTTAACTTGGGTCAAAAGTTTTGGGTAGTCTTCCACAAGCTTCCCACAATTAAGTTAGGTGAATTTTGGCCCATTCCTCCTGACAGAGCTGGTGTAACTGAGTCAGGTTTGTTGGCCTCCTTGCTCGCACACGCTTTTTCAGTTCTGCCCACAAACGTTCTATAGGATTGAGGTCAGGGCTCGGTGATGGCCACTCCAAAACCTTGACTTTGTTGTCCTTAAGCCATTTTGACACAACTTTGGAAGTATGCTTGGGGTCATTGTCCATTTGGAAGACCCATTTGCGACCAAGCTTTAACTTCCTGACTGATGTCTTGAGATGTTGCTTCAATATATCCACATAATTTTCCTTCCTCATGATGCCATCTATTTGGTGAAGTGCACCAGTCCATCCTGCAGCAAAGCACCCCCACCACATGATGCTGCCACCCCCGTGCTTCACGGTTGAGATGGTGTTCTTCGGCTTGCAAGCCTCCCCCTTTTTCCTCCAACAATAACGATGATCATTATGGCCAAACAGTTCAATTTTTGTTTTATCAGACCAGAGGACATTTCTCCAAAAAGTATGATCTTTGTCCCCATGTGCAGTTGCAAACCGTAGTCTGGCTTTTTTATGGCGGTTTTGGAGCAGTGGCTTCTTCCTTGCTGAGCGGCCTTTCAGGTTATGTCAATATAGGACTCGTTTTACTGTAGATATAGATACTTTTGTACCTCCTCCAGCATCTTCACAAGGTCCTTTGCTGTTGTTCTGGGATTTATTTGCACTTTTCGCACCAAAGTACGTTCATCTCTAGGAGACAGAACGCATCTCCATCCTGAGCGGTATGACGGCTGAGTGGTTCCATGGTGTTTATACTTGCGCACTATTGTTTGTCCCAATCCCAATTACATCTCAACCTGTTTCTTTCTTTAAGTATTCAGGCTAGACACCCTCTCTTCTCTTCTCCTCTTATCTTATTTCCTCTTTCTTTCATCCCTCTCTTCTCATCTCTCTCTTTTCATGTCTCACTCCTCTATATTTGCACACTTCTCTTTCATACCCCTTTCTTCCTCTCTCACTCCTCTCTTTTCATACTCCTCTTTCTGTTTTATCTTATATCCTCATCCCTCCTCTCTCTACATCTTCATATCGCTCATTCACCCCTCTCTTTCCTTCATTCTCTCTCTCTTTATACTGTATCTCCTCCTCCCCATCTCTCTCTCCTCCTCTCCAACTCTCTCCCTCCTCCTCCCCATCTCTCTCCCTCCTCTTCCTCTCTCCCTCCTCCCCATCTCTCTCCTCTTCCTCTTCCTCTCATCCTCCTCCTCCCCATCTCTCTCTCTCACCCTCCTCCCTATGTCTCTCCCTCCTTCTCCCCATCTCTCTCCCTCCTCTGCCTCCTCCTCCCTCTTCTCCCTCCTCCTCCCTCTCCTCCCTCTCTCTCCCTCCTCCCCACCTCCTTCTCCCCATCACTCCTCCACCTCTCTCCCTCTTCCCCATCTCTCTCCCTCCTCTGCCTCCTCCTCCCTAATCTCCCTCCTCTCTCCACCGTATATTCTAAAACTGGCCTGTGTTTCTCCAGCTTCAGACGTATTCACCAGTGTTTATACTCTTCATAAAACATGGACGCCAATAAAATAAGAAGGAACAGGAGGCGGGGCCAAACTTTTAGCCCCCTCTTTGCTCTCACATCCATTACAGAGATTAAGCCTCAGATAAATTCACTTTACTGTCTACACGGCCATTGATTCTGGAAACCGTGTATCTTACGGTCCAATTTTACAAGTCTATTAACACTGAAATCTGCCAGTCAGAAACGAGCCCCATAGGAGCATTAGGAGAGCCAGGAGAGGAGACCTTGGAGGGAAAGAGGAAACACTTACAAAGCCAGTGTGGAAAGAGTGCATCACAGATCACACTACCTCCTCATGTTTCAGTCGGAGGAACTTTGCCCATATACACTAATGGCCAGTTTTGCGCAAGAAAAAAAGCAAAGCAAACTATCTCAATCAATCTCTTAACACATAGGGTGTAGGGTTGCAACATTCTGGTAACTTTCCCACATTTCCTATAGGTTAGCCTGGAATCCTGGTTACAGGATTCCTGATGTCCTGCTACTGTCATCAGAATTTTGGAGGAATTGTGGTGGAAGCCCAGTTACAAACTGATTGACAAAACACAGTACAGCTTTGTTCTGATAGCGTCATGTTGGTGTGTGTAGTGTACTTACGATAATGAGGAAGATGAAGTAGATGAAGTTGTAGAAGGAGTGAGCATCCATCACATAGTACATGATCTCTACCCAGCCCTCCAGCGTGATCACCTGGAGACAGATACACAACCAGCTGAGGGTTTGTGTGTGTGAGTGAGTGTGAGTGTACGCTTGTAGGTGTGCATGCATTTTTATGTGTGTGTCCCCTCTCCACACCCTCAATCCACTCCCCTCATCCACTCCCCTCTCCCCACCCCACCTCCGCTCCCCATCCCCCTCTCCCCACCTCCCCCCCTCTCCCCACATCCACTCCCCTCTCCCCATCCACTCCCCTCTCCCCACCTCCCCTTCCCCATCCCCTCCTCCCCTCCCTCATCCCCTCTCCCATCCCCTCCTCCTCTCTCCCCATCCACTCCTCCCCATCCCCTCCTACCTGGAAGATAACAATCCAGGCGTATACGATGTTATCGAAGTTGATCGCCCCCTTGTGTGGATTACTATGTCCAGTATGGCATCTAGTATAGTACTGGTTCCAGTTGATACAGAGACCCACTGCACTGGCTGAACCGTTGACTAGTGGTTCAGGGATGAGCCCCAGGGACTGGCGGTGGTAGGCATCCTCCCTGTCCAGACAGCAGGTCCTTCCCCCCTCCCTCCGGGCCGGGACGTCACCACACGACATGATCCCGTTATCCTGGGCCAGAGAGCAGATGAAGGGGCGCTCGTCATCCTCCTCCGGCTGGTAGTAAGGGGCGGGCAGGGTCAGACCTGACGAACTGGGAGGGGGAAGAGAGAGAGAAAGAGTGTGTTATAAACATGCATGTGTGATCACACACACGTAAGCACACAAAGATGTATGCACACACACATGCATGGCTGCACACACACACACACACATTAACACGCCACAGGCACACACATACACATTAACACGCCACAGGCACGCACACACATACACACTTACCCACTTCCGAACTCCTCATGTATTTTTACTATTTTTATGACAGGATAGTAGCAGAAACAGGAAGACAGAGTAGGGGGAGCAGAAGTGCGTAGGGCTCATTTACTCACTTGAGCCGACTCCGGTACGCCACAAACCCAACTCTTGGAGTATCATATTCCTCACCACCAGAGTTTTTAAACATGCCATTCACACACTTCTGCAATCTTAGTGCCCGTGCAGGTGATTTAGATTTTTGTATTTTGTACAAATACCAAAATGTACAAACCAGAAATGATTACCATCAGTTGAAGTGGAACTAGTCATTTTCATTTTATATGTGTGTCCTGTTTCCTCTATATGAGAGCAGACTGACTATTAATCTGTCTGTTTGAGAGAAATAACTCTCCTCTCCTCTCCACATCTCTCCATCGTCTGTTTGCTCTCTCTCTGACCATGAAAGGAACACACCTATAGGTCACATGTAATACTGATTGAAAAAGGGTTCTAAGATGTACACATGCACGCACTTACGCATGCACACGCACACACACACATACACATATATACACACACACACACACACACACACACTCACACACACCCATAGATTACCCATAGGTCACACATATACTCGACACCCCTCAGGAGCAAAGCATTAGGGCTCTAGTCATGGCCCATTGTATTCACTAAGGGTAAACAGCTCATATCCTTTCGGTGTCATTCCTTCACCACTCCTAAATACCAGGCTGTATTCTGCTGACATATAGTCTTTGTCCTTGACCACAGAGAGAGACCACAGATATACTGAGAACCACAACAGGATCAATAACCCCCAAGACCGTCAACTGATCAGACTGGCTGCACTGTTTCCTGTTCATTTGAAGCTAAAGGGAACCTAAGGTGACTTATATTTCGACCTGTGTAGCAGCATGCACACATACATGGACAGGCGGAGGGACAGACACACAAAGGACCACGCAAGCAGGCACAAACACATAACATTATGAAACCCTTAAAGAGATGCACAGTGATGGTATCAAGAGAGAGAAACTGAAAGAACGAGAGTGAGAAATATGATGGAAAGTACAACAAAGTTAAATAAAGAGAGGGGCAGTATAACAGGAAGAATTAGTGTGAGAAAGAGAGAGAGAGAGAGAGATATTAAAAAGATGGAGAGATGGTGGTGGAGGAGGAGTCCGTGGCCCAGTCAGACAGTGGAGGCTGTGGGGTAGTGGAGCGTGAATGAGAAGTGAACCACCGCCAGGAGCCTAGCTACAGCCCAACACAGCATGCATCAGCACGGCTCAGCACAGAGCGGCAAGCCACTGAGAAAACACCTGCCAGCCAGGGATGGAGGGAGGGAGGGGTGTGCAGTCTGTCAGTGTAGCTAGGTTGAAGGAGAAAAAGCAGGGGAGAGAGAGAGGGATGAAAAGAAAGGGAGGGAAGAGAGAGAATGACAAGGAAAGGTAATGCAAGAAGGGAGATGAAAGGGAGGGAAAGAGAGAGTGAGAAAGTAGAGGAAGAGAAAGAGGGAGAGAAAGAAGGAGAGAGGTAGAGAGAGAGGGCAACGATAGTAGAGGAAGAGGAGAGAGATGTAGATAAAGCAGGAGAGGTGTGCAGTCCTCCGCTGTAACATTCAGCTTCTCCAGCTAACCACCTCCCAATGCAACCTCTCATCTCACCATTAGCATACTCCCTGGCTAATACACAAGGGTCCTTCAATTAATCATCCAACCACTCTGGCTAACCCTTAGCATTAGTTAATACTATTCTTGAGCTGAGCCTTCTGCTACACAAGCTAAAGCTCCCATCTGCCATGGACACTTAACTAATTAAAGAGGCATATTAAGCACCTACAAATAATAAACATATACTACAAATTGCATTTATATATATATATATATATATATATATATATATATATATATATATATATATATATATACACACACAGTACCAGTCACACATACTCATTCCAGGGTTTTTCTTTATTTTTTACTATTTTCTACATAGTAGAATAATAGTGAAGACATAAAAACTATGAAATAACAAATATGGAATCATGTAGTAACCAAAAAAGTGTTAAACAAGTCTAAGTATAATTTATATTTGAAATTCTTCAAAGTAGCCACCCTGTACTGTGATGACAGCTTTGCACACTCTTAGCAGTGCTTAAAGTGTCCACCATTAATGCAAAAAGTGTTTAACATTAGTAAGACATGGCTATTGGGTTTCAGCATTATCTGACACCTTTCTAAAAGGTGACTTCCTACTGGGACTGTTTACACACACATACAGTTTAACTGAGGGACAAAGTCAGCCACGTAGGACTTGTCTAGTTAAATAAATGTTTAATCAAAAATATAAAAATTGGACATTGGTCCTCTTTCTCTCTGGCATTAGACCAATGATTAATACAAGCTGAGGTCAGCATAGAGAGAACACACACTCTGGAAGGAGACACTGTCAGGAACACAGACACCCCTCTGAATCAGATTGTACCTCACCAGGAGAGCACACACACACACACACACACACACACACACACACACACACACACACACACACACACACACACACACACACACACACACACACACACGATTCATGTCAACCCAAATGACTCACTACCAAACTAAAGAAAGTGGCACACTCTATCTATAAACACCCAGTAATTTAACAACGTTTCGGCATCATTTCTTCAGGGCACCCTTTATTTTGATAGTTTATAGATGGAGTGTGTGACTTTCTTTATTTTGATAGTTTATTCGCCGTTAGTCAGCATCTCCATACAAACAACATCTTCTGGGTGTGTGCCAGCTCATGTTTTTTACCCAAATTACTCACACACTTCAAGTCATTTACAAGCTTCATGTGTGTTTTAAATTGAACGATTAAATGTTCAGACAATCCTTGAAGTGGATTTCAGAAACTGTACACCCACACACAAACATGTGTATAAGCATACACACACACAGACACACACATGCAATAGTATTGTATACACACACGCATTCCACACACACACACACACACACACACACACACACACACACACACACACACACACACACACACACACACACACACACACACACACACACACACACACAAAAAAAGTATTAACACACACGTACAGACCCACTCACTCACTGACTTACTCACTCACATACAGTGACAATCTGTCATTGGCAAGGTTAGGGCAGGCATTCACGTTACAGCTCGGTCATGAATATGGAGAGGTGACTGGGAATTTAATCACGTACAGCTACTGACTGGGAGGAGAGGAGGTAGTCTTGTCGAGAATAAATCACACCACAATCAAATTAACACTCACATGCACACACACACACACACACACACACACACACACACACACACACACAGTCACTCACAGGGTGAAGTTTTCCTCGAGGTAGCATCGGTTCCTCAGTAGTCCCGCCCACAGCTGCACTCCGATGATTCCGAAGATGAAGAAGACGAAGAAACAAAGCAGGAGGACGTTTCCCAACATGGGCAGAGTGTCCAGGAGGAGATTCACCAGGATACGCATACCTAAAATACACACACATGCATTATAATACACAAACACACACACATGCATTATAATACACAAACACACACACATGCATTAAAATACACAAACACCCACTCGTATAAAATTAGAATATTGTTGAGTAGTAACAGCAGGACACACATACTGTATCCAAAACACAGACAGACACAAAACATATGGACACCGAACACAGGACATTCAGGCCTTCCAAAAGTAGCATAGACATGTTTCTGTCCATATAGGTGGATGGTGGACCAGTCCCATATCCCATATACTCAAGTGATGGCATTATGACACATGAGAGGCCACCGTTGGACCTGGCCCATGTTGATTACATAATGAAACATGAATAGTACATGAGCAGACGGGGCAGATATGTCCCGTGATGATGACATAAAGACAGCTGATTGCAGTAACGAGGAAGAGTAGTGGCGACTGGCAATGTTCTCTGTAGGACCACCAGAGACCACTGAAGCACCACTCAGAGAGATTCACTGACAGGTGTGTGTGTCTGTGTGTGTGTGCTCACGTGTTTGTCACGATGTGTTTCATGAGAAGAGACACCACATGCGGTTAATACAACCCAGGTACAACAGTGATGTTGGTGAGAGAGAAAAAGAGAGGGGGAGATGAAGAAAGAAGGAGAGGCAGATACATACCGATAGAGGAACTAATGTATGCATACCTATAGAGGAACTAATGTATGTATACCTATAGAGGAACTAATGTATGTCTACCTATAGAGGAACTAATGTATGTATACCTATAGAGGAACTAATGTATGTATACCTATAGAGGAACAAATGTCTACCTATAGAGGAACTAATGTATGTATACCTATAGAGGCACTAATGTATGTATACCTATAGAGGAACACATGTCTACCTATAGAGGAACTAATGTATGCATACCTATAGAGGAAGTAATGTATGTATACCTATAGAGGAACTAATGTATGTATACCTATAGAGGAACTAATGCATGCATACGTATAGAGGAACTAATGTATGTCTACCTATAGAGGAACTAATGTATGTCTACCTATAGAGTAACTAATGTATGTATACCTATAGAGGAACTAATGTATGTATACCTATAGAGGAACTAATGCATGCATACGTATAGAGGAACTAATGTATGTCTACCTATAGAGGAACTAATGTATGTATACCTATAGAGGAACTAATGTATGTATACCTATAGTGGGAACTAATGTATGTCTACCTATAGAGGAACAAATGTCTACCTATAGTGGAACTAATGTATGTATGCCTATAGAGGAACTAATGTATGTCTACCTATAGAGGAACTAATGTATGCCTACCTATAGAGGAACTAATGTATGTATACCTATAGAGGAACTAATGTATGTATACCTATAGAGGAACAAATGTCTACCTATAGAGGAACTAATGTATGTATACCTATAGAGCAACTATTGCATGTATACCTATAGAGGAACTAATGTATGTCTACCTATAGAGGAACTAATGTATGTCTACCTATAGAGGAACTAATGTATGTATACCTATAGAGGAACTAATGTATTTATACCTATAGAGGAACTAATGTATGTCTACCTATAGAGGAACAAATGTCTACCTATAGAGGAACTAATGTATGTATACCTATAGAGGAACTAATGTATGTCTACCTATAGAGGAACTAATGTATACCTATAAAGGAACTAATGTATGTATACCTATAGAGGAACTAATGTATGTCTACCTATAGAGGAACTAATGTATGTATACCTATAGTGGGAACTAATGTATGTCTACCTATAGAGGATTAAATGTCTACCTATAGAGGAACTAATGTATGTATGCCTATAGAGGAACTAATGTATGTCTACCTATAGAGGAACTAATGTATGTCTACCTATGGAGGAACTAATGTATGTATACCTATAGAGGAACTAATGTATGTCTACCTATAGAGGAACTAATGTATGTATACCTATAGAGCAACTAATGCATGTATACCTATAGAGGAACTAATGTATGTCTACCTATAGAGGAACTAATGTATGTCTACCTATAGAGGAACTAATGTATGTATACCTATAGAGGAACTAATGTATTTATACCTATAGAGGAACTAATGTATGTATACCTATAGAGGAACTAATGTATGTCTACCTATAGAGGAACTAATGTATGTCTACCTATAGAGGAACTAATGTATGTATACCTATAGAGGAACTAATGTATGTCTACCTATAGAGGAACTAATGTATGTTAACCAAATCAAATTTTATTTGTCACATGCACAATTAAAATTTGATTTGATGTGGGATTTGATTTGGTATACATTCATTAGTAGACATAGAGGAACTAATGTATGTATACCTATAGAGGAGCTAATTGAAACCTATAGAGGAACTAATGTATGTCTACCTATAGAGGAACTAATGTATGTCTACCTATAGAGGAACTAATGTATGTATACCTATAGAGGAACTAATGCATGCATACGTATAGAGGAACTCATGTATGTCTACCTATAGAGGAACTAATGTATGTATACCTATAGAGGAACTAATGTATGTATACCTATAGAGGAACAAATGTATGTATACCTATAGAGGAACTAATGCATGTATACCTATAGAGGAACTAATGTATGTATACCTATAGTGGGAACTAATGTATGTCTACCTATAGAGGAACAAATGTCTACCTATAGAGGAACTAATGTATGTATGCCTATAGAGGAACTAATGTATGCATACCTATAGAGGAACTAATGTATGTATACCTATAGAGGAACTAATGTATGTATACCTATAGAGGAACTAATGTATGTATACCAATAGAGGAACTATTGTATACCTATAGAGGAACTAATGTATGTATACATATAGAAGAACTAATAAGTATAGAGGAACTAATGTATGTATACCAATAGAGGAACTAATGTATGTCTACCTATAGAGGAACTAATGTATGTATACCTATAGAGGAACTAATGTATGTATACCTATAGAGGAACTAATGTATGTATACCTATAGAGGAACAAATGTCTACCTATAGAGGAACTAATGTATGTCTACCAATAGAGGAACTAATGTCTGTATACCTATATAGGAACTAATGTATGTATACCTATAGAGGAACTAATGTATGTATACCTATAGAGGAACTAATGAATGCATACGTATAGAGGAACTAATGTATGTCTACCTATAGAGGAACTAATGTATGTAAACCTATAGAGGAACTAATGTATGTATACCTATAGTGGGAACTAATGTATGTCTACCTATAGAGGAACAAATGTCTACCTATAGAGGAACTAATGTATGTATGCCTATAGAGGAACTAATGTATACCTATAGAGGAACTAATGTATGTCTACCTATAGAGGAACTAATGTATGTCTACCTATAGAGGAACTAATGTATGTCTACCTATAGAAGAACCAATGTATGTATACCTATAGAGGAACTAATGTATGTATACCTATAGAGGAACTAATGTATGTCTACCTATTGAGGAACTAATGTATGTATACCAATAGAGGAACTAATGTATGCATACCTATAGAGGAGCTAATGTCTACCTATAGAGGAACTAGTGTATGTCTACCTATAGAGGAACTAATGCATGCATACGTATAGAGGAACTAATGTATGACTACCTATAGAGGAACTAATGTATGTCTACCTATAGAGGAACTAATGTATGTATACCTATAGAGGAATTAATGTATGTATACCTATAGAGGAACTAATGCATGCATACGTATAGAGGAACTCATGTATGTCTACCTATAGAGGAACTAATGTATGTATACCTATAGAGGAACTAATGTATGTATACCTATAGAGGAACTAATGTATGTATACCAATAGAGGAACTAATGTATACCTATAGAGGAACTAATGTATGTATACATATAGAAGAACTAATAAGTATAGAGGCACTAATGTGTGTATACCAATAGAGGAACTAATGTATGTCTACCTATAGAGGAACTAATGTATGTATACCTATAGAGGAACTAATGTATGTATACCAATAGAGGAACTAATGTATACCTATAGAGGAACTAATGTATGTATACCTATAGTATAGAGGAACTATGCATGCATAGAGGAACCATGTGTAGAGGAACTCATGTATGTCTACCTATAGAGGAACTAATGTATGTATACCTATAGAGGAACTAATGTATGTATACCTATAGAGGAACTAATGTATGTATACCTATAGAGGAACTAATGTATGTATACCTATAGAGGAACTAATGTATGTATACCTATAGAGGAACTAATGTATGTATACCTATAGAGGAACTAATGTATGTATACCTATAGAGGAACTAATGTATGTATACCAATAGAGGAACTAATGTATACCTATAGAGGAACTAATGTATGTATACATATAGAAGAACTAATAAGTATAGAGGCACTAATGTGTGTATACCAATAGAGGAACTAATGTATGTCTACCTATAGAGGAACTAATGTATGTATACCTATAGAGGAACTAATGTATGTATACCTATAGAGGAACTAATGTATGCATACCTATAGAGGAGCTAATGTCTACCTATAGAGGAACTAATGTATGTCTACCTATAGAGGAACTAATGCATGCATACCTATAGAGGAGCTAATGTCTACCTATAGAGGAACTAATGTATGACTACCTATAGAGGAACTAATGTATGTCTACCTATAGAGGAACTAATGTATGTATACCTATAGAGGAACTAATGTATGTATACCTATAGAGGAACTAATGCATGCATACGTATAGAGGAACTCATGTATGTCTACCTATAGAGGAACTAATGTATGTATACCTATAGAGGAACTAATGTATGTATACCTATAGAGGAACAAATGTATGTATACCTATAGAGGAACTAATGTATGTATACCTATAGAGGAACTAATGTATGTATACCTATAGAGGAACTAATGTATGTATACCTATAGAGGAACTAATGTATGTATACCTATAGAGGAACTAATGTATGTCTACCTATAGAGGAACTAATGTATGTCTACCTATAGAGGAACTAATGTATGTATACCTATAGAGGAACTAATGTATGTATACCTATAGAGGAACTAATGTATGTCTACCTATAGAGGAACTAATGTATGTATACCTATAGAGGAACTAATGTATTTATACCTATAGAGGAACTAATGTATGTATACCTATAGAGAAACTAATGTATGTATACCTATAGAGGAACTAATGTATGTCTACCTATAGAGGAACTAATGTATACCTATAGAGGAACTAATGTATGTATACCTATAGAGGAACTAATGTATGTCTACCTATAGAGGAACTAATGTATGTATACCAAATCAAATTTTATTTGTCACATGCACAATTAAAATTTGATTTGATGTGGGATTTGATTTGGTATACATTCATTAGTAGACATACTAATGTATATACTATAGTATGACATAGAGAACTAATGTATGTATACCTATAGAGGTACGAATGTATGTATACCTATAGAGGAGCTAATTGAAACCTATAGAGGAACTAATGTATGTATACCTATAGAGGAACCAATGTATGTATACCTATAGAGGAACTAATGCATGCATACGTATAGAGAAACTAATGTATGTCTACCTATAGAGGAACTAATGTATGTCTACCTATAGAGGAACTAATGTATGTCTACCTATAGAGGAACTAATGTATGTCTACCTATAGAGGAACTAATGTATGTCTACCTATAGAGGAACTAATGTATGTCTACCTATAGAGGAACTAATGTATGTCTACCTATAGAGGAACTAATGTATGTATACCTATAGAGGAACTAATGCATGCATACGTATAGAGGAACTAATGTATGTCTACCTATAGAGGAACTAATGTATACCTATAGAGGAACTAATGTATGTCTACCTATAGAGGAACTAATGTATGTATACCTATAGAGGAACTAATGTATGTATACCAAATCAAATCCCAAATCAAATCAAATTTTATTTATCACATGCACAATTAAAATTTGATTTGATTTGGGATTTGATTTGGTATACATACATTAGTAGACATAGAGGAACTAATGTATGTATACGTATAGAGGAACTAATGTATGTATACCTATAGAGGAGCTAATTGAAACCTATAGAGGAACTAATGTATGTATACCTATAGAGAAACTAATTGAAACCTATAGAGGAACTAATGTATGTATACCTATAGAGGAACTAATGTCTACCTATAGAGGAACTAATATATGTCTACCTATAGAGGAACTAATGTATGTATACCTATAGAGGAACTAATGTATGTATACCTATAGAGGACAGGGTTATACTGACTACATACAGGGTGTTACTGGCTACATACAGGGTGTTACTGGTTAATTACAGGGTGTTACTGGATACATACAGGGTGTTACTGAATACATACAGCGTGTTACTGGATACATACAGGGTGATACTGGCTTCTTACATGGTGTTACTGGCTACATACAGGGTGTTACTGGCTACCTACAGGGTGTTACTGACTACATACAGGGTTATATTGGCTACATACAGGGTGATACTGGCTACATACAGGGTGATACTGGCTACATACAGGGTGATACTGGCTACATACAGGGTGATAAATAAAGGTGCAGTATGTGTTTGCTCTACTACTGGCTCTGGGAGGATCTAAATGTGTTGGTTCTTTAGAGGTGCTTCATTAACACAGCATCACATTCAACTTAATTTGGTGGAGAGATACAGGGATGGAGGGATGGATAGATTGAGGGATGGATGGATGTAACGGAAATGAGGCAGGGCCTGAGAGTGAATGGAGAGAGAAATGGAGAAAAGGAAAGAGGTGGAGTCAAATGGAGAGAGAGAGAGAGAGAGAGAGAGAGAGAGAGAGAGAGAGAGAGAGAGAGAGAGAGAGAGAGAGAGATGGGAAGAGTTATTTCTACACTATTATTTCTATGAAGGGTACAAATTGGGTCTCTCTGGGGTCAATCTAAGCCGATGTTGTGAATATTAGCTTGGTCAAAATGACCTCATGTCAAGCAATTGCTTTATGTCTATTGTATCTCACCCCTATCTGGCTTAAGGTGTGGACATACTCATCAGTTATCTATTCCCCTGGGTGCAAACATGTGTTCATACTACACAGTGAGCGTCTCACACACACATACAATTGAAGTCGGAAGTTTACATACACTTAGGTTAGAGTCATTAAAACTAGTTTTTCAACCACTCCACAAATCTTTTGTTAACAAACTATAGTTTTGACAAGTCGGTTAGGATATCTACTTTGTCCATGACAGAAGTAATTTTTCCAACAATCGTTTACAGACAGATTATTTCACTTTTAATTCACTGTATCACAATTCCAGTGGGTCAGAAGATTACATACACTAAGTTGACTGTGCCTTTAAACAGCTTGGAAAATTCCAGAAAATGATGTCATGGCTTTAAAAGCTTCTGATAGGCTAATTGACCTAATTTGAGTCAATTGGAGGTGTACCTGTGGATGTATTTCAAGGCCTACCTTCAAACTTAGTGCCTCTTTGCTTGACATCATGGGAAAATCAAAAGATATCAGCCAAGACCTCAGAAAATAAATTGTAGACCTCCACAAGTCTGGTTCATCCTTGGGAGCAATTTCCAAACACCTGAAGGTACCACGTTCATCTGTACAAACAATAGTGCGCAAGTATAAACACCATGGGACTACGCAGCTGTCTAACCGCTCAGGAAGGAGACACATTCTGTCTCCTAGAGATGAACGTACTTGGGGGCAAAAAGTGCAAATCAGTCCCAGAACAACAGCAAAGGACCTTGTGAAGATGCTGGAGGAAACAGGTACAAAAGTATCTATATCCACAGTAAAACAAGTCCTATATCGACATAACCTGAAAGGCCGCTCAGCAAGGAAGAAGCCACTGCTCCAAAACCGCCATAAAAAAGACAGACTACGGTTTGCAACTACACATTAGGACAAAGATTGCACTTTTTGGAGAACTGTCCTCTGGTCTGATGAAACAAAAATAGAACTGCTTGGCCATAATGACCATCATTATGTTTGGAGGAAAAAGGGGGAGGCTTGCAAGCCGAAGAACACCATCCCAACCGTGAAACACGGTGTTGGCAGCATCTTGTTGTGTGGGTGCTTTACTATCTCCAAAAAGTTTTGGGACACTGTAAAGTCCTTGGAGAACAAGAGCACCTCCTCCCAGCTGCTCACTGCACTGAGGCTAGGTAACACGGTCACCACCCAAAAAATCCATGATAATTGATAATTTTAATTAGCATTTCTCTACTGCTGGCCATGCTTTCCTCCTGGCTACCCCAACCCCGGCCAACAGCTCTGCACCCCCCGCAGCTACTTGCCCAAGCCTTCCCAGCTTCTCAGTCACCCAAATCCAGATAGCAGATGTTCAGAAAGAGCTGCAAAACCTGGAACCGTACAAATCAGCTGGGCTTGACAATTTGGACCCTCTCTTTTTTTGCCGCCATTGTTGCAACCCCTATTACCAGTCTGTTCAACCTTTCTTTCATATCGTCCGAGATCCCTAAAGATTGGAAAGCTGCCGCGGTCATCCCCCTCTTCAAAGGGTGTGACACTTTAAACCCAAACTGTTATAGACCTATATCCATCCTGCCCTGCCTTTCTAAAGTATTCGAAAGCAAAGTTAATAAACAGATCACTGACCATTTCGAATCCCACCGTATCTTCTCCGCTGGGCAATCCGGTTTCCGAGCTGGTCACAGGTGCACCTCAGCCACGCTCAAGGTACTAAACAATATACTTAACCGCCATCAATAAAAGACAGTACTTTGCAACCGTCTTCATCGACCTGGCCAAGGCTTTCGACTCTGTCAATCACCGTATTCTTATCGGCAGACTCAATAGCCTTGGTTTCTCAAATGACTGCCTCGCCTGCTTCACCAACTACTTCGCAGACAGAGTTCAGTGTGTCAAATCGGAGGGCCTGTTGTCTGCACATCTGGCAGTCTCTATGGGGGTACCACAGGGTTCAATTCTCAGTCCGACTCTTTTCTCTGTATATATCAACGATGTCGCTCTTGCTGCGGGTGATTCCCTGATCCACCTCTACGCAGATGACACCATGTATTAACTAACCTCCAAAGAGATTCAATGCCATACAACACTCCGTCCGTAGCCTCCAACTGCTCTTAAACGCTAGTAAAACCAAATGCATGCTTTTTAACCGTTCGCTGCTCACCCCCACTCGACTATCATCACCACTCTAGAATATGTGGACAACTACAAATACCTAGTGTCTGGCTAGACTGTAAACTCTCCTTCCAGACTCATATTAAACATCTCCAATCCAAAATTAAATCTAGAATCGGTTTCCTATTTCGCAACAAAGCCGCCTTTCACTCATGCCTCCAAACATATCCTAGTAAAACTGACTATCCTACTGATCCTCGACTTCGGCTATGTCATTTACAAAATAGCTTCCAATACTCTACTCAGCAAACTGGATGCAGTCTACCACAGTGCCATCCGTTTTGTTACCAAAGCTCCTTATACCACCCACCACTGCGACCTGTATGCTCTAGTCGGCTGGCCCTCGCTACATATTCGTTGCCAGACCCACTGG
Organism: Brachymystax lenok tsinlingensis; assembly: GCA_030435695.1. NCBI lineage: Eukaryota > Metazoa > Chordata > Actinopteri > Salmoniformes > Salmonidae > Brachymystax > Brachymystax lenok. The sequence continues at coordinate 72,694,771 of CM059791.1, forward strand.
CTCCAGGTCATCTATAAATCTATGCTAGGTAAAGCACCGCCTTATCTCAGCTCACTGATCACGATAACAACACCCACCCGTAGCACGCGCTCCAGCAGGTATATCTCACTGGTCATCCCCAAAGCCAACACCTCCTTTGGCCGCCTTTCCTTACAGTTCTCTGCTGCCAGTAACTGGAACGAATTGCAAAAATCACTGAAGCTGGAGACTTATATCTCCCTCACTAACTTTACACATCAGCTATCTGAGCAGCTAACCGATCGCTGCAGCTGTATATAACCCATTTGTAAATTTCCCACCCAATATACCTACTTCATCCCCATATTGTTTTTATTTACTTTTCTGCTCTTTTGCACACCCGTTTTTCTTCTTGCACATCATCATCTGCTCATCTATTGTAATTACTTCGCTACTATGGCCTATTTATGGCATATTTATTGCCTTACCTCCTCACGCCATTTGTACACACTGTATATATACTTTTTTTTCTCTCTATTGTGTTATTGACTGTACGCTTGTTTATTCCATGTGTAACTCTGTGTTGTTGTATGTGTCGCACTGCTTTGCTTTATCTTGGCCAGGTCGCAGTTGTAAATGAGAACTTGTTCTCAACAAGCCTACCTGGTTAAATAAAGGTGAAAAAATGGGTTTTGGTCGCAAATGGGTCTTCCAAATGGACAATGACCCCAAGCATAATTCTAAAGGTGTGGCAAAATGGCTTAAGGACAACAAAGTCAAGGTATTGCAGTGGCCATCACAAAGCCCTGACCTCAATCCTATAGAAAATGTGTAGACAGAACTGAAAAAGCGTGTGCGAGCAAGGAGGCCAACAAACCTGACTCAGTTACTCCAGCTCTGTCAGGATGAATGGGAAAAAATGTACTTATTGTGGGAAACTTGTGGAAGGCTACCCAAAACGTTTGACCCAAGTTAAACAATTTAAAGGCAATGCTACCAAATACTAATTGAGTGCATGTAAACTTCTGACCCACTGGGAATGTGATGAAAGAAATAAAAGCTGAAATAAATAATTCCCTGTACTATTATTCTGACGTTTCACATTCTTAAAATAAAGTGGTGATCCTAACTGACCTATGACAGGGAATTTTTACTAGGATTAAATGTCAGGAATTGTGAAAAACTGAGTTTAAACGTATTTGGCTAAAGTGTATGTAAACTTCTGACTTAAACAACTGTATAAATATACACACACACGAGAACTCATACAAATACAGGCGCGCACACACACAGACAGACACAGACACACACACACACACACACACACACACACACACACACACCATAGGAACACACAGATACAGCATGTGTGTGTATATGTGTGTGTGTCCCAGCATGTGTATTTGTGTGTTTGTTTACACACGTGCACCAGTCACCAGTCTGCCTATATCAGGTCCCCAAACATGACATCACTATCATTATCACCCCTCGCTACTCCCTATAACTTCTTATCAGCTGGCGGAGCGAGGCAATGACATGCACTAATTCAATTACCATTCATATTTGATGAGTTACCCCGGTGGCAACACCCACTGAAACATTGATAAGGGAGCAGAGTCTTCGGCGCTCCCAAATCACATTTATGTTTGGGAATGTGTCTTCAGAATGGGAATTACCGTCAGCACTCAAGGAAAACTGTTTTCTCAGGTAATTAGTGCTAGGATTAATCTGTGTGTGTGTAATGGACCAGACGAGAGAGTAATGTCTTCACTAATTCTCATCACAGAGAGAGGCGAGTTGGAAGTGTTTGTGTGTGTGTGTGTGGTGTGTGCATGTGTGTGTTTTATGTGTTTTTATAAATACCGGTTTCTCTACCCGCCAATAATTCTTATTAGAGACAGACTGTGCCATAGAACACCTGCACTCACTGAATGTACCTGCAGACTGATGACTCCAGCACACCTCTCTGTGTCTCTCGGTTTCCACACCATTAGTCCATTAGCGTTAGCAATGATCTGTGTTTCTTTGCCATTAGCTTAGCCCATTAGGCTATTAGCTCTGAGGGAAAGGAAAGGAAACAAGTAAAGGATGCAAGGAGAAGGATAAGGATGACAGCTGTTTGGAACATGTCCTGTTTCACTGTGTTTCAGTACACTGTCGCACTAGCTTACAGTATGCATATCAGTGTTAGCTCTAGTAAAGAGAAGATAAGGAAATTCTACCTGAGTCTCACTGATACCACTATCTGTGTTTTATTCACTGTTATTTTTTAATTTTAAATTTTATTTCACTTTTATTTAACCAGGTAGGCCAGTTGAGAACAAGTTCTCATTTTCAATCGCGACCTGGCCAAGATAAAGCAAATGCTATCACTTTCACTGACTGGAAGTGAATGGAGAGATTAGTTGACCCTCGCTTGATTGGGCTAATTGGTGCTTACGATGAATAGAAGCTGTCTGAGGTAAGGGAAAAATCAATAGGTGTTTACAATTTTGTCTGAGAACAGAGTTGTATTTGAGAGGGATGGGGTTGGGGTCAGAGAGAGAACAGTGATCTACATTACAGGAGGATATGTAAATCTGTAAGGGACGTAACTCTGTTGTAGACAATGTATATAGACACATATATTTGCACACACTGTATATAGACTTTCTTTTTTTCTATTGTGTTATTGACTGTACGCTTGTTTATTCCATGTGTAACTCTGTGTTGTTGTTTGTGTCGCACTGCTCTGCTATGCTTTATCTTGGCCAGGTCGCAGTTGTAAATGAGAACTTGTTCTCAACTAGCTTATCTGGTCATATAAAGGTGAAATATATAAAAAAATAATAATAAGTAGTAGAGGGCATCTGTTAAGAGACGGCCGCTCAGATCAAACAGCACTGTCCTGGGGTTATGCAGTTAGAACAGAGTGCAGAGTACAGGATCACAGCAAAGTCTAAGGACATATACAATTACTGTATTTATTAAATGTAGAAAACATTAGGAACACCTTCCTAATATTGAGTTGCACCCCAGCTTTTGCCCTCAGAACAGCCTCAATTCGTCGGGGCATGGACTCTACAAGGTGTCAAAAGCGTTCCACAGGAATGCTGGCCCATGCTGACTCCAATGCTTCCCACAGTTGTGTCAAGTTGGCTGGATGTCCTTTGGGTGGTCGACCAGGGTATGGCACCTACTACCATACCCTGTTCAAATGCACTTAAATATTTTGTCTTGCCCATTCACTCTCTGAATGGCACACATACACAATCCATGTCTCAATTGTCTCAAGGCCAAGATCCTTATTTAACCTGTCTCCTCCCCTTCATCTATACTGATTGAAGCGGATTGAACAAGTTACATAAATAAGGGATCATAGCTTTCACCTGGATTCACCTGGTCAGTCTATGTCATAGAAAGAGCAGGTGTTCCTAATGTTTTGTACACTCAGTGTAGACATGTCATATGCAAACGGACGGACAGACAGACAGACAGTGACAGACACAAACAGACAGACGGACAGATGGACAGACAGACAAACCGAGATAAACAGACAGTCAGACAGAGAGAGAGAGAGAGAGAGTGACAGACAGAGAGAGAGAGAGAGAGAGAGAGAGAGAGAGAGAGAGAGAGAGACAGACAGACAGACAGACAGACAGAACTCACTGGGTACTCTGTTGATGGCTTTGAGGGGTCTGAGGACCCTGACTGTCCTGATGGCTGAGAGGTTGATGTTCTGCAGGTCCAACGAGTACTCCACCATCCTACACAGAGAGAAACACACATAGGAGTCAAGGAACTGTGTGTGTGTGTGTGTGTATGTGTGCGTGTGTGTGAGAGAGAGCATTTACTGCACACATGACTCACTGACACATTCTCAGTTCCCATTTGTTCTACAGAATCTCATTTTAAGTCTATTCATATACAGCAAGGCCCAAGAGGGCTCTTTCCCTCAGGCAAGATCTCTAAGTGCCTCTCCAATCCATCTAAAGGTTACATCCCAGTTTCAGGATCTAAGCCTGCCACAACACTGCACCAAAGCAACTGTGGGGTTAACTCATGGGTTAACTCATGAACTGATGGGTTAACTCATGATCCAAAATGGCAGATATGAGTGCATATACGGTTTTCCCATTTATAATGTTCTCACATCAGAGTGAGTGTTTATTCTCATTCAGACAGTAAGGTATTGTCTCAGAGTACCTTTGAAGCAGAGGGAAGGAAGGGTAGAGGGGTAGAGAGCTATGAATTATTATATCATTTTAATTCAATTGTACAACTATGGGAGCATGATTGTAGTACCCAGAGTATCAACAGACTAAAAGGAGAGAAAGAGCGTAAAGGAGAGTCAGGTGAAGCAGAGAAAGAGAGAGACCTCCAGCTCATCTCTTGGCAGTAGTACTGTAGATTACTTTATCACTGACCTCAACCCAGAGTCTCTAGGAGTGTTCACAGTCAGCCCACTAACACCCCTATCAGATCACAGAAAAATCTACCTGAACAGAGCAATAGTCAATCATGAGGCATCAAAGCCAAAGGACCTGTACAATATTAAGAAATGCTATTGATGGAAAGAAAGTAGTGTAAAAAATTACCAAAAACAATTAGGCAACAACAAATTCAATCCCTTTTAGACAACTTCCTGGACAAAACATTTCACTGTAATAGTGAAGGTGTAAACTTGTCAGTACAAAGCTTAAACAGTATATTTGACCTTTCAGCTTCCCCTGTTAAATCTAAAAATGTCAAGCAGACAACGTAAGAAAATTAACAACAATGACAAATGGTCTGATGAAGAATGCAAAAACCTAAGAAAGAAAATGAGAAACCTATCCAACCAAAAACATAGAGACCCAGAAAACCTGAGTCTACGCCTCACTATGGTGAATCACTAAAACAATACAGAAATACACTACGGAAAAAGAAGGAACATCTCGTCAGAAATCAGATCAATGTAATTGAAGAATCCATAGAATCTAACCACTTCTGGGAAAATTGGAACACACTAAACAAACAACAACACAAAGAGTTATCTATCCAAAATGGAGATGTATGGATAAACCACTTCTCAAATCTTTTTGTTTCTATAAGAAATAACAAACAGCAAAAACATATACATGATCAATTGCAAATCTTAGAATCAGCTATTAAAGAATACCAGAACCCACTGGATTCTCCAATTACATTGAATGAACTACAGGACAAAATACAAACCCTCCAACCCAAAAAGACCTCTGATGTTGATGGTATCCTACATGAAATTATAAAATATAAAATAAACTCTTTAACATCATCCTCAGCTCTGGCATCTTCCCCAATATTTGGAACAAAGGACTGATCACCCCAATCCACAAAAGTGGAGACAAATTTGACCCCAATAACTACCGTGGGATATGCGCAAACAGCAACCTTGGGACAATCCTCTGCATTATCATTAACAGCAGACTTGTACATTACCTCAGTGAAAACAATGTACTGAGAAAATGTCAAATTGGCTTTTTTTACCATATTACCGTACAACAGACCACGCATTCACCCTGCACACCATAATTGACAAACAAACAAACCAAAACAAAGACAAGGTTTTGTCATGCTTGACTTCAAAAAAGCTTTTGACTCAATTTGGCATGAGGGTCTGCTATACAAATGGATGGAAAGTGGTGTTGGGGGAAAAAACATATGACATTATAAATATACACAAACAACACGTGTTCGGTTAAAATGGGCAAAAAACTCAGATTTCTTTCCACAGGCCCGTGGGGTGAGACAGGGGTGCAGCTTTAGCCCTACCCTCTTCAACATATATATATATATAAACGAATTGGCAAGGGCACTCGGCCTCACCCTACTAGAATCTGAAGTCAAATGTCTACTGTTTGCTGATGATCTGGTGCTACTGTCCCCAACCAAGTAGGGCCTACAGCAGCACCTAGATCTTCTGCACAGATTCTGTCAGACCTGGGCCCTGACAGTGAATCTCAGTAAGACAAAAACATGGTGTTCCAAAAAAGGTCCAGTCGCCAGGACCACGAATACAAATTCCATCTAGACACCGTTGCCCCTAGACCACACAAACTATCTGAGAAACAAGGCAAGAAGGGCCTTCTATGCCATCAAAAGAAACATAACATTTGACATACCAATTAGGAACTGGCAAAAAATACTTTAATCAGTTATAGAACCCATTGCCCTTTATGGTTGTGAAGTATGGGGTCTGCTCACCAACCAATAATTCACAAGATAGGACAACCACCAAATTAAGACTCTGCATGCAGCATTCTGCAAAAATACCTTCCCTGTACAATGTAAAACAGAAAATAATATATGCAGAGCAGAATTAGTCCGATACCCGCTAATGATCAAAATCCAAAAAAGAGCCGTTAAATTCTACAACCACCTAAAAGGAAGCGTTTCCCAAACCTTCCATAACAAAGCCATCACCTACAGAGAGATGAACCTGGAGAAGAGTCCCCTAAGCAAGCTGGTAAGGGGCTCTGTTCACAAACACAAACAGACCCCACAGAGCCCCTGGACAGCAACACAATTAGACCCAACCAAATCATGAGAAAACAAAAAAGAATTACTTGACATATTGGAAAGAATTAACAAAAAAACAAAGCAAACTAGAATGCTATTTGGCCGAATACCTGACCACTGTGACTGACCCAAAATTAAGGAAAGCTTTGACTATGTACAGACTCGGTGAGCATACCCTTGATATTGAGAAAGATCGCCGTAGGCGAGAGAAGACAGGCTATGTGCACACTGCCCACAAAATGAGGTGGAAACTGAGCTGCACTTCCTAACCTCCTGCCAAATGTATGACCATATTAGATACATATATTTCCCTCAGATTACACAGACTCACAAATAATTTTTGATTAACTCCCATATCTATTGGATGAAATTCCACAGTGTGCAATCCCAGCAGTAAGATTGGTGACCTGTTGCCACAAGAAAATGTCAACAAGTGAAGAACAAACAACATTGTAATTACAATTTTATGTTGTTGATTTATTTTCACTTTTGTACTTTAACTATTTGCACATCGTTACAACACTGTGTATAGACATAATATGACAGTTGAAATGTCTCTACTATTTTGGAACTGGTGTGAGCGTAATATTTACTGTTCACTTTTTATTGTTTATTTCACTTTTGTTTATCCATTTCACATGGTTTGGCAATGTAAACATACGTTTCCCAAGCCAATAAAGCCCCTTGAATTGAATCTAATTGAGAGAGTCAGAGGTAGAGGTAGAGCGAGAGAGAGAGAGGGAGAGAGAGAGAGAGAGAGAGAGAGAGAGAGAGAGAGAGAGAGAGAGAGAGAGAGAGACAGAGAGAGAGTAGAGGTAGAGGTAGAGAGAGAGAGAGAGAGAGAGAGAGAGAGAGAGAGAGAGAGAGAGCGATAGAAAGTGGTCTCTGTAAGTGATGCCTGCAGGATGTTGTGGTTTAGTAAAAGTCAGACATCTGTTAGCTACTCATTCTCAGCATGTTAAAACTGTTTGTGCCCTGCAACCTAAACCACTTTCACAGAATGGCCACGGTGCTTTATCTGTCCGTGTGTCCGTGTGTCCGTGTGTGTGTGTGTGTGTGTGTGTGTGTGTGTGTGTGTGTGTGTGTGTGTGTGTGTGTGTGTGTGTGTGTGTGTGTGTGTGTGTGTGTGTGTGTGTGTGTGTGTGTGTGTGTGTGTGTGTGGACCATGAAAAGAGCCTGGGGTGGAATACATTAATGCAGTGGCAGCAAGGCCTGCCAAGTCTAACACCAGACACCGCCAATCTACTGTACAATACAACTCATTCAGAGGCCCATGTTCATGTGCTGCTGATCACAGCCCTGGACACACTGTGCATTCTGATGGGAATACAGCTGGCTATATGGATATCAGACAATCAGCTTTAGTTCAGTGAGCTATACCAGTGGTAATACATTGTTGTGTTGTGACCAATCTACAGCCTTTAGCCCATGCAGTTTTAAACTGCACAGCGATCTAATACAAAGTCACCACAACCCATCATTTAGGAAGTAATAAGTGCGTCCTAAATGGCAATTCCCTATATAGTGAACAAAATCGGTAATAGGGTGCAATTTTGGAGACATTGACACTACAACAGGGATGAAATGTACAGCAGGATGTGTACCGTTGCATCCAGTTTTTAATCTGTAGTCTTTATCATAGTGTTGCATGCTGTCCATTCTGATAGCTAGGTTAGGAACAAGCTCTCACTATCAGGATAAGGTAAGACCCAGATGCAGACCGTGTCGAAGCAACAATGTTTATTACAGAAACAGAAGCAAAGGTAGAGGACGGCAGGCAGGCTCAGGGTCAGGACATGCAAGGGTCAAAAACCAGGAGGGCGAGAAAAGGCTGGGAAAAGACAGGAGCTGACAGGACAAACGTTGGTAAGCTTGACAAACAAGATGAACTGGCACAGACGAGCAGAAAACACAGGTATAAGTACACAGGGGATAATGGGGAAGATGGGCGACACCTGGAGGGGGGTGGAGACAAGCTCAATGACAGGTGAAACAGATCAGGGCGTGATGTTCACAGTCTCACGTCAGAATTAGACGTTCATCCATGTTTATCAAACGTCACATTTTGAGGTGTTTAAAGTTTAGGCATTAACTCTGAATTCTTAAGGTAAGGCATTAACTCTGAATTCTTAAGGAAAGGGTTAAGGTTTGGGATAGACTTAAAACTAAAAATATTAAAAACAACTTTCTAACGCTGGATTTGAAATTGCAACCTTTAGAACCTGAGGCAGATGCTTATGCCCTAGCAAAACCCAAACCTACTTGAAGGTAACAGCGCACACTGTTACACCTATGTCATGTCATCTCCCGACTTCGTCAGACATGGATGGACGTCAAATACTGACTTGTATCACCGGTGACCTGCCTGGAGTTAGTGGGTACACAGGAGGTAACATGGCTTTAAATATGTGATCTCTATCAGGATGTACAGTTGAAGTTGGAAGTTTACATACACCTTAACCAAAAATAATTAAACTCAGTTTTTCACAATTCCTGACATTTAATTTTAGTAAAGATTTCCTGTCTTAGGTCAGTTATTTCTATCATCACATTCCCAGTGGGTCATAAGTTTACATGCACTCAATTAGTATTTGGTAGCATTGCCTTTAAATTGTTTAACTTAGGTTAAACATTTTGGGGAGCCTTCCACAAGCTTCCCACAATAAGTTGGGTGAATTTTGGCCCATTCCTCCTGACAGAGCTGGTGTAACTGAGTCTCCTTGCGCGCACACGCTTTTTCAGTTCTGCCCACAAGTTTTCTATGGGATTGAGGTCAGGGCTCGGTGATGGCCACTCCAATACCTTGACTTTGTTGTCCTTAAGCCATTTTGACACAACTTTGGAAGTATGATTGGGGTCATTGTCCATTTGGAAGACCCATTTGCGACCAAGCTTTAACTTCCTGACTGATGTCTTGAGATGTTTCTTCAATATATCCACATAATTTTTCTTCCTCATGATGCCATCTATTTGGTGAAGTGCACTAGTCCCTCCTGCAGCAAAGCACCCCCACAACATGATGCTGACACCCCCGTGATTCACAGTTGGGATGGTGTTCTTCAGCTTGCAAGCCTCCCCCGTTTTCCTCCAAACATAACGATGGTTATTATGGCCAAACAGTTTTATGTTTGTTTCATCAGACCAGAGGACATTTCTCCAAAAAGTACGATCTTTGTCCCCATGTGCAGCTGCAAACCGTAGTCTGGCTTTTTTTATGGCGGTTTTGGAACAGGGGCTTCTTCCTTGCTGAGCGGCCTTTTAGGTTATGTCGATATAGGACTTGTTTTACTGTGGATATAGAAACTTTTGTACCTGTTTCCTCCAGCATCTTCACAAGGTCCTTTGCTGTTGTTCTGGGATTGATTTGCACTTTTCGCACCAAAGTACGTTCTTCTCTAGGAGACAGAATGCTTCTCCTTCCTGAGCGATATGACGGCTGCGTGGTCCAATGGTGTTTATACTTGCGTACTATTGTTTGTACAGATGAACGTGGTACATTCAGGCATTTGGAAATTGCTCACAAGGATGAACAGACGTGGAGGTATACAAGGTCTTGGCTGATTTTCCCATGATGCCAAGCAAGAGGCACTGAGTTTGAAGGTAGGCCTTGAAATACATCCACAGGTACATCTCCGATTGACTCAAATGATGTCAATTAGCCTATCAGAAGCTTCTAAAGCCATGATGTCATTTTCTGTAATTTTTCAAGCTGTTTAAAGGCACAGTCAACTTAGTGTATATAAACTTCTGACCCACTGTAATTGTGATACAGTGAATTATAAGTGAAATAATCTTCAAATTTTGTTGGAAAAATGACTTGTGTCATGCACAAAGTAGATGTCCTAACCGACTGGCCAAAACTATAGTTTGTTAACAAGAAATGTGTGGAGTGGTTGAAAAACGAGTTTTAATGACTCCAACCTAAGTGTATGTAAACTTTTGGCTTCAACTGTACATCACAGTGACATGGTGGATTTAAACTCAGCAAAACAAGAAATGTCCCCTTTTCAGGTCCCTGTACTTCAAAGATAATTAGTAAATATCCAAATAACTTCACAGATCTTCATTGTAAAGGGTTTAAACACTGTTTCCCATGCTTGTTCAGTGAACCATAAACAATTAATGAACATACACCTTTGGAACGGTCGTTAAGACACTAACAGCCTACAGACGGTAGGCAATTAAGGTCACAGTTTTGAAAGCTTAAGACACTAAAGAGGCCTTTCTACTGACTCTGACAAACACCAAAAGAAAGATGCTCAGGGTTCCTGCTCCTCTGCGTCAACGTGCCTTAGGCATGCTGCAAGGAGGCATGAGGACTGTAGATGTGGCCAGGGCAATAAATTGCAATGTCTGTACTGTGAGAAGCCTAAGACAGAGCTACAGGGAGACAGGATGGACAGCTAATTGTCCTCGCATAGGCATCGTCGGTGTTCTGCCATGGCCAGCGAAGAGCCTGGATCTCAATCCCATTGAGCACGTCTGGGACCTGTTGGATCGGAGGGTGAGGGCTAGGGCCATTCCCCCAGAAATGTCCGGAAACTTGCAGGTGCCTTGGTGGTAGAATAGGGTAACATCTCACAGCAAGAACTGGCAAATCTGGTGCAGTCCATGAGAAGGAGATGCACTGCAGTACTTAATGCAGCTGGTGGCCACACCAGATACTGACTGTTACTTCGGGGACACATTATTCCATTTCTGTTAGTCACATGTCTGTGGAACTTGTTCAGTTTATGTCTCAGTTGTTGAATCGTGCTATGTTCATACAAATATTTACACATGTTAAGTTTTCTGAAAAGAAACGCAGTTGACAGTGAGAGGACGTTTCTTTTTTTGCTGAGTATAATAGGTGTTATGGTCTAGTGGCTACACTGTACAGAACACTTAGCAGCTATAAGCTTAAGGACATAATATAGCTAAAGCTGCCCGTGCTTCCTGTGTCCTTTGACCTCCACCTTAGTGGTCTTAAAATGGAGGGGTGTCATGCAGAGAGGTACCACAACAGGGTGACCGTGGGAAAGAAAGGTGGAGAGGTGAGGAGAGGAGAATAGAGAGGGATAAAGAGGAAGGGAGAGGGTGAAACAGGGAAAGGGAAATAGATATTGATTGTGATAATGCTAGGGAGTGAGAGAGGGTGGAGGGATGGAGAGCAACTAGTCTCACGTCAGAATTAGACGTTCGTCCATGTTTCTGAAACCTAGAATTTGGAAGTTGTTGCAAAAAGTGTTTAAGGTTAAGTTTAGGCATTTATTCAGAATTCTTAAGGTTAGGGTTAAGTTTAGGCTTTAACTCCGAAATCTTAAGGTTAGGCATTCACTCAGAATGGTTAAGGTAAGGGTTAAGGTTTGGGATAGGCTTAAAACAAAAATCTAAAAAGACTTTCTATTGTTGGATTCGAACTTGCAACCTTTGGAATCAGAGTTTCCACGTCATCTCCCGACGTCCTCAGACATGGGTGTACGTCGAATACTGGCTTGTATCACGGGTGACCTGGCTGTGGAGAGAGAGGGTGGAAGGATTTCTCCTCCAAGCTCCAAGAATAGCGTGAGGAGAACATGTTCTGCTTGACAATCCCCATTATGTCAATTCCATCTTTGAGCGATGGCATAATAGTCTCCAACACACACACACAATGCTCATACTCTCATACTCACACACACACAATGACAAACAATGTAAATTCCATCAGTACTGTCCTCTCTAGCAAGCAGAAGCGCTGGGACATACACACGTGGCCTCACAGCGCTCCTAGTCTCACTAGAGAAGAGAGGATGTGACAAAAGGGCAAGAGACGACTGTACGTCGGTGAAATAATACACTGTGACACTGGGGTGATCTAGCTACAACCACAGTGCATGATTTCCTCTTTAGTTTGATTGACAATGAGGTTGCACGCACACACACACACGTGTATGTCACTGGGCTTAGAATGCTGTGTTTAAGTCTGTGAGAACAGCCACCCATGCATAATCATGAGTCTTGAATAGCTTGAATAGAAAAGGAGTCAGTGAGTTGAAGTGTGTTTTGTATAAACAAGCACCAGTAAAACTCCCTATGATCTCTCCATGCAGTCAGTCAGGCAGTAAGCTGCTCTCTCCTCTTCCTCTCAGAATACACACCCAGTCTGGAGCTGATTACACGCAATACAGTCTCACTATCTGAATGATGCTACTGTTTAAATGCTTCTCATATGCTTCTGTAGTATTCTGTCTGTTGTGTTTCTCATCAGTGGAGTTATGTAACAGCCTTAAAAGTGATGAGGGGATTTGTTTCTCCTCAGTTGAGTTATGTAACAGCCTTAACAGTGATGAGGGGATGTGGATAATATTTGAGAGGCAGAGTAGAAGGCTTACACACACATATACACACAGACACCTAAGATGGAGTGAGAGGTGATGGAGTGAGAGAGGATTGAGTGAGAGATGAGAGAGAGAGAATAGAGTGAGAGATGATGGAGAGAGAGAGGATATTGTGAGAGGTGGAGAGAAAGAGGATATTGTGAGAGATGGAGAGAAAGAAGATAGAGTGAGAAATGGCGAGATATAGGATATTGTGAGTGAGAAATGGAGAGAGGATAGAGTGAGAGGTGATGAGAGCGATAGAGAACTAAGTGAGAGAGAGATGGAGAGATAAAGGACTGAGTGAGAGACAGATGGAGAGAGAGGATAGAGTTAGAGATGATAGAGATAGAGGATAGAGTGAGAGATGGAGAGATGGAGGATAGAGAGAGATGGAGAGATGGAGGATAGAGTGAGTGAGGGGGACAGGGATATATACAGTAGTAGTAAAGACACTGAAAGAAAGGGGGCTTGGTGAATCAAACCATTCACTCATAATTGTCCCTGGTCTCACAATGGACTATATATGAACAGTCAGACCTATCTCCTCAATTCCATATTATCATAAACAGTAGCTGCATATTGCCACAGATCAACATTTCCATAGCTGTATACTGTAGCTCCGTATAGCTCCATAATTCATAATTCCAGAGTGATGAATGCTACTGTAAATCTGCTGATTTACTGGGGAGAGGAGAGAGGCTAGACCATTGATTTACACAAGGACACTACTGATAATAGTGAAAAAGGATCACACTGCCTACGCACACACACACACACACACACACACACACACACACACACACACACACACACACACACACACACAACCACAACCACACAAACCTGTTTGGATCCCAATAAATACTACTAAATACTACACCACCCCCACGCACAGTCTGAATTGAACCCATCTAGCCTAGAGGCAAGCCATCCCTGGGAGCCAGTGTGGATGTTTCTCGCCTCGCACGTCCAAAGCCATCTCATTTCAGTTCCGATGGAGGACCAGCTAAAAATGTCAAGCTGCCAATTGAAATGTCACCGTAACAGAGGAGGACATGTAAAGGAAACATAGCCCTGCCGTCACCCCCGATGCGCTCTGACATTAAAGCACAGGCAAACATTTTACACAGACATTTAATGAGAATAGCTGGAAAGTTCTGGAAAGAGACGATGGGTGGAGTGCCTCTGGGATATTGGGGGCAAGTGACAGAGTCGCAGAAATAACAAATACACACATGCAAGAGAGTACACACAGAGAAGTGTACACACAAACACAAATTTCCTTTCTACTTTCTCAAACCCGCCAGACCTCCCTTGTTGATGTCTTAATGGCTCAGTGCTCTACTAATTGAATTAGAAATAACTGGGGGAGGAGGAAAGGAAAGATGAAGAGAGAAGGGAACAGAGGAAATAGAATGAGAGAGAGAAAAGAGAAGGAAGAGTTGTGGAAGAGCAGAGGTGGAGGAAGGAGAACACAACACATCAGGAAAAAGGAGGACCAGAGGGGACGGCAGAAGAGAGGGATGAAGATTGAGGAGCTATGTAAAAAAGGAGAAAAAAAGAGAGGTTGTTTGAGTGTGTATGTGGAGAGAAAGGGTGTGTGTGTGCCACAGGAGGCGGGTGAGGGGAGGATGACTCATAATAATGGCTGGAATGAAATGAATGGAACACCGTGTTTGATGTGTTTGATACCATTCCATTTATTCAGTTCCAGCCATTACTATGAGCCCGTCTTCTCCAATTAGGTACCACCAGCCACCTGTGGTGTGGAAAGAGAGGTGTGTGTGTGTTCCTCTGTGTGCGGCTGCAGCTGCTCCCGTACACATCAATCAGGCTGTGTGTTTGTCAGAGTAATTAGCCGCCGTAGGCCTCCTCTATCTAATTGTTCTCTCTTTTTAACACTCCTTTTTGGCTCCATCCCTTCATCTCTTAGCCTTTCATGTATCCTGGGTTTCCAATGGATGACGCAGGCTAGGGGCTAGGGGCTAGGGGCTAGGGGCTAAGAGCTAGGGGCTAGGGAGTGTGTGTGTATTATGTCCAGTATGCTTCCTCTGAGCTGTAACCCCTGTTACTCTCGCCTTGGGAAGTGGCAATCCACAGCAGTAGGATTGGGAGAGAACTGACACCGGGTGTGTGGGTATATGGGTGTGTGGGTATATGGGTATATGGGTGTGTGGGTGTATATGTATATGGTTGTGTGGGTATATGGGTGTGTGGGTATATGGGTTTGTGAGTAAATGTGTGTGAGTGTGTGTGTGCCTGTGTTTTGTAGGTGTTGTGTGAGTTTGTGTGCGACGCTGGCACGCCTGTGTGTGTGTGTGTGCATGCGCGCAGTGTGAGCTGTAATCCTGGTCTGCACTCGACGATAGCTCAGCTCAACTCTATTCTCCACAGCAAGCAGCAGGATCAGCAGGAAAGGACAGCACACACACTAAACACAAAGCCAAGCAGAGAGGACACAGACGAAATGGGATTTCTATATAACTATAACACCTTTAATCTGATGGTATCAATCAAACCTAAATATTTATCGATCGATCGATTGGTCTGTCAATCAGTACATCCCTCCCTACTCCAGTAGAAAATAAACCTGTAGAAAAAAGCATGTGAGTGGAAATAGACAAATCTGAGATGTAGTCTAGCCCTGTGGAATATTGGGCCACAGCTGTAGTGGGCCAGAAAGGATTATGGGAAAAAGCAAAGGGGTCCCCGGGGAAAAGGAGAGTGAGGTTCATGAGAGATGCATCAAGGAAGAAGGGCCAGAGTGTGTGACTGGAACAGCATAGTATAACATCAACATTTCTCCAATACTGCAGACCATTGAAAGAGTATGTGTGTGTGTGTGTGCGTGTGTGTGTGCCTGTGCATAACACAGTAATAATGTGAATCTGTGATATTGGACTTCCTGGTGATTAGGATCAGAGTAGCCTGCTGATCAGAATCACTAATCACACGCAGGCACACACAAGCAGGCACACACACACGCTCCACACTAACCTTCTTGGTGTCACTCAGCTTTAAGGTTTCATGTATTTCAATTAATCTCTCATCTTTCTTTCACTGACACATCAACTTGAAACGGGCAGTAGACAAAATCAATGCCAACTTATCCTAACCTTCCTAGAAGTACAGTAGAATGTCAACTATCTGTTTGACTGCAGAAAGATTGGAGGTCAAACTTCAGAGTCTGTAAGTTCATTACAGTAGAGCTCACTAATAGGATCATCTGACAACCTTTGATTTATACCTCCACATATTACCAGCCCTTAATATAGAGGGAAGGAGAGAGGGGGGAAAGGAGAGAGAGAGAGGAAGAAAAAAAGAGGGAGAGAGGAAGAGGGAGAGCGATAGAGGGAAAACTGGATGATGTTCAGAGATAGATGGGAGGGGTTGAGTGGAGCTGAAGGATGGTACTAAAAACAATCAAAAGATAACTATTGTAAAATATACGTTTAGCAGAACGGGGGAAAACAGCGCTCCGAAAAGGTGTCTCAAAACAAACAATACCTCACAGTGATGGGGTGCAAGGAACTGAACTAAATAGTGTGGGATGATGACATGCAGGTGTGTGAACAGGTGATTAGAATTCCGGTGATTGGGATCTGGAAAGTGAGCTGGAAAGGGGGCCTGGTTCCGGGGAGCTAAGTGTTTGGAAGTGTGAGTTGGACGCAGTCACAACAATAGACAAACTATAGTGTGCTTAAACTAATAACACACAAATTATTGTATTTTTCTTGTCTATGTTGAATACATCTTTTAAACATTCACAGTGTAGGTTGGAAAAAGTATGTGAACCCCTAGGTTAATGACTTCAAAAGTTAATTGGAGTCAGGAGTCAGCTAACCTGGAATGCAATCAATGAGACGAGATTGGAGATGTTGGTTAGAACTGCCTCACCATTTAAAAAACATTAAAAACATTTTTGTTTGCTATTCACAAGAAGCAATGCCTGATGTGAACCATGCCTCAAACAAAAGGGATCTCAGAAGACCTAAGATTAAGAATTGTTGACTTGCATAATGCTGGAAAGGGTTACAAAAGTATCTCTAAAAGCCTTGATGTTCATCAGTCCACGGTAAGACAAATTGTCTATAAATGGAGAAAGTTCAGCACTGTTGCTACTCTCCCTAGGAGTGGCCGTCCTGCAAAGATGACTGCAAGAGCACAGTGCAGAAAGCTCAATGAGGTTAAGAAGAATCCTAGAGTGTCAGCTAAAGACTTACAAAAATCTCTGGAACATGATAACATCTCTGACGAATCTACGATACGTAAAACACTAAACAAGAATGGTGTTCATGGGAGGACACCACGGAAGAAGCCACTGCTGTTCAAAAAAAGCATTTCTGCACATCTGAAGTTTGCAAAAGTGCAACTGGATGTTCCACAGCGCTACTGGCAAAATATTCTGTGGACAGATGAAACTACAGTTTGGAAGGAACACACAACCCTATGTGTGGAGGAAAAAAAGGCACAGCACACCAACATCAAAACCTCATCCCAACTGTAAAGTATGGTGGAGGGAGCGTCATGATTTGGGGCTGCTTAGCTGTCTCAGGGCCTGGACAGCTTGCTATCATTGACGAAAAAATGAATTCCCAAGTTTATCAAGACATTTTGCAGGAGAATGTAAGGCTCTGTCCGCCAATTGAAGCTCAACAGAAGTTGGGTGTTGCAACAGGACAACGACCCAAAACACAGAAGTAAATCAACAACAGAATGGCTTCAACAGAAGAAAATGCGCCTTCTGGAGTGGCCCAGTCAGAGTCCTGACCTCAACCCGATTTGAGATGCTCTGGCATGACCTCGAGCAGTTCACACCAGACATCTCAAGAATATTGCTGAACTGAAACAGTTTTGTAAAGAGGAATGGTCCAAAATTCCTCCTGACCGTTGTGCAGGTCTGATCCGCAACTACAGAAAACGTTTGGTTGAGGTTATTGCTACCAAAGGAGGGTCAACCAGTTATTAAATCCAAGGGTTCACATACTTTTTCCACCCTGCACTGTGAATGTTTACACGGTGTGTTCAATAAAGACATGAAAGCGTATAATTGTTTGTGTGTTATTAGTTTAAGCAGTCTGTGTTTGTCTATTGTTGTGGCCTAGATGAAGATCAGATCAAATTTTATGACCAATTTATGCAGAAATCCAGCTATTTCCAAAGGGTTCACATACTGTTTCTTACCACTGTATGAGCTGGTAGTAGAAGACTAAGTGTGGTTGTCCAATTAGTGGAGGGATGGTAGGGTTAAGGGAAAATAATGTCAAAAAGGTTTTTATATTTATAGTTCCCCTAAAAACTGGGAGGATTGGAAATGATGCAAACAATTCAAATGATGGAAGCCACAATCCCCCACAAAAGACATGTACTGAGAAACACGAACTAGATAAATAATGAACTAGGGACAGAGAGAGATAGTCCCAGTGTGTTGTGTCTTTGCCCCGGGGTTGTGAACAGGGACCTTATGGGGACTGTCAGCTCTAGTTTGGTAATGCAGTGTTAGTCCAGCCAACACTGTATGGGCCACTGTCCTGTTCAATCAGCCTGGTGGCTAATGACAGCTAATGAAAGACAAGTACTGAGACACTGCCTTAAACACATACCAGCACATACAAACACAGACGCATGCAGGCATAGAGGCACTCACACACAAACGGTGATGGAACACACACACACACACACTTCAATCACCGCCCCTTGGCAGTCCTCTGAGATGCAGTGCTCAACTCAAATAAAGATAAATGTCCATCGATCTAGCCCAGTAATTCTGTTATGGCAGAGCTTATGCTCTCTTTTTCTCACAATCCTTTACACGCCTGACGGTGTGTGTGTGTAGGTGTGTGTGACTTGATAGGTGACCTCTGTAAAGGTTGATGAGGCTGCTGTCAGAACAGGCTGAGCATACGCATTTATAATGAGCTCTTTACCCCAATGGACTAACTCAACCACCCCAACACACACACACTTGCAGACAAACACACTATTTTTCTAAGGATTTTATAGAGATAGAAAGAGAGAGGGAGAAATAGAGAGAGAGAAAGAAAGAGAAAGTGAAAGATAGAGAGGGAGAGAAAGAGAGACAGACAGAGAGATATGCCTGGCATGTCATGTGGCTCAAAGCAGACAGAAGAATCTTGTTATGTAAGGCATCACAACACAACAGCAACAATCCATGTGAGCTGAGCCCTGCAGCACAGAACAGACAACAGCACAGAACAGACAACAGCACAGAAGAGACAACAGCACAGAAGAGACAACAGCACAGAAGAGGCTGCAGACAACCGGCTCAGACTCCCCACTGATATCTCTAATGACTTCAAGGATTTCAAACCTGCTCTCAGAGAGAGGTTTAAAGGTTTGAAATGGGGTCTGTTTTCATGTTGGTGAGGGCAGCGGACTGTGTGTGAGTTGCTGTGGTGTGTGTGTGTGTGTTTGCTTGTGTGTGTGTGTGTGTGTGTGTGAGTGAGTTGTTGTGGTGTGAGTGTGTCTGTGTACCCATCTACTTGAACTCAACTGATTTCAACAACATCAAACCAGACTTTTACCAGCTCGACATCAAACCTTAGTTTTAACACAGCCTGGCTTTGACAGGAGAACCTTGTGAAGTGGAAACAACAGAAGAAGCCAGGCTAAACTACAGATGTGTGAGTCTAAAAGGCCCTCTGTATCTCTGCATCCAGTCTACTGTTGCATCTGCCAAGAGGTCTGCAACTTAATGGCACAGTGTGGTAGTGCACTTTCTCGTAAACACATGGTTGCTGGTTCAAGCCCTACATCTGCAGAGCATGTAGAGTACTATCTATGATTCAGTACTATTCACCTAGCTCCCACCCACACTCTTCACAGGAAGGACAGGAAGAAGGACAGGAAGAAGGAAGGAGAGTGACCTAACCCAGACATGACGATGAAGAAGTCTAGTCTGTTCCAGGTGTCGCCAAGGTAACAGCGTCTCCCGAAGATTCCCAGCGCCACCATCTTCACCACCATCTCCAACGCAAAGAAGATGTAGATGAACGCATCGAATGCCTGACAGAGGGGCGAGAGAGAGAGAGGGGAGAGAGAGAGGGGAGAGAGAGAGAGGGGAGAGAGAGAGAGAGAGAGGTCATTTGTCAGATTTGTACGAAATGAGGAAGCACATACTCTTGAAACTGATCAAAACACCTGTTGATAAAGAAAAAATAACACACACACGTTTTAGTGTTCTGAAACTAACACGGCCCTAGCCCAAACCACTGCTGTGGGTGTAATGTCCCGCCCAGCGACAGTGGCTTGATTGGTTATGATTGTTTTTGTCGCAACTAGCAGATGGGACAACAATGAAAACATCAACCTTTGATCAAAACACTACTTTAATTAACTTGTTAATGATGATCAATTAACAGAGTGACTGTGACTGGGACATGATTGCATCTGTCACTGACTGTGTGTGTGTGTGTATATATGTGTGTGCCTTGTGTGTGTGTGCGTGCGTGCCTGTGTATGCATGTACTGTATGTCTTTGTGTCCTAGTTATGCTTTAAAGGTCCAATACAGATGTTTTTATTTCAATATCAAATCATTTCTGGGTAACAATTGATTGTTTTCAATTAAAATGGGCAAAAAGAAACAAAAATAGCTTCTTAGTAAAGGACAATATCTCGAGAGAATTCTGCTAGGACTGTCTGGGAGTGGGGAAGGGAACACTGAAAATAGCTGTTATTGGCAGAGAGGTTTGTTGGTCTATTAACTAATTTACCACCTGGTGATGTCACCATGACAGAGCTTGAAGAATTTAGAAAAGAATAATGGGCAAATATTTCACAATCCAGGTGTGCAAAGCTCTTACGAGACTTACCTAATAAGACTCACAGCTGTAATCACTGCCAAAAGTGTTTCTAACATGTATTGATTTAGGGGGTGAATACTTATTTAATCAAGGTATATTAGTCTTTCATTTTTCATTCATCTTTAACTTTGACATTACAGAGCATTTTGTTTAGATCGTTGACAAAAAAAAAGACAATTAAATCGATTTTAATCCCACTTTGTAACACAATAAAATGTGAAGAAATCCAAGGGGGGTGTAGACTTTCTAAAGGCCCTGTATATAAAACACAGGAACATATTTAGGACTGGGACTTTAAACCACTGATATCCACTATTTGCACATTACTGATTAGAGAGGTAGACAAAAGCTGTTATTTGGTGCGGGGGGTCCTATAATCTCCTTTGTTATAGGTGTGTTTTTCATTACACTGCGATGTGAGTGGTCGAGAGGGCTTGGGGAGATGGGTGTGAACATGTGTCGCTCAGCGATGTGTCGGCTAATAATTTTGATGTGTGATGAAGTTAGCTCCCTCACACACATACGAGGACACTGAAACACATACACACAAATACACACACACACACAAACAAAGACACACACACACACACAAACAAAGACGAGCACACTATAAGACACACACACATACAAGCACAATAACAGACACACACAACCACACATACAAGGACATACAAGAAGAGATTGAGAGAGAGAGAAAGAGACAGAGAGAGACAGAGAGAGAGAGCAAGAGAGAGACAGAGAGAGAGAGAGCGAGAGAGAGAGCAAGAGAGAGATAGGGAGAGAGAGACACAGAGAGAGAGAGGTTAGGTAAACATGAGTGAGGGTGAAAGAGAGAGAGACAGAGGTCACCTCCCAGACCACTCACTCCGTTGTCTTCGTTGTCATCTTATAACCACAATAATCTGCCATTGTCTCTGGATTCCCCCATTCTCCTTGCTTTGCCAGAGGCAGTCTGTGTAATTATATTCAATATATTCAATACTGTATACTGTATATTGAAACTGTTTTTAACCCATACCAGATTATATTCCCACAATGTTCAACCCTATATTGAATATATCTATTCCAACAATATCACAGTTTGCCAACTCACTGTCAACGTGTAAGGTAGGGCATCAGATTCCTTAAGGCCTGTAGGCTAACATGGAGGACCTCAGAAGCCTTAAGACCTGGAGGCTAACATGGGGGACCTCAGAAGCCTTAAGACCTGGAGGCTAACATGGAGGACCTCAGAAGTCTTAAGACCTGGAGGCTAACATGGAGGACCTCAGAAACCTTGAGGCCTGGAGGCTAACATGGAGAGAACCTCAGAAACCTTAAGGCCTGGAGGATAACATGGTGGATCTCAGAAGCCTTGAGGCCTGGAGGATAACATGGTGGATCTCAGAAGCCTTGAGGCCTGGAGGATAACATGGAGAGAACCTCAAAAGCCTTGAGGAGGGTCAAGATACTGTATTAGGACATCTACTTTATGCATGACAGAAGTAATTTTTCCAACAATCGTTTACAGACAGATTATTTCACTTATAATTCACTGTATTACAATTCCAGTGGGTCAGAAGATTACATACACTAAGTTGACTGTGCCTTTAAACAGCTTGGAAAATTCCAGAAAATGATGTCATGGCTTTAGAACCTTCTGATAGGCTAATTGACATAATTTGAGTCAA
Source organism: Brachymystax lenok tsinlingensis (assembly GCA_030435695.1). Classification (NCBI taxonomy): domain Eukaryota; kingdom Metazoa; phylum Chordata; class Actinopteri; order Salmoniformes; family Salmonidae; genus Brachymystax; species Brachymystax lenok. The sequence continues at coordinate 72,717,084 of CM059791.1, forward strand.
TTGGAGGTGTACCTGTGGATGTATTTCAAGGCCTACCTTCAAACTCAGTGCCTCTTTGCTTGACATCATGGGGAAATCAAAAGAAATCAGCCAAGACCTCAGAAAAAAATTGTAGACCTCCACAAGTCTGGTTCATCCTTGGGAGCAATTTCCAAATGCCTGAAGGTACCACGTTCATCTGTACGCAAGTATAAACACCATGGGACCATGCAGCCGTTATATCGCTCAGGAAGGAGACGCGTTCTATCTCCTAGAGATGAACGTACTGGTGAGAAAAGTGCAAATCAATCCCAGAACAACAGCAAAGGACCTTGTGAAGATGTTGGAGGAAACAGGTCTAAAAGTATCTATATCCACAGTAAAACGAGTCCTATATCGACATAACCTTAAAGGCCGCTCAGCAAGGAAGAAGCCACTGCTCCAAAACAGCCATAAAAAAGCCAGACCACGGTTTGCGACTGCACATGGGGACAAAAATCTACCTTTTGGAGAAATGTTCTCTGGTCTGCTTAAACAAAAATTGAACTGTTTGGCCATAATGACCATTGTTATGTTTGGAGGAAATAGAGGGAGGCTTGCAAGTCGAAGAACACCATCCCAACCATGATGCACGGGGGTGGCAGCATCATGTTGTGGGGGTGCTTTGCTGCAGGAGGGACTGGTGCACTTCACCAAATAGATGGCATGATGAGGGAGGAAAATTATGTAGATATATTGAAGCAACATCTCAAGACATCAGTCAGGAAGTTAAAGCTTGGTTGCAAATGGGTCTTCCAAATGGACAATGAACTCAAGCAGACTTCCAAAGTTGTGGCAAAATGGCTTAAGGACAACAAAGTCAAGGCATTGGAGTGGCCATCACAAAGCCCTGACCTCAATCCTATAGAAAATGTGTAGGCAGAACTGAAAAACCATGTGCGAGCAAGGAGGCCTACAAACCTGACTCAGTTACACCAGCTCTGTCAGGATGAATGGGCCAAAATTCACCCAACGTATTGTGGGAAGCTTGTGGAAGGCTTTGACCCAAATAAAATGTTTGACCCAAGTAAAACAATTTAAAGGCAATGCTACCAAATACTAATTGAGTGTATGTAAACTTCTGACCAATTGGGAATGTGATGAAAGAAATAAAAGCTGAAATAAGTCATTCTCTCTACTATTATTCTGACATTTCACATTCTTAAAATAAAGTGGTGATCCTAACTGACCTAAGACAGGGAATTGTTGATAGGATTAAATGTCAGGAATTGTGAAAAACTGAGTTTAAATGTATTTGATTAAGGTGTATGTAAACTTCCGACCTCAACTGTATATTTTTACATGTATTTAACCCCTTAATTTTGGCACTAAACTGTCTCCATTTATACTTTCATTAATTTATTCTACTGGTACCGAGGGGCCTTCAGACGAGTCTTGGGAGGCCTGTGGGCATGCCAGAGCAAAATAACTGAGAGTCACACCTTTCTACAGAGGGGCCATATTAGTGTGTAGCCCAAACTGCCAACAGACTGAAGTTGGCAGATTGGCTGCACCAACTTCCGAAGAGTCCCAAGACGCTTGTGGGAGTCGTAGAGCAAACACCATCGTGTTCGTGAGAGTCTCTTTCCATAGAGGGGTCATAATAGATTGTAGGAAAAACCGTTCGGACGCTACAGATGATTTTGCGATAAGACAGATTTTTGTGATGTCATGGTCTGACAAACACCTAGCTCTGTCACCTTTCACCGGAAGTGTGCCAAATCAAATCAAATTGTATTAGTCACATGCGCCGAATACAACAGGTGTAGACCTTACAGTGAAATTCTTACTTACGAGCCCCTAACCAACAAAGCAGTTAAAAAAATACAGATAAGAATAAGAGATAAAAGTAACAAGAAATTAAAGAGCAGCAGTGAAATAACATATACAGGGGGGTACCAGTACAGAGTCAATGTGCAGGAGCACCGGTTATTTGAGGTAGTATGTACACGTAGGTAGAGTTACTAAAGTGACTATGCATAGATGACAACAGAGAGTAGTAGTGGTGTAAAGAGGGGTGGGGGGGGCACTGCAAATAGTCTGGGTAGCCATTTGACTAGATGTTCAGTCTTATGGCTTGGGGGTAGAAGCTGTTTTGGGCCTAGACTTGGTGCTCCGATACCGCTTGCCGTGCGGTAGCAGAGAGAACAGTCTATGATTAGGGTGGTTGGAGTCTTTGACAATTTTTAGGGCCTTCCTCCAACACCGCCTGGTATAGAGGTCCTGGATGGCAGGAAGCTTGGCCCCAGTGATGTACTGGGCCGTTCGCACTACCCTCTGTAGTGCCTTGCGGTCAGAGGCCGAGCAGTTGCCATACCAGGCAGTGATGCAACCAGTCAGGATGCTCTCGATGGTGCAGCTGTAGAACATTTTGAGGATCTGAGGACCCATGCCAAATCTTTTCAGTCTCCTGAGGGGGAATAGGTTTTGTCGTGCCCTCTTCATGACTGTCTTGGTGTGCTTGGACCATGTTAGTTTGTTGGTGATGTGGACACCAAGGAACTTGAAGCTCTCAACCTGCTCCACTGCATCCCTGTCGATGAGAATGGGTGGGTGCTCGGTCCTCTTTTTCCTGTAGTCCACAATCTTGAGAGGTTGTTGTCCTGCACCACACAGCCGGGTCTCTGACCTTCTCCCTATAGACTGTCTCGTTGTTGTCGGTGATCAGGCATACCACTGTTGTGTCATCAGCAAATTTAATGATGGTGTTGGAGTCGTGACTGGCCGTGCAGTCATGAGTGAACAGGGAGTACAGGAGGGGACTGAGCACACCCCCCTGAGGGGCCCTTGTGTTGAGGATCAGGGTCCTTAGCTTATTTATGAGCTTTGAGGGCACTATGGTGTTAAACGCTGAGCTGTAGTCAATGAATAGCATTCTCACATAGGTGTTCCTTTTGTCCAGGTCGGAAAGGGCAGTGTGGAGTGCAATGGAGATTGCATCATCTGTGGATCTGTTTAGGCGGTATGCAAATTGGAGTGGGTTTAGTGTTTCTGGGATGATGGTGTTGATGTGAGCCATGACCAGCCTTTCAAAGCACTTCATGGCTACAGATGTGAGTGCTACAGGTCGGTAGTCATTTAGGCAGGTTACCTTAGTGTTCCTGGGCACAGGGACTATGGTGGTCTGCCTAAAACATGTTGGTATTACAGACTCGGACAGGGAGAGGTTGAAAATGTCAGTGAAGACAGCCAGTTGATCAGCACATGCTCGCAGTACACATCCTGGTAATCCGTCTGGCCCTGCGGCCTTGTGAATGTTACTCACATCGGCTGCGGAGAGCAGGATCACACAGTCTTCCGGGAACAGCTGGTGCTCTCATGCATGTTTCAGTGTTATTTGCCTCGAAATGAGCATAGAAGTAGTTTAGCTTGTCTGGTTGGCTCGTGTCACTGGGCAGCTCTCAGCTGTATTCTCCCTTGTAGTCTGTAATGGTTTGCAAGCCCTGCCACATCCGACAAGTGTCCGAGCCGGTGTAGTACGATTCGATCTTAGTCCTGTATTGGCGCTTTGCCTGTTTGATGGTTCGTCGGAGGGCATAGCGGGATTTCTTATGAGCTTCCGGGTTAGAGTCCCACTCCTTGAAAGCGGCAGCTCTAGCCTTTAGCTCAGTGCAGATGCTGCCTGTAATCCATGGCTTCTGGTAGGGGTATGTACATACGATCACTGTGGGGACGACGTCATCGATGCACTTATTGATTGAAAAACAGTCCTGTAGCTTAGCATATGCTTCATCTGACCACTTTTTCACTGATGCTTCCTGCTTTAATAGTTGCTGTAAGCAGGAATCAGGAGGATAGAATTATGGTCAGATTTGCCTAATGGAGGGCGAGGGAGAGCTTTGTATGTGTCTCTGTGTGTAGAGTATAGGTGGTCCAGAGTTCTTTTTCCTCTGGTTGCACATTTAACATGCTGATAGAAATTTGGTAAAACAGATTTAAGTTTTCCTGCATTAAAGTCCCAGGCTACTAGGAGTGCCGTCTCTGGGTGAGCGTTTTCTTATTTGCTTATGGCGGAATACAGCTCATTCAATGCTGTCTTAGTGTCAGCCTCTGATTGTGGTGGTATGTAAACAGCTACAAAGAATACAGATGAAAACCCTCCCGGTAGGTCTACAGCTTATCATGAGAAACTCTACCTCAGACGAGCAATAGATATCGTGCACCAGCTGTTGTTTACAAAAATACATAGACCATCACCCCTTGTTTTACCAGACGCCGTTGTTCTATCCTGCTGGTACATCGTATAACCAGCCAGCTGTATGGTAATGTTATCGTTGTTCAACCACGTCTCTGTGAAGCATAAGATGTTACAGTTTTTAATGTCCCGTTGGTAGTTTAATCTTCCGTGTAACTCGTTGATTTTATTGTCCAAAGATTGCAGGTTTGATAGCAGAATGGAGGGAACTGGGGGTTTATTAGATCACCTGCAAATTCTCAGAAGGCAGCCGGACCTTCGGCCCCTCTTCCACCGCCTCCTCTTCACGTAGATCACGGCGATCGGGGCCTGTCCCTGAGGAAGCAGTGTATCTTTCGCGTCGGGTGATGTCTAGAAGTTATTTTCAGTCATAAGAGACGGTAGCGGCAACATTATGTATAAAATAAGTAAAAAGGCGGATGCAGTGGATTGAGACACATCCAATGCAAAAAAATATCTCTAGCTTAAATTGACGGATTGGGATTGTGATTTTTGTATTATGCTAATTATATTTTTGTGGTGCGCGGACATCAACCTTAGGGAGTCTTAATACTAAAGATGCCTTTCTGGGGTGTTTCATTTTGGGAGTCTTTTGATGCATGTTTTTGGGGATACACACAGCCCATTTAAAAATAAAAATGTACATCCAGAGACATTTGGGCATCGACAACAATCCTTACAGATACTGGCTCATCTAACATTCATAGTGGGGACTTTAGAACCTGACAACGTTCTGCTTCATTTCTTATTCATAGTGAGCTACATCTGGGGGCCTTGGTTCCTGTGTGTTAAAACAGGGAGGTTTGACTGAGCCTTTCCAAATAGGGCCATGATATACACAGCAGGAGAGGACACACACACATGCAGCCTTTCAGATTCTCTATGTTGCGTGGTGTGTCTGTGTGTGTGTGTCTGTGCGTGTGTGTGTGCAGACGGTGTCGTGAATTACGTA